>OY283144.1:46805408-47304424 GCA_958299785.1 Medicago lupulina | reverse complement strand
TCGTTGTCGTCGGTTGAGTTGTTGTTGTGTTGTTGTTGTTGGATGAATTTGAATATGTTGTTATCCATGAAGTATATAAAAATATTGAAGTATTTGTTGATATTTAGGGTGTTAGATTCAATTGATGAATTATAATTCTATTATTATTGTTTAGGAATCTCATCCCTTCTGCTTGAAAATGTTGTCCTTCGTATGGGTAACTTGCCGGTGATCCAGAATAGTAGAAGTGGTGGCTCATGTGTCTTAGGGCTCTGATACGTAACGGGATGGGAATAGATGTTGTGTTTTCATTCCTTTATGTATCAATTTTTGAAGCATGTTGTTGGAGTTTTGTTGAAATAAAATGTTGAAATATTACTTATGTTGGGGCCTTTGTGTCAGATTTATATGTTGTGGATGTAATGTTTTAAAAGATTTTTCCGCTGAAATATTATGTTATTGACGTTGTTGAATAAATAGTATTTTTAATCTATTTATGAAATTTTTGAAAAGCAGTGTAATGCTCCGTTTGTTGATTTACTCTGATTTTATATTAATATTACGTTATTGGGAAAATGGGGTGTTACAATTGGTATCAGAGCAGGTTGGTCCGTCCGTCCAAGTAGTAGAGTCGTGTCGAGCCACATAGTGTCGTGTAATAACCTTACACTGTTTTGTTGTTCTGATTGTTGCTTGTGATGTAGAATTTCGAGATGGCTGGAAGAAATCATGCTGCTATTGCTGCTGCACTCGAAGCTGTTGCTCAAGCTGTAGGACAACAGCCGAATGTTGGTGCTGGTAACGATGGAGTGCGGATGCTAAAAACTTTTCTGAGGAATCATCCCCCTACATTCAAAGGAAGGTATGACCTAGATGGAGCTCAGAAGTGGCTCAAAGAGGTTGAGAGGATCTTCAGGGTCATGCAGTGCAGTGAGGTGCAGAAGGTGCGTTTTGGTACGCACATGTTGGCTAAAGAGGCAGATGACTGGTGGGTGAGTCTTCTACCTATCTTAGAACATGATGGTATTGTTGTGACTTGGGTTGTGTTCAGGAGAGAGTTTCTGGACAGGTATTTTCCGGAGGATGTCCGAGGTAAGAAAGAGATTGAATTCTTGGAGTTGAAGCAGGGAGACATGTCCGTAACTGAGTATGCTGCCAAGTTTGTGGAGCTGGCTAAGTTCTATCCTCACTACACTCCTGATACTGCTAAGTTTTCAAAGTGTATCTAGTTTGAGAATGGTCTGCGTGCTGATATAAAGCGGGCCATTGGTTATCAGAAGATAAGGAATTTTTCCGAGTTAGTAAGAAGCTGTAGGATTTATGAGGAGGATACGAAAGCTCACTATAAGGTGATGAGTGAGCGTAGAGGTAAGGGACAACAGAGTCGTCCGAAGCCGTATAGTGCCCTAGCTGACAAGGGTAAACAGAGGCTGAATGATGAGAGGAGGCCTAAGAGAAGAGATGCTCATGCGGAGATTGTTTGCTTCAAATGTGGTGAAAAGGGCCACAAAAGTAATGTTTGTGATCGTGATGAGAAGAAGTGTTTCCGATATGGGAAGAAGGGTCACACGATAGTTGAGTGCAAGCGTGGTGACATTGTTTGTTTCAACTGTGATGAGGAGGGTCATCTTAGTTCGCAGTGTAAGAAGCCTAGGAAGACTCAGGCTAGTGGCAAGGTGTTTGCATTGACTGGTACGCAAACTAGTAATGAGGACCGACTTATCAGAGGTACTTGTTTTTTTAATAGTATTCCTTTAATTGCTATTATTGATACTGGTGTTACACATTGTTTTATTGCTATTGATTGTGCATGTAAGTTGGGTCTGATTATGTCTGATATGAATGGAGAAATGGTTGTTGAAACTCCAGCTAAGGGTTCAGTAACTACTTCTCTTGTTTGTTTGAGTTGTCCTTTGTCTATGTTTGGTAGAGACTTTGAAGTTGATCTTGTATGTTTGCCGTTGACGGGTATGGATGTAATCCTTGGTATGAACTGGTTGGAGTACAACCATGTCCATATAAATTGTTTTAGAAAGACAGTATATTTCTCCTCTGCCGAAGAAGAAAGCGGAACAGAGTTTTTGTCTACTAAGCAGTTTGTCATACCCCATTTTTTGACCGTTTGTTTTCTTTTTACTCGTCATTTAAGCTCATTTTATCGAGTTGTTTTCTCCAATTTCTACATTTAATTTCATGGTATTTTATCAGTTTTTTTTTTCAACATTCTACATATCTATATCTCAGCATTTTATCTGTACGTTTTGCAAACATTTTACTCGTCTTTTCTCAGACTTTTATCCGCTTAAATCTTTTTTTTGTCTATTCGTTTTACAAACGTTTCACCGCTACTTTCTCTTTTTTACTAGCGTCTTAAACACTGAAAAGTCTCGTCGTCTCAGACGAAATTTCGCAGAGAGGTTACTTTGAAGTACCTCATTTGGTTCCGAAGGGACAATTTCTTTATTTTATCTTTTAGTCATTATTTCTTTTACCTTATTCATTTCTTACTTTTTATTTTACTGTTTTACTTTATTTTTTATTTTTTATTTTTTATTTTCGTTTTTATTTATTTTAGTGCTTATTTTATTTGTGTGTTATTTTTTAGTCCAATTTAGATCCATATACCAGTCCTGCCCAAGGGCATTTTTGTCCAGAATTTTTTCTCAGCCACAACCTAGTGGGTCACAATTTATAGGCTGTCTAATGATTCAGGGTCTCAGACACACTGCCCAAGACAATAACACTGTAGCCGCAGCCACCAACTCAACAAACCCTAATCCACAAATTTTTTCTTTTCACAGAATCAAAACACAAAAAATCATGAAGTTTATCAAGAACATCAAGAACAAAATTTCCAACAACTGAACCAACATTTTTTATTCACACAGAAACCGAATCAAAGCCACAACTCACAAATCCGTACACACATAACCAAATCGGCCAAACCAATCAACAACGGATCCGGTCTTCATACCGGAACACAAACGGCCGAATCGGAACAAAAGAGCAAGAAATAAAGGAACCCGAACCGGATTCACATAAACTTGAAGTTTTCCTCTCTCATATCAACCCTTACCTCCGTTTTGTTATAAGGTAACCGCGGCTTCTCTTTTTCCCCTTTGGTACATGCTTGCTTCGTTTTTGTTTGAATGAGAAAAAAATGTTGAAATTTAAAACTTAGATCTAGGTTGATTTCTCCACCCTTTTTTGATTTTGATTATAGATTTGTAAGGAGGAGATGAAGGAGAAGAGATTTGTGAAAAAAAATTAAAAAAAAAAATAAGTTTAACACTCCGACGCGGCGGCGCCACCGCCGGAAACCGGCCGGCCACCGCGTCAGAGCCACCTCCTTCATCTTCCCCGGCGTTATTCTTTGAGAGAAGAGAGATCTTCTCTCTCTAAGTTGAACTTAGAGAGAGAAGGGTTTGTGTGAAATAAAAAAAACCGTACCTCTTATGTTTTTATAGCTAAAGGGTGAACCGGTCCGGTTCACCTGAACCGAACCGGTTCTTTCTCCTTAAGCCCATCTCTTTCCTTTTCTCTACAGTTTTATTTTATGCACCCCCCTGCTTGCTGCAACACCTCCCATTTTTTATTTGAATTTAATCTCCTCTCATGAATTAATTTTAACTACTTTCATGCATTTTATTCAATTTAGTTTTTCATATTATATTTGTCATATCATTTAGTTTATTTGTGGATTTAATTTTTATCACATGCATTTTATTTCAAATAATCTTTTACACCATGCATTTTTTATCTAATTCATATAATGATCATATTTTTATCTCATGCATTCTTAAAAAAAAATCATTACATGCATATTTGGTTTATTTAGCGTATGTGCTTATTTTATATGTTTTCATTTTATTTTCTTACTATCGCTTCATCATTTTGATTAGTTTATGTTTCATAATTTTTAATGTGTATTTAGGACTTTGATGTAATTTTGATTCTCGCACTTTATTTTTTCTCGTCATTTACGTTTTGCTTGAAACTTTAGAATGTATCTAGGTCCCATGTAAATATCCAAGTAATGAGAATATGCACCGACACATGCACCGACACAATCAGACACTTTAATTTTTTACCGCTTTATGTCATGACCGTGATCGAGGACCCAAAAATGAATTAGTGACAAATTAGGTTAATAATTGGACTTTAATTATTTTCTTAAAATCAAACTATTAGTAATTTTAGGTTCATTTTAAACTTGAGGATTTGCTTAGGATCCAACGTCCTTTGTAAATTTCTCGCTTTTTTTATTACTTCACGCCGTTACGTATAGTTTTTTAGTTTACGCTTAACTTAGAAAAAATCAAATTTCCAAAAAAATCAAATAATCAAAACTCAAAAAAATATTTCCTTAACAAACCTTGGAAACAAACCAAGTGATCTTTTTCCTTTTATTTTCTTAATCAAATGCTTAATGAATTTAATTCTCATTTTAGACTTTATTTTCATAATTAAAATCAAACAACCACACATTTTTATTCTTCTACGCCTTTCGGCTTCTTGTCCCCTCCAAAACATTTTCAAACTTCTAAAATCAATCCAACTCACCAAAAGAAATTTTTGAGGTGAACTACATGATTTTGATCCCGTCTTCGGGTATGTAGGCAAAAGGCTTATGTCTTTCCAAATCAATAAAAACAACAAAAACATACATCTTCTCCCTCCATTCTTACACTTAGATTTTAGGCAACATTTTTCACAAATAATTAAGCGAATAATTAGCACAAGTTTAATTTAGGTAAGAGGCTCCTTCGGAGTACCGAAGTCGTTTAGGGTGTTTAACACCTTCCCTAATCGAAACCAACCCCCGGACCTTAATCTCTTTAAGGGTTTTTTACTCGTTTTTTCCCTTCCCGCGGATAAAAATTGAGAGTTCAAAGATTGACGGTTCAAAGCCAATTAATGGATTGATACCCGAAAATCACGAGCACAGAAATGGCGACTTCACTGGGGATGATAATTTCCTAAGTGGGTTAAGCCCACCTTACCTTTCTTTACTTGTGCTTTATTTTTTGCTTTTACACCTTGTACATACATACTTGTTTATTTTCAACGTAAGTGGTGAGATAAGTCCTACACCCGGGCTTGAGTGAAATGTAAGATAGGACGGGGTACGATTATAGTGCCATACCAGGAGCGGTCCTGCGCTATTTGTGCATGTAATATAACCCCACTCAACGGAGGATTTTTAAAGTAATATGACGTCGTCATGAGCAGTCGTGATTGACTCAATTATTTTTGAAGTTCGTCGAACGTTGAGAACCTTTAGATCACCCTTAACCCATCTTGGCCTTTTTAGGACGTAGTGCGGTGGCTAAACCAAGAGCAGTCTTGAATTTAGTTCATACGTAATACTACACTCAAACTAGACCTCCTTGTGAAGAAGTATTTGACTAGGAGCAGTCCTGAGCACCGATACATTCACAAGGGTGGTTGTAAGTTGGGAACCTTGATAGAACCCGTAATATAGGTACACGTGAAACCATAGTCCTTACAAAATGGCATTGTTACCCTTGAGCTCCAACCTTGTGGAACTTAACCTCACCATGTTTTCTATATTCTTTAGCATAATCACGCATACATGCATCCATTCATGAAAACCTTTTTTCTCATTGAAGGACTTGGACAAGTTTTTTGTAAACATCACGGATGAACGAACCTTGTAAGAAAGAACACCAAGAAATACAACTTCAAAAAATCTTAACTAAGCTTTAGCTTGTGTTATGAACCTTTTCCTTGGTTTCGTTCTTACCTTTTGAAAAAGGACCTTATTTCAATATCTATACAATTTTCAAATGAAACCACGTTCCTCTACAATGTTTACAATTCACTTTGCTAAGTCCTTCCAAAAATTCACATTTTTGCATAAACATATCATGCATCATTTTGCATTCATAGTTTCTAGTCCGTGTCTCACATTGTGTCTTCTCAATAAAAGGTCAATCTGTTAGTCGACTCGCATCTACAACACTCGAGCAAGTCAGGAAAAAGAAAATGGAACATCTTGAGCAAGAGAACAAGGAACTTCGTGGAAAATTGGCATCCATGCAAGTTGAGATGGAGAAGCTAGCTGCCATGGTGGCTACTCTGATGGCCGCTCAGAGTCAGATATCGGTCTCTCAGCCTATTAGCACCACTTTGGAGCCAGTTGTGTCTGTTATTCCCTTCTCGACTGTGTTTACCAGTGCTCCTCAACGCACCATGTCAGGAGCTTACCCATGGGGCATGCCGTATATGTTCGGTAAAGGTCGTCACCCCGTTGTCACCGAAGTTCTAACTCCTTTTGTGTCGCATCCTCAGCCAGGTGCACCTGCTCCTCAAGCTGTTATGACTTATTCAGCACCGTTTGTTCATACAGTTCAGCAAGGCTATGAGCCCATTTTCCATTCCGATAGTGTTAAAGCATCTGACAGAGTAGAAGCTTTGCAGGACACAATTGATGAAATGAAGCGAGAGATGAAAGCTCTTCGTGGAAAGGACACATTTGGACAGAATGTGTATGAACTCTGTTTGGTGCCTAATGTGGTGGTGCCGCCCAAGTTTAAGGTTCCAGATTTTGACAAATACAAAGGAAATACTTGTCCCAGGGTTCATTTGACAATGTATGTGAGGAAAATGTCTACCCAGGCGTACAATGACAAAATGCTTGTTCACTTCTTCCAAGACAGTTTGACCGGTGCTGCTCAAAAATGGTACATGAGCTTGAATAGCTCCAAAATCCATACTTTCCCTGACTTGGCAAATGCTTTCATTCACCAGTACAGCTACAATTCAGATATGGTTCCAGATAGAGAGCAGCTTAGGGCAATGACTCAAGGGAATAAGGAAACTTTCATGGAATATGCCCAAAGATGGAGAGGGTTCGCTGCTCAGATCGTTCCACCACTAGAGGATAAGGAACTAACCAGGATCTTCCTTAAAACCCTTAGCCCATTTTACTATAAGAAGATGATCGCCAGTGCACCAGGTAACTTCGTTGAAATGGTAGGTATGGGTACGCGTCTTGAAGAAGGGGTCCGAGAAGGACGACTTGTCAAAGAAAGCATTTCCACTGACGATTCCGAAGACGAAGATCAGGAGGTGAGTATGGTGAAAGGTTGGCCTCAACAACAGTATCCGACTTATCACCCTGTTGCCGTTGGTATGTCCGACGCCAATGCTGTTCCAAATTCGGGTTATCAACCCCAGCTTCTACAATATCAACAACAGTATCAACAACTTACCGATTGGGTATTGATCTGATCTCTTTTGTGCCTTCCATCAAGGGGCATCCGGCCATGACATCAGACATTGTTATGCTTTGAAAGCCGAAGTCTAGAAGCTGATTGAAGCCAGTATCTTGCTTTTCTAAGATTGAATTCGGACGTACAAGTTAATCCGCTACCGGATCATGGTACCTAATGTCAACACATGGAATGTGTTAGCTGCA
Organism: Medicago lupulina; assembly: GCA_958299785.1. Taxonomy (NCBI): domain Eukaryota; kingdom Viridiplantae; phylum Streptophyta; class Magnoliopsida; order Fabales; family Fabaceae; genus Medicago; species Medicago lupulina. The sequence continues at coordinate 47,297,001 of OY283144.1, read as the reverse complement.
CTTGGGTCGCTGCTGACGTTTCTTTCTACTACTCTTTTATTCGAATGATATGTCTGTTTGTTGTTTTCTGTTTTTCAAAAAAAACATCCTTTCGTCCCACCCGAGACGGAAGTGAACTTGTTTAGGGCTTTTTACTTTACGTATTTTCATCATTAATAAAAAGGTCGTCTTGATCCCGACTTTGTTTTGTTTTATTTTGTGCTTCTTCTGGAAAAATGGTAATACAAAAAACCAAAAAAATATAATTTTCTTTTTTTCAATGTCTGCATAATCATAATATTTTTTTACTTGCCAAAATTAACAAAATCATGCATTAGTAAGCCCGTTGATCACTTTAATCCTATGCTCTCTCCCAACTTTGAGTTCCCTGTGACCGAGACTGAAGAGGAGAAGGATGAATATGGGTCCCCGATGAGAGTTCTTGTCTACTGGGGCATCTCAGCCGTTAAAAGCTACAAACAAAGACATCAAGAAGATTTTCCAAAAGAGGGCATTCACTTACAAAGACTGGCATGAGATGCCGACATCTGCTTTGCACGAAGTATCATACTTCAAGTGCACACATCAACAAGGGCAACCCCCCCTCCGTCCCTCAATGACCAACACATGGATACCGTACTTCAGTACACATTTCAACAGGGGCAACCCCCCTCATTCCCTCAATAAACAACATGAAGACCGTGTCCACCACAAAGGTCAAGGTCCCATCAATGAAAGGTTCTCCCGGACAGTCATATCAAAAGAATGAAACAAGCTTCCAACAAGAAGGTTCGTCCCTGTGAATGTCAAGGAGATCTTATGCTAAAAAAAAATCACTATCTTTCAATAAGAGTCCAGAGGCAAAGAAATGCCTAATCACAAAGGATGGTGACGAACTCTCTCTTCCTGTGAATTCTGATGCAGTCAAGAAATACATTGTCAAAAAAAAAACAGCTCGATAAGTCGCAAACCTGAAAAGGCAGCTTAGGCAAAAATGAGCGTCTCGGTGGACTGAAAACCCGAAAGGGCAGTCCAGGCAAAAGTTAGAGACATACAAAAAATGATGAAAAAGATTACCCTGATAGATTGAAAACCCACAAGGGCGATCTATGCAAAAGTTAAGGGTTGCGACAAAGTAACTGCATCAGACTGGACGTGACTCACTTGAGTCACTTCAGTTGTCAAAAGGACCTACATCAAGTCAGATATGACTCACTTGGGGCATTTCAGCAGTCAGAAGACATCCATTTTGAAGTTGCTGCAAATCAAAGACTCAAAACAGTGGAATTTAAAGTTGTCAGGGAGAATAGCGGTTATTGTGTTCAATGTACCTTTCCCATATAATTACCATTTTCCAAACTTTTTAAAGATCCGTGGAGCCACGCCCTTGGCGGGTCACCACTCTTTCAAATTATTTTGAGTCTATACCCTTTATTTTGAATCTTCATTTACTTCTACTTGCATAATTTCTTCATTTTCTTGATGTTAATACTTAAAGCAAAATTATTTCAGAAATTTTTTTCTAACTTCTTCATGTCTTTTGAAAAGACTTTAAACAACAAACACACTTTCTTTGAACTCTTGAGTTGGTGAGACGTGCGTCAACATTCGCCTCGAGAACAGTTAACCTCTGCAGGATGAACATAGTCGTTGCTTGGAAAAAAAAAGAGGAAAAAAAAAGAGCTCGCTAAGTCGAAAACCTGAAAAGGTGGCTTAGGCAAAAATGAGCGTCCCGGTGGATTGAAAACCCGAAAGGGCGGTCCAGGCAAAAATTAGGGGGCATACAAAAAAGATACATTCCTGGTGGATTGAAAACCTGAAAGGGTATTCCAGGCAAAAATTAGGGATTCAAAAAAAAGAAAAAAAAACAATGCAAAAGAAAAGCATGACTAGTGAAGTGTACCCACGAGAAAGCACTTCGGGCCGGTTTAGAAATGGCGACTTCTGTCAGATTTCTAATTAATGGGCTTCATCTTCAAAGAATGTTTACGTCATCTTCAACTATTACTTCATACTAGGCTTCGCCCCGATGGTGATTTGTTTTCTCTCCAGTGTTACTATCTTCAAGGAAGTTTGTCGAGTGTTTGTGTTGCAACATTAGGGGCCGACTTTCACCTCAGCCGTCCGGTCTTGTCTCATCCAGTTATTTACATACATACATGCATACATACATACATTTATACACATACATACATACATTTATATACATACATACATACATTTATACACATACACTCACACATTCATACAAATCATACATACATACATGCATACATACATACACTTATGCACATGCGTGCACATATTCATGCATACACACATTCATGCACATACATACATACAGAAGTCATCTACACACAATTGCATCGACTACCTTGAGTCTTGATTCAACAAAATCCAAAAACAAAACAAAACGACAAAATGTCATCCCAGTGTGTCTAACCCAAAGATACCACCAAGTGTACACTTCAAGTGATAGGTTCAACAAACCGTCAGTTTACAAATACATATCTCTTTTTCCCATCTTTCCCCAAGTCTCACCTTTCCAACACTACATTTACTGCTTTTTATCCGTGTCTTGCTCTCCAACAATGACAGCAAACACAACACAACATTTAATGCTTTTTACCCGTGTCTTGCTCTCCAACAATGACAGCAAACACAACCCTACATTTACTGCTTTTTATCTGTGTCTTGCTCTCCAACAATGACAGCAAACACAACCCTACATTTAACGCTTTTCCTGTGTCTTGCTCTCCAACAATGACAGCAAACACAACCCTACATTTACCGCTTTTCCTGTGTCTTGCTCTCCAACATTGACAGCAAACACAACCCTACATTTACTGCTTTTTATCCGTGTCTTGCTCTCCAACAATGACAGCAAACACAACACTACATTTACTGCTTTTTACCCGTGTCTTGCTCTCCAACAATGACAGCAAACACAACCCTACATTTACTGCTTTTTATCTGTGTCTTGCTCTACAACAATGACAGCAAACACAACCCTACATTTACCGCTTTTCATGTGTCTTGCTCTCCAACAATGACAGCAAACACAACCCTACATTTACTGCTTTTTACCCGTGTCTTGCTCTCCAACAATGACAGCAAACACAACCCTACATTTACTGCTTTTTATCTGTGTCTTGCTCTCCAACAATGACAGCAAACACAACACTACATTTACCGCTTTTCCTGTGTCTTGCTCTCCAACAATGACAGCAAACACAACCCTAAATTTACTGCTTTTTATCCGTGTTTTGCTCTCCAACAATGACAGCAAACACAACCCTACATTTACTGCTTTTTATCCGTGTCTTGCTCTCCAACAATGACAGCAAACACAACCCTGCATTTACTGCTTTTTATCCGTGTCTTGCTCTCCAACAATGACAGCAAACACCAACATTGCATTTACTTTTACCATTTTCAAGTTTTTGTTCCCTAGTGAACTCTTGTCCCCAGTCAGGTCATCTTAACATCTTGCATTCACAACACCGCACTTAACATTGCATTCATAACATAGCATTCATAGCATTTTGCAGTTGATGCGGATCAAAAATGGTGTACTCTGATATTTAAGTCTCCTCGACCCATCAATTTGAAACTTTCGTTTTCAAACCTCTGTGGCGAAGAAAATTAAATAGGGGCATCTGTCATACCCCATTTTTTGACCGTTTGTTTTCTTTTTACTCGTCATTTAAGCTCATTTTATCGAGTTGTTTTCTCCAATTTCTACATTTTATTTCATGGTATTTTATCAGTTTTTTTTTTCAACATTCTACATATCTATATCTCAGCATTTTATCTGTACGCTTTGCAAACATTTTACTCGTCTTTTCTCAAACTTTTATCCGCTTAAATCTTTTTTTTGTCTATTCGTTTTACAAACGTTTCACCGCTACTTTCTCTTTTTTTACTAGCGTCTTAAACACTGAAAAGTCTCGTCGTCTCAGACGAAATTTCGGCAGAGAGGTTACTTTGAAGTACCTCATTTGGTTCCGAAGGGACAATTTCTTTATTTTATCTTTTAGTCATTATTTCTTTTACCTTATTCATTTCTTACTTTTTATTTTACTGTTTTACTTTATTTTTTATTTTTTATTTTTTATTTTCGTTTTTATTTATTTTAGTGCTTATTTTATTTGTGTGTTATTTTTTAGTCCAATTTAGATCCATATACCAGTCCAGCCCAAGGGCATTTTTGTCCAGAATTTTTTCTCAACCACAACCTAGTGGGTCACTATTTATAGGCTGTCTAATCATTGAGGGTCTCAGACACACTGCCCAAGACAATAACACTGTAGCCGCAGCCACCAACTCAACAAACCCTAATCCACAAATTTTTTCTTTTCACAGAATCAAAACACAAAAAATCATGAAGTTTATCAAGAACATCAAGAACAAAATTTCCAACAACTGAACCAACATTTTTTATTCACACAGAAACCGAATCAAAGCCACAACTCACAAATCCGTACACACATAACCAAATCGGCCAAACCAATCAACAACGGATCCGATCTTCATACCGGAACACAAACGGCCGAATCGGAACAAAAGAGGCTTAGATTTTGTTTGAATGAGAAAAAAATGTTGAAATTTAAAACTTAGATCTAGGTTGATTTCTCCACCCCTTTTAGATTTTGATTATAGATTTGTAAGGAGGAGATGAAGGAAAAGAGATTTGTGAAAAAAAATTTAAAAAAAAAAAATAAGTTTAACACTCCGACGTGGCGGCGCCACCGCCGGAAACCGGCCGGCCACCGCGTCAGAGCCACCTCCTTCATCTTCCCCGGCGTTATTCTTTGAGAGAAGAGAGAGCTTCTCTCTCTAAGTTGAACTTAGAGAGAGAAGGTTTTGTGTGAAATAAAAAAAACCGTACCTCTTATGTTTTTATAGCTAAAGGGTGAACCGGTCCGGTTCACTTGAACCGAACCGGTTCTTTCTCCTTAAGCCCATCTCTTTCCTTTTCTCTACAGTTTTATTTTATGCACCCCCCTGCTTGCTGCAACACCTCCCTGTTTTTATTTGAATTTAATCTCCTCTGATGAATTAATTTTAACTACTTTCATGCATTTTATTCAATTTAGTTTTTCATATTATATTTGTCATATCATTTAGTTTATTTGTGGATTTAATTTTTATCACATGCATTTTATTTCAAATAATCTTTTACACCATGCATTTTTTATCTAATTCATATAATGATCATATTTTTATCTCATGCATTCTTAAAAAAAAATCATTACATGCATATTTGGTTTATTTAGCGTATGTGCTTATTTTATATGTTTGCATTTTATTTTCTTACTATCGCTTCATCATTTTGATTAGTTTATGTTTCATAATTTTTAATGTGTATTTAGGACTTTGATGTAATTTTGATTCTCGCACTTTATTTTTTCTCGTCATTTTATTCTTCTACGCCTTTCGGCTTCTTGTCCCCTCCAAAACATTTTCAAACTTCTAAAATCAATCCAACTCACAAAAAGAAATTTTTGAGGTGAACTACATGATTTTGATCCCGTCTTCGGGTATGTAGGCAAAAGGCTTATGTCTTTCCAAATCAATAAAAACAACAAAAACATACATCTTCTCCCTCCATTCTTACACTTAGATTTTAGGCAACATTTTTCACAAATAATTAAGCGAATAATTAGCACAAGTTTAATTTAGGTAAGAGGCTCCTTCGGAGTACCGAAGTCGTTTAGGGTGTTTAACACCTTCCCTAATCGAAACCAACCCCCGGACCTTAATCTCTTTAAGGGTTTTTTACTCGTTTTTTCCCTTCCCGCGGATAAAAATTGAGAGTTCAAAGATTGACGGTTCAAAGCCAATTAATGGATTGATACCCGAAAATCACGAGCACACAGTTGAACCAGTTAGAACGCGATGAGATCTTAATGTTTTCCTTGATGGCGTATTTGTCGGTGGAGAATCAAGCTGTGATTGATAGATTGCCGGTTGTAAATGAATTTCCAGAAGTTTTTCCTGACGAGATTCCAGATGTGCCACCAGAGAGGGAGGTTGAATTTTCAATAGATCTTGTTCCGGGTACGAAGCCTGTGTCGATGGCTCCTTACCGTATGTCAGCTTCTGAATTAGCAGAGTTGAAGAAACAGTTGAAAGATTTGCTTGATAAGAAGTTTGTAAGACCGAGTGTTTCACCTTGGGGAGCGCCGGTATTGTTGGTCAAGAAGAAGGATGGTAGCATGAGGTTGTGTATAGACTACCGTCAGTTGAATAAAGTGACGATAAAGAATAGGTATCCACTTCCGAGAATTGATGACTTAATGGATCAGTTAGTGGGTGCACTTATGTTTAGTAAAATTGATTTGAGGTCAGGTTACCATCAGATTAAGGTGAAGGATGAAGATATGCAGAAGACGGCCTTTAGGACACGATATGGACACTATGAATATAAAGTGATGACTTTCGGTGTTACTAATGCGCCTGGTGTGTTTATGGAGTATATGAACATAATTTTTCATGCTTATCTGGATAAATTTGTAGTTGTGTTTATTGATGATATCTTAATTTATTCTAAGAATGAAGAAGAGCATGCAGAGCATTTAAAGATTGTGTTGCAGGTGCTGAAAGAAAAGAAGTTGTATGCCAAGTTGTCCAAATGTGAGTTCTGGTTAAGTGAAGTAAGTTTTCTTGGCCATATTATTTCTGGTAGTGGTATTGTTGTAGATCCATCGAAAGTTGATGTTGTGTCACAATGGGAGACTCCGAAGTCAGTCACAAAGATTAGAAGTTTTTTGGGTTTGGCTGGTTATTACCGCAGATTTATTAAAGGATTTTCAAAGTTAGCACTTCCATTGACTTAGTTGACCTATAAAGGTAAAGCTTTTGTGTGGGATACTCAGTGTGAGAATAGTTTCAATGAGTTAAAGCAACGGTTGACGACAGCTCCAATTTTGATTTTACCGAAGCCGGATGAACCTTTTGTCGTTTACTGTGATGCGTCCAAGTTGGGCTTAGGTGGTGTGCTTATGCAAGATGGCAAGGTAGTGGCTTATGCTTCGAGACAGTTGAGAATTCATGAATGGAATTATCCTATGCATGATTTAGAGTTGGCGGCTGTGGTTTTTGTGTTGAAGATTTGGAGACATTATTTGTACGGCTCTAAGTTTGAGGTGTTTAGCGATCATAAGAGTTTGAAATATTTATTTGATCAAAAGGAATTGATATGAGGCAGAGAAGGTGGCTTGAGTTGTTAAAAGATTATGATTTTAGTCTGAATTACCACCCCGGTAAAGCTAATGTGGTTGCAGATGCTTTAAGCAGGAAGACGTTGCACATGTCCGCTATGATGGTAAAGGAGTTTGAGTTGCTTCAACAGTTTAGGGACTTGAGCCAAGTTTGTGAGTTGTCACCTCAGAGTGTGCAGTTGGGTATGTTGAAGATCAATAGTGATTTCTTGAACAGTACCAAGTGTCATACCCTCATTTTGGACCTAAAAATACTCGTTTAAATTTCCTTTCTATTTCTGGCACTTTTTCAAATTTACTGTGTATTACTCTGCAATTTACTACCGTGCTTCAACTGCATACGTTACTGTTTCTGTCTTTAAATTTTTGCATATTTTTCCTGCATTTTATCTCAAGTTTTTGCATAAAATCATACAAAAGGGTATTTTGGTCATTTCTTACAAAGGAACCCATTTTAGTCCCTGCAATTTGTCCCTGAGTCTTTTCAATTTGTTTGCATGAATCGTTAATCAAATTTTGTACAAAACCACTTGCGTCTGCATCTGAGTCAGCTTGTGTCAGTTTGAGTCGTTTTAGCCCCCAGGGGCATTTTGGTCATTTCACATTGTTCAAATTTTGGGCAGAGAGGTATTTTAAAATACCTCATTTTGGTAGTTTGTTCGTTTTAGTCCATTTTGTCGTTTTTAAATGTTTCACTTTACGTGGTTTTCAAATTTACGTTTTTTACCAATTTTACTTTAATTTTTTTTTTTTGCAGTTTAGTCCAAATTTTATTTTAATTGCAATTTAGTCCAAAATTTTACATTTCATTGCAAAAGTGTCCAATTCCAATTTTTTTAAAAACAGTCCCAATTCTTTTAATTCTCAAAACAGTCCAATTCTTGTTTAATTGCATTTCAGGCCCAAATTTTCAAAAATTGCATTTTAGTCCTTTTTTTGCAGTTCTGTCCAAGGGATGCCATACAGCTCAATCCAGTCCACGTGTCACAAGGTCATTGGCTCGCAGGCACACATGGCAGGCTATAAATAGTACACAGTGTCAGAATTCTACGGAATCACACCACATCACACAAACAGATTCAGTTTTCTCTCTCCTTTCAGTTACGGATCAAAATCCACAAATTCACAAAACCTCAAGAACCTTCATAAAACCCTAGCCTAATCCAGAACAATTTCAGCACCAATTCATACAGATTCTTCGAATCCGATTCACAGATACCAATCAGAAACGAAATGCGAACCAATTTGATGCAATTCTAGATAGTTCTCAGAGATTCATGGTGAATCTTCATCATTGAACCTTAGCATTTGCAATTCAAGCACGAGCACACCACCGGAGGTAGCGCGCTGCCAGTGCGATCGCAAGATTCGAATCAGAAGAGAAGAAGAAGAAAAGGTGAAGAGGTTCGCAAGATTCGAATCAGAGAAGAGGAGAAGAAGCAATACCAGCTTACCAGAAGAGATTCAGAGCCAAGGATCAAAAGAAACGGTTCAAATCTCCAATCACAAACACAGGTAACGCTCAAACTTCACCTCATTTCAATAAAAACCACTACAGAATCCAAAACGATGTGAACCTGTAGCAAGCTCAAACTGTTCGATCCAGGACCCTAACCCTAACACAAAATCGTTTTAAAAAAATAAAAGAAACGTTTCAGAATCCACAACAAGTGTGAATCGAAGCGATTCCTTGCAATTTTACAACAGATTCAGCCAAAAAACATGAGAAAACGAACGGTTCGAACCTAAGGCATCAAAACTCAAAGATTCACATCGTTTTGACGGATAAAATTGCTTTCTCTTAGATGATTCATGCTTAGAACGATGACACGAACAGATTAAGCCATGAACGAACCGTTTCTGAGCAAGATTCAAGAAACTAGGGTTAGGGTTCGTAGAGAGAAGAGAAGAGAGAACGAACGGAAGAAAGAGAAAGAGCAAGACAAATGAGTGAACCGGGTTGGATCCCCTTTTATGTAAGCAAGCGAACCGGGCGGATCCAAACCCGGTCCATTCTCCCTCGCTTTCGTTCGTTGGATCTTGATCTTAATGGATCCGGATCAATCCAACGCCCCAGAGGCGTTCTGGAGATCCGGATCCATCTGTGTGTTTGGGTTTGGGCTTTTACCCGCGGGTTTGGTTTTTCTTTCAGTTTCCTTGAATTTTCTTGCTATGTGCACCCCTGTGCTTGCTATTTGGACCTCCTATGTGTTTAAATTTCTTTACAAAAATTCCAAAAAATTACTCTGTGTTCCTGAAGCATTTTTTTATTACTTTGTGATATTGTTACATGTTAAAATTGATAAAAAAATGTATGTGCATTTATTTTACATATTCGTGTATTTTTGTGTGTTCTTTTGATGAGTTTCTTGCATAATTGTTGATCTAAATTCATGCCATATAATGTTGATTGGCACTTGATTTTATGATTTTATCCCCTCTGATTCCATGATAACACATTTGATCTTAGCAAGGTTAATTCTCTTTTGTTTTTGTGTAATATTTTCAACTTTGTTAAAACTTGAATTTTGTGATATTTTGCAATCTTGTTTAGTTAATGTTTTGATACCAATTTTGTGATATTTCTCATTTTTGTTAAATTTGATTCTTGATACCAATTGTGTGATATTTTGCAATTAGGTTTAGTTTGATTCTTGATACCAATTGTGTGATATTTTGCAATTATGTTTAGTTTGGTTCTTGATACTAATTGTGTGATATTTTGCAATCTTGTTTAGTTAATGTTTTGATGCCAATTTTGTGATATTTTGCAATTTTTGTTTAGTGTGATTTTATGCTAATTTTTGTGATAGTTTACCATTTTGTTTAGAATTAGTATTTCATTATTATTTCATCTTGTTTTACTAACCACTTTACTCTATGTTTCATGCATACTAAGCATCTCATCTCATTCCCATTTCTTCCTTTAACTCTTTCATGGAACGTTCAACTAATTCTCATGCAATGTTTAGGTAGTTTACTTTCCTTTCAAATTCTTGCAAGACCATAGAATGTAAATTAGGACCCGATGTAAAGGACTATGGACTATAATGATGTACACCGACACAAGCACTGACACGCACACACGTTGTATGTTTACCGCTAGGTGTATGTTTAGGAAGCGTGACACTTAGGAAAAAACTCATGCTTTCTTTCTCAAAAAAACTAACACATCACTCAAAGGTTTTTGCAATAAAGTGAAGTCAAAGCTTCACCCATTTTCCTTTTATTTTCTTAAGCAAAATCAAAATGAATCTTAAATCTTCAACTTCAACCATTTTTGTAAATGAATTGGACTAACCCCACTTGTTTCCAAATCTCATGCCTTTGAGGCCTCTCATCTTTTTCTTCAAAACCATTTTCAAAATTAAAATTGAACCAACCCACAAAAAATGTGTTGGAAGAGAACTACATGGAATTTTGATCCCTTAAAAGGGTATGTAGGCAAGAGACTCAAAATCTCTCCAAGTCCAATAAAAACAAAACTCAAAATCTCCTTTCTCTCATTCTTAAAATCAATCTTTTTTCACAAATAGCGATAAAAGCAAAGCGTATACGTAAAGCATAGCAAAACGGTTCCTATAGGATACTATAGTCACCGCGGGTGCCTAACACCTTCCCGTAGTGAAATCAGCCCCGAACTTAGAATTTCTAAGGTTTTCTCTCGATTTTACCTTTCCCCAAAAAAAATAGAGATATCAATGATTGAAAGGTTCAAATCTAATTAATGATTTGACACCCGAAAATCGCGATAACAGAAATGGCGACTTCACTGGGGACTTTAGGGCTACGCCTAGTTTTTCATGCTTTATGTTTTACGCTTTGCTTTATTGTTATTATTTTCATGTAACGTATGGGGTGAGAATATCAAAAGCCCTATACCCGGGCTAAGTGAACTTAAGATTAGGAAGAGATATAATCGACAATCCATTCCGGGGGTTGCCCCGTGCATTGGATTACGCGATCAATCTCACATAGCTGAGGCATTTTGGAGGTGATGTTGTCGGCGTGTGTTGTCATGCTTAGGCACTTTACTTCCAATTGACCGATGAAGGCTATGGACCGTAGTTACCAAACCCATCTTTGGCCTTTCTTAGGACGTAGTGCGGTGGCTAAACCGAGTGTTGCCTCGAAATTTAGTCGTCACGCAATACTACACCCAAACTAGACCTTCTTACGAATAATCATGGACAAGCGTTGCTTTGTACTACTATGATATACGGAAGAGAGGTTGTGGTTTGGGAACTTTATAGAACCTTGGTTACTACTATCAAAGCCTTAGTTTCACCGGGCGCCGTGTCCACTTGTTACCTTAGCCCACCGTGCTTTCCTTGTTAAAACCATGCATACATGCATTCATGCATAATTTTTCTACATGCATTTATCAAAGGGTATAGACAAACTAAAATTCTTTGCAAATGTAACCAGGCATGAAGAGGACTAAGTCTTACAAATTCAAAGAAGTCGATTTGGCTAGCCTAAGGGAGTTGGCACTCAAGGTTAAGAATCCAACTGGGTTTAGTCTCCGATACGGTGGTTTGCTTGGTATTCTCCGAACTAATGTAGAAGAGAAGTTGGTGCACACTCTGGTGCAATTCTATGACCCGGTTTTCCGTTGCTTCACTTTCCCGGATTTTCAGTTGGTTCCTACACTCGAGGCTTATTCTTGCTTATTGGGTTTACCTGTAGCCGAGAGGGTACCCTTCACGGGCCCCGGATCTCCTCTTACTCCTCTGGTTATTGCTAAGGATCTTTATCTCAAGACTTCCGATGTGTCTAAGAATCTCATCACCAAGTCTCACATCCAGGGTTTCACTTCAAAGTACTTACTTGAGCGGGCTAATCTTGAATCTACTTGTCAGGACACTCTTGAGGCTATTCTTGCACTACTCATCTATGGGCTCGTTCTCTTTCCGAATCTCGACAACTTCGTGGACATGAATGCTATTGAGATCTTCCATTCCAAGAACCCGGTTCCTACTTTGTTAGCTGACACATACCACGCCATCCATGATCGGACTCTCAAGGGCCGTGGATTTATTCTCTGTTGTGTGCCTCTCCTATATAGGTGGTTTATTTCTCACCTTCCAAGCTCCTTCCATGCCAACTCGGAGAATTGGTCTTATTCGCAGCGGATTATGGCTCTTACTCCCGATGAGGTGGTTTGGATCACTCCAGCAGCTCGAGTCAAGGAGATTATCACTGTTTGTGGGGATTTCCTCAATGTACCTCTTCTCGGTACCTGGGGAGGAATCAACTACAATCCCGAGTTAGCCATGAGACAGTTTGGTTTTCCTATGAGAGCAAAGCCCATCAACCTTGCTACATCACAGGAGTTCTTTTACTATTCCAATGTCCCTGCCGGACAAAGGAAAGCTTTTACAGATGCTTGGTCTAAGGTTCGTAGGAAGGATGAGAAACACTTGGGTGTGAGATCCGGTATTGCTCATGAGGCCTATACTCAGTGGGTGATAGACCGAGCCGAAGAGGTTGGCATGCCTTACCCTGCTATGAGACATGTATCTGCATCTACTCCGTCTAGACCATTACCGTTGCTTCCCGCGACTCAGGAGATGTATCAGGAGCATCTAGCTATGGAGAGTGAGGAGAAGCGAGCATGGAAAGCCCGTTACAGTGAGGCTGAGAACTTGATCATGACTTTGGATGGCAGAGACGAGCAGAAGGATCATGAGAGCCGGATGCTGAAGAAGGAACTAGCCAGAGTTAGGAAGGAGCTTGAGGAGAAGGATGATCTGTTGAGGAGAGACTCCAGGAGAGTCAGAGGTCGTCGAGATTTCTTTGCCAGTTATTGCGGTTCAGCTTCGGATTCCGAATACTACCCAGTCACTCCTTAGTTATGGATGATAGGATTGACTATTGATTGCGTTGTTTGTTCAGCTTATGTTTCAGAAGCCTGCTCCCTTGGCTCAATTTATCAAAACAACTTGCTTTGAATAATTTGTTAGTCCAATAATGTTTGCAAAGAATTCTAATTTGTCTAAAAAACCCATTGGTAATAAAAAGAGTCATTTTTGCATCCGCATTTGCACATATCATGCATCATATGCATCATTCATCGGTCACAACAAAACTTCCCAGTGCTCATTGTCTCCTGGTTCTTCTGCCGCAGTTTGAAAAATGGCTCGTGCTCAGAGGGGCTAGGCCCACATTTGTGATACCAGGAGGCATTGCAAAGAACTGGGACGTTATCAATCTCCCTGTGTTTGTGCATGATTCTAAGTAATGTGTCTTGCTGCTTAGGCTATTGTTTTCAAAATAACAATCCTTCCGCTCTGCCCGAGGCGGAAGCGACATTTCTGTAAAGGGCATGTTTGTTCCGACATCACCATTATCAATAAAAAACGTCGTTTCTTTCACGACTCTTTTTCTTTCTTTAATGCTTTTTCCCTTGGAAATAATGGTAATGCCAGAAAAAACCAAAACATCTGTATTTTCTTATTAATTTCAAAGATCTGCATGAAAACTATTTTCTAAAAATCATCCAATCATGTCACGCAGATCGAACCAAAATGAACTCGTTGAACACAGTGACCCTATGTTTCTCCAAACTGTTGAATCCCCGGTGTTTGAGGCCGAAGATGAGGATAGTGATGATATACCAGACGAGATTGCCCGACTGCTTGAACAAGAAGAGAAAACCATTCGGCCTCATCAGGAGGAAATTGAGCTAATCAACCTGGGTACCGAGGATAACAAAAGAGAGATCAAAGTCGGTGCTACATTGGAGGAAGTGGTCAAGAAGAGGATCTTCCAGCTTCTCCGGGAGTATTCAGACATTTTTGCATGGTCATACGAGGATATGCCAGGTTTGGATCCCCAGATTGTGGAACACCGGATACCGACAAAACCAGACTGTCCCCCCGTCAGACAAAAGTTGAGACGGACTCGGCCGGACATGGCCCTGAAGATCAAAGGTGAAGTGCAGAAACAGATCGATGCGGGTTTTCTCATGACAGTTGAGTATCCCGAGTGGGTCGCTAATATTGTGCCGGTGCCGAAGAAGGATGGTAAGGTCCGGATGTGTGTTGATTACAGAGATTTGAATAGAGCAAGCTTGAAGGACAATTTCCCACTACCTCACATCGATGTGCTTGTTGATAATACCGCCCAGTGCAAGGTGTTCTCTTTCATGGACGGATTTTCTGGCTATAACCAAATCAAAATATCACCCAAAGACAGGGAGAAGACGTCGTTCATCACTCCGTGGGGAACTTTCTGTTGTAAAGCAATGCCGTTCGGTCTAATAAATGCTGGTGCTACTTATCAAAGGGGGATGACGACTTTGTTCCATGACATGATTCACAAAGAGGTTGAAGTGTATGTAGACGACATGATTGTAAAGTCGAATGATGAAGAGCAACACGTGGAGTATTTGGCAAAGATGTTCGAGAGGTTGAGGAAATACAAGCTTCGACTAAATCCAAACAAGTGTACGTTCGGTGTTAGATCAGGGAAGTTGTTAGGATTCATTGTCAGCCAGAAAGGCATCGAAGTAGATCCTGACAAAGTCTGAGCTATCCGTGAAATGCCGGCCCCGCAAACCGAGAAACAAGTTAGAGGGTTCCTCGGGCGTTTGAACTACATTTCTAGATTTATATCCCACATGACCGCGACCTGCGGGCCAATTTTCAAGCTGCTCAAGAAGGATCAACCTGTTGTATGGAATGATGAATGCCAAGAAGCTTTCGATAGCATCAAAGAATACTTGTTAGAACCCCCGATCCTTGTCCCGCCCGTGGACGGAAGGCCATTGATTATGTATCTGTCAGTGTTGGATGAATCCATGGGATGTGTGCTCGGTCAGCAAGATGAAACTGGAAAGAAAGAGCATGCTATCTACTATTTGAGCAAGAAATTCACCGATTGTGAGACTCGGTACACGATGCTCGAGAAAACCTGTTGTGCACTAGCTTGGGCTGCCAAACGCCTGCGCCACTACTTGATAAATCATACAACTTGGTTGATATCCCGGATGGATCCAATCAAGTACATCTTTGAGAAACCGGCTGTCACTAGAAAAATCGCACGTTGACAAATGTTACTGTCAGAGTATGATATTGTGTTTAAAGCCCAGAAAGCCATTAGAGGGAGTATCCTGGCTGACCATCTCGCTTGCCAACCACTTGATGATTATCAACCTTTGAAGTTCGACTTCCCCGACGAAGAGGTTATGTTCTTGAAGTCAAGAGACTGTGAAGAACCACTGATCGGTGAAGGTCCAGACCCTGATAGCAAGTGGGGATTGGTCTTTGATGGTGCTGTTAATGCCTATGGCCGAGGAATTGGCGCAGTAATTGTGGCTCCGCAGGGGCATCACATCCCTTTCACAGCCTGGATTGTGTTTGAGTGCACCAACAATGTGGCCGAGTATGAAGCATGTATCTTGGGAATTGAAGAAGCCATCGATATGAGAATCAAGCATCTGGACATCTATGGAGACTCTGCGCTAGTCATCAACCAGATAAAAGGGGAATGGGAGACCCATCATGCCAATCTGATCCCTTACCGTGATTATGCGAGACGGCTGTTGACGTATTTTACAAAGGTCGTGTTGCACCATATTCCCCGAGAGGAGAACCAAATGGCCGATGCTCTTGCTACCTTATCCTCCCTGTTTCGAGTAAACCACTGGAATCATGTACCGATGATCAAAGTACAACGCTTAGACCGGCCCGCTCATGTGTTTACTGTCAGTGATGCAACTGTACAAACAGGTTCAGGCGGAGTCGACAACAGGCCCTGGTATTATGATATCAAGCAGTTTTTACAAAGCCGTGAGTACCCGTCGAGTGCTTCCAACAAAGACAAGAAGACGCTGCGCAGATTGGCTAGCAAGTTCATGCTGGATGGTGATGTCCTGTACAAAAGGAATTTCGATATGGTGTTGTTAAGATGTGTTGATGGATATGAAGCAGAACAGCTAATTGACGATGTGCACGATGGCACCTTTGGGACCCACGCATCAGGGCATGCTATGTCTAGAAAGCTGTTGAGAGCTGGTTACTACTGGATGACCATGGAGCGCGATTGCTATCAATATGCCAGGAAGTGCCACAAGTGTCAAATATATGCTGATAAGATCCATGTGCCTCCGCACACTCTCAATGTTATGTCCTCTCCATGGCCTTTCTCTATGTGGGGCATTGATATGATCGGAAGAATCGAACCAAAAGCTTCGAACGGTCATCGTTTTATCCTGGTAGCAATCGATTATTTCACCAAATGGGTCGAAGCTGCATCTTATGCCAACGTGACTAAGCAAGTAGTAGTCAAATTCATCAAGAACAATATCATCTGTCGATATGGTGTTCCTAGCAAGATTATCACTGACAACGGTACCAACCTGAACAATGACATGGTGCAAGCCTTATGTGAGGAATTCAAGATCGAACACCACAATTCCTCTCCTTACAGACCTCAGATGAATGGTGCAGTTGAGGCTGCCAATAAGAACATCAAGAAGATTGTACAGAAGATGGTAACAACATACAAAGACTGGCATGAGATGTTGCCCTATGCTTTACACGGCTACCGCACTACAGTCCGTAGTTCAACCGGGGCAACACCTTTTTCTCTTGTATACGGCATGGAAGCAGTCCTCCCATTGGAAGTGGAGATTCCGTCTCTCCGTGTGATTATGGAAGCAAAGTTGTCTGAGGCTGAATGGTGCCAGAGTCGGTACGACCAGTTGAATTTGATTGAGGAAAGACGCCTGGATGCTTTGGCTCACGGTCAGATGTATCAAACAAGGATGAAGACTGCTTTTGACAAGAAAGTCCGTCCTCGGGTATTCAAAGAGGGTGAACTCGTATTGAAGAGAAGAATGAGTCAGCAACCCGATCCAAGGGGCAAATGGACGCCTAACTATGAAGGACCTTATGTTGTCAAGAAGGCTTTCTCTGGCGGTGCTCTGATTCTCACACACATGGATGGTGTAGAACTTCCGAATCCTGTGAATGCCGATATAGTCAAGAAATACTTTGTCTAGATATGAAAAGAACAGCGTGGTAGGTCGAAAACCCGAAAGGGCGGCCTAGGCAAAAATGCGCTTCCCGGTGGATCGAAAACCCGAAAGGGCAATCCAGGCAAAATAAGGGACAAGAAACAAAAATGTAAAAGCTCGCTAAGATTACGTGTAACTCAGGCAAAAATGAGCGTCTCGATGAGCCGAAAACCCGAAAGGGCGGTTCATGCAAAAATGAGATTGAAATAAAAGACAATTGACTATATCTGGCAAGTTACCATTCCCCTTGGGATCTTTGCAACTGATGATTGGCTATTCTCATCCGAGGTTCCGACGCCTATGGATTCAAGAGTTTTAGATACCATAGTAGTTACTGTGTTCAATGTACCACCAACCAATAAAATTACCATTTTCCAAGCTTTGTAAATCCGTGGAGTCACGCCTTCGGCTGATCACCACCCTTACACGTCAATTTGAGCCTATGCTTTTGTTTGGCACTCTAATTCTTTTTCTATTCTATCTTCAAAGCTTTATACAAAAGATTCCTTCTATGTTAGTAATGATGTATGTCTGGAATGAACATTATGAAAATTGAAATTTTTTGAGTATTTTGAAAACAAGCCTGAACAGCTAGATACATTCAAATGAACATGCATGAACAAATCTACATTGATAATCAGTTCCAATTCAAGTTACTAGCAAGCCTTCCCCCCAGTGACGGTCTGTGGTCAATGGCAAGAATGAAAAAACAGAATGAAAAGCATGAAAAATGAATATGCTCGCTAAGTCGAAAACCCGAAAGGGCGGCTTAGGCAAAAATGAGCACCCCGATGGATTGACAACCTTCAAAGGCAATTCAGGCAAAAACAGGGGCAACAAAAAACTATTCCCCGGTGGGTCGAAAACCCGAAAGGGCGATCCAGGAAAAAATGGGATGATGAAAATAAAAATGAAAAAAGAAATAAGAAACAAACATGCAAAAGCATTGACCACAGATGCGATGTCCAAAGCATTTACGTGACTGTTCCAACAAGCAGCAATACCGTTCAGACTGCCTTCTCCACGGTTTTACAGCTTCCTGCCTTCAACGATGGTCTCGATGTATCTTCAAACGACGGCATCCCCAGAAGAGGAACTTTTGCAAGTATATGTCCGAGCACGAGCCATTACGTGCCCAATATTCCAATGTTTTGTCTGTCTCTGCGAAATTGTGTCTACAAATTGCCAATCATCATGCATTCCCAAGCATTCATACATGCATAATCATGCATCCTATATGTTCATGCATTTGATAAAATTGTCATGCTATTCATACGCATCTGCATTCTCAATTCCTATGTTAATCTCAATCAAAATCAATCGTGTCAATTTTCAAATTTCTTCTGCTAATAACAAATGTCTACTGTCTTGTCAATTTCAAGATTCAACAGTCTTGTTCTAACATTCCTGTCAAATTCAAGCTCCTGCAGTTATGTCAATCAAATTCAGTTCTTTTTCAAATACAATTTGTTTCTGTTAACGGCCAAGTGGCTAGTTCGTACCCAAGAACAGCTTGTGCCTATCAATTTGTCCTTGTTTCCGGTCAAGTAGCAAGTTCACATCTAAGAACAGCTTGTACCTATCCTTTTGGTATCCGCCGAGCGGCTAGTTCAGATCCAAGAACAGCTCGTGCTTTCTATTTTGTTTCCTGTCAGCCAAGTAACTAGTTCGTGTCCAAGAACGGCTTGTGCTTCCTACTTTTTCTTTCAGCCAAGTAACTAGTTCAAATACAAGAACAGCTTGTGCTTTCTATATTTTCTTTCAGCCAAGTGACCAGCTCAAATACAAGAGCAGCTTGCACCCTTTGTTGTCAATATTCCCGGTCAAGTGGCCAGTTCGCATCCAAGAACAGCTTGTACCTGTCAAATTTGCTATAGAGTCTCCCCAGTGAGTCTTGCTATCTTGTTAATGTCAATCAGTCCCGCAATGGATACGACATACTCCGTCTTTGCTATTCTGTTAATGTCAACCAGTCCCGCAATGGATACGACATACTCTGTTGTTTGCTATTCTGTTAATGTCTACCAATCCCGCAATGGATATGACATATTTTGTTAAATTCAATTCTCAGTCTGTCTTGCATTCATAACACAAATGATTGCATGGCATACATAGCATTTACAAATGTATTTTTACGCCCAAAATCAGTGCTAATGTCGATATTTAAGTATCTTCGTCGCGTCAAGCCAAAGACTCCGTCTCTTGACTCTCCAGACAAAGAAACTTAAATAGGGGCAGCTGTCATACCCTCATTTTGGACCTAAAAATACTCGTTTAAATTTCCTTTCTATTTCTGGCACTTTTTCAAATTTACTGTGTATTACTCTGCAATTTACTACCGTGCTTCAACTGCATACGTTACTGTTTCTGTCTTTAAATTTTTGCATATTTTTCCTGCATTTTATCTCAAGTTTTTGCATAAAATCATACAAAAGGGTATTTTGGTCATTTCTTACAAAGGAACCCATTTTAGTCCCTGCAATTTGTCCCTGAGTCTTTTCAATTTGTTTGCATGAATCGTTAATCAAATTTTGTACAAAACCACTTGCGTCTGCATCTGAGTCAGCTTGTGTCAGTTTGAGTCGTTTTAGCCCCCAGGGGCATTTTGGTCATTTCACATTGTTCAAATTTTGGGCAGAGAGGTATTTTAAAATACCTCATTTTGGTAGTTTGTTCGTTTTAGTCCATTTTGTCGTTTTTAAATGTTTCACTTTACGTGGTTTTCAAATTTACGTTTTTTACCAATTTTACTTTAATTTTTTTTTTTGCAGTTTAGTCCAAATTTTATTTTAATTGCAATTTAGTCCAAAATTTTACATTTCATTGCAAAAGTGTCCAATTCCAATTTTTTTAAAAACAGTCCCAATTCTTTTAATTCTCAAAACAGTCCAACTCTTGTTTAATTGCATTTCAGGCCCAAATTTTCAAAAATTGCATTTTAGTCCTTTTTTTGCAGTTCTGTCCAAGGGATGCCATACAGCTCAATCCAGTCCACGTGTCACAAGGTCATTGGCTCGCAGGCACACATGGCAGGCTATAAATAGTACACAGTGTCAGAATTCTACGGAATCACGCCACATCACACAAACAGATTCAGTTTTCTCTCTCCTTTCAGTTACGGATCAAAATCCACAAATTCACAAAACCTCAAGAACCTTCATAAAACCCTAGCCTAATCCAGAACAATTTCAGCACCAATTCATACAGATTCTTCGAATCCGATTCACAGATACCAATCAGAAACGAAATGCGAACCAATTTGATGCAATTCTAGATAGTTCTCAGAGATTCATGGTGAATCT
Organism: Medicago lupulina; assembly: GCA_958299785.1. NCBI lineage: Eukaryota > Viridiplantae > Streptophyta > Magnoliopsida > Fabales > Fabaceae > Medicago > Medicago lupulina. The sequence goes on along the minus strand of OY283144.1, from coordinate 47,276,470 downwards.
TCATCATTGAACCTTAGCATTTGCAATTCAAGCACGAGCACACCACCGGAGGTAGCGCGCTGCCAGTGCGATCGCAAGATTCGAATCAGAAGAGAAGAAGAAGAAAAGGTGAAGAGGTTCGCAAGATTCGAATCAGAGAAGAGGAGAAGAAGCAATACCAGCTTACCAGAAGAGATTCAGAGCCAAGGATCAAAAGAAACGGTTCAAATCTCCAATCACAAACACAGGTAACGCTCAAACTTCACCTCATTTCAATAAAAACCACTACAGAATCCAAAACGATGTGAACCTGTAGCAAGCTCAAACTGTTCGATCCAGGACCCTAACCCTAACACAAAATCGTTTTAAAAAAATCAAAGAAACGTTTCAGAATCCACAACAAGTGTGAATCGAAGCGATTCCTTGCAATTTTACAACAGATTCAGCCAAAAAACATGAGAAAACGAACGGTTCGAACCTAAGGCATCAAAACTCAAAGATTCACATCGTTTTGACGGTTAAAATTGCTTTCTCTTAGATGATTCATGCTTAGAACGATGACACGAACAGATTAAGCCATGAACGAACCGTTTCTGAGCAAGATTCAAGAAACTAGGGTTAGGGTTCGTAGAGAGAAGAGAAGAGAGAACGAACGGAAGAAAGAGAAAGAGCAAGACAAATGAGTGAACCGGGTTGGATCCCCTTTTATGTAAGCAAGCGAACCGGGCGGATCCAAACCCGGTCCATTCTCCCTCGCTTTCGTTCGTTGGATCTTGATCTTAATGGATCCGGATCAATCCAACGCCCCAGAGGCGTTCTGGAGATCCGGATCCATTTGTGTGTTTGGGTTTGGGCTTTTACCCGCGGGTTTGGTTTTTCTTTCAGTTTCCTTGAATTTTCTTGCTATGTGCACCCCTGTGCTTGCTATTTGGACCTCCTGTGTGTTTAAATTTCTTTACAAAAATTCCAAAAAATTACTCTGTGTTCCTGAAGCATTTTTTTATTACTTTGTGATATTGTTACATGTTAAAATTGATAAAAAAAATGTATGTGCATTTATTTTACATATTCGTGTATTTTTGTGTGTTCTTTTGATGAGTTTCTTGCATAATTGTTGATCTAAATTCATGCCATATAATGTTGATTGGCACTTGATTTTATGATTTTATCCCCTCTGATTCCATGATAACACATTTGATCTTAGCAAGGTTAATTCTCTTTTGTTTTTGTGTAATATTTTCAACTTTGTTAAAACTTGAATTTTGTGATATTTTGCAATCTTGTTTAGTTAATGTTTTGATACCAATTTTGTGATATTTCTCATTTTTGTTAAATTTGATTCTTGATACCAATTGTGTGATATTTTGCAATTAGGTTTAGTTTGATTCTTGATACCAATTGTGTGATATTTTGCAATTATGTTTAGTTTGGTTCTTGATACTAATTGTGTGATATTTTGCAATCTTGTTTAGTTAATGTTTTGATGCCAATTTTGTGATATTTTGCAATTTTTGTTTAGTGTGATTTTATGCTAATTTTTGTGATAGTTTACCATTTTGTTTAGAATTAGTATTTCATTATTATTTCATCTTGTTTTACTAACCACTTTACTCTATGTTTCATGCATACTAAGCATCTCATCTCATTCCCATTTCTTCCTTTAACTCTTTCATGGAACGTTCAACTAATTCTCATGCAATGTTTAGGTAGTTTACTTTCCTTTCAAATTCTTGCAAGACCATAGAATGTAAATTAGGACCCGATGTAAAGGACTATGGACTATAATGATGTACACCGACACAAGCACCGACACGCACACACGTTGTATGTTTACCGCTAGGTGTATGTTTAGGAAGCGTGACACTTAGGAAAAAACTCATTCTTTCTTTCTCAGAAAAACTAACACATCACTCAAAGGTTTTTGCAATAAAGTGAAGTCAAAGCTTCACCCATTTTCCTTTTATTTTCTTAAGCAAAATCAAAATGAATCTTAAATCTTCAACTTCAACCATTTTTGTAAATGAATTGGACTAACCCCACTTGTTTCCAAATCTCATGCCTTTGAGGCCTCTCATCTTTTTCTTCAAAACCATTTTCAAAATTAAAATTGAACCAACCCACAAAAAATGTTTTGGAAGAGAACTACATGGAATTTTGATCCCTTAAAAGGGTATGTAGGCAAGAGACTCAAAATCTCTCCAAGTCCAATAAAAACAAAACTCAAAATCTCCTTTCTCTCATTCTTAAAATCAATCTTTTTTCACAAATAGCGATAAAAGCAAAGCGTATACGTAAAGCATAGCAAAACGGTTCCTATAGGATACTATAGTCACCGCGGGTGCCTAACACCTTCCCGTAGTGAAATCAGCCCCGAACTTAGAATTTCTAAGGTTTTCTCTCGATTTTACCTTTCCCCAAAAAAAATAGAGATATCAATGATTGAAAGGTTCAAATCTAATTAATGATTTGACACCTGAAAATCGCGATAACACCAAGGAAGCGCAGAAAATTGATGTCAAGTTTGTTGATGTAATGGTTTCTAGTAATCAAACAGCAGATGGTGACTTTAAGGCTGATGATCAAGGTGTGTTGAGATTCAGAGGAAGAATTTGTATTCCTGATGATGATGAGTTAAAAAGGTTGATTTTGGAAGAAAGTCATAAAAGTAGCTTAAGTATTCATCCGGGAGCTACAAAGATGTATCATGACTTGAAGAAATTGTTTTGGTGGTCCGGGTTGAAGCGTGATGTTGCACAGTTTATTTATTCATGTTTGACTTGTCATAAGTCTAAGGTTGAACATCAGAAGCCTGCAGGGTAGTTGACACCCTTAGATGTGCCTGAATGGAAATGGGACAGCATCTCCATGGATTTTGTGACTAGTTTACCGAATACTCCGAGAGGGCTTGATGCCATATGGGTTGTTGTTGATAGATTAACGAAGTCGACACATTTCATTCCGATTAATATCGCATTTCCTGTAGCTCAGTTGGCAGAGATTTATTTTCGAGATATTGTGAAATTGCATGGAGTTCCGTCGAGCATTGTGTCGGACAGAGATCCGAGGTTCACTTCAAGGTTTTGGAAGAGTCTGCAAGAGGCCTTGGGTTCAAAGTTGAGGTTGAGTTCGGCTTATCATCCGCAAACAGATTGTCAGTCGGAGCGAACGATTCAGTCATTAGAGGATTTGCTGAGAGTGTGCGTACTTGAACAAGGTGGAGCTTAGGATAGTCATCTACCGTTGATAGAGTTCACGTACAACAATAGTTACCATTTGAGTATTGGTATGGCATCGTTCGAAGCTTTGTATGGTCGAAGGTGCAGAACTCCATTGTGTTGGTTTGAGTCGGGAGAAAGTGTAGTGTTGGGACCCGAGTTAGTTCATCAGACTACGGAGAAGGTCAAGTTGATAAGAGAAAAGATGAAAGCGTCGCAGAGTCGACAGAAGAGTTACCATGACAAGCGTAGGAAGGACCTTGAGTTCCAAGAGGGAGACCATGTGTTCCTGAGAGTCACTCCTATGACCGGTGTAGGTCGTGCGTTGAAGTCTAAGAAGTTAACTCCGAAGTTTATTGGTCCATACCAGATATCTGAGAGGGTTGGAACAGTGGCATATAGAGTGGGTTTGCCACCACATCTTTCGAATTTCCATGATGTGTTTCATGTATCACAACTTTGGAAGTATGTACCGGATCCTTCGCATGTTATTCCAAGAGATGATGTGCAAGTTAGAGACAACCTTACGATGGAGACTTTACCGTTGAGAATCGAAGATCGTAAGGTGAAGAAGTTGAGAGGCAAGGAGATACCTCTAGTGAAGGTTGTTTGGGTGGAGTAACTGGTGAAAGTTTAACATGGGAGCTGGAGAGTAAGATGTTGGAGTCTTATCCAGAGTTGTTTGCTTGAGGTAATATTTCGAGGACGAAATTCTTTAAGTTGGGGGGAGTTGTAACGCCCTAGTTATTATTTAATTATTTTTGGTTGATTTTAAGTCTTTTATATGATTTTAAATGATTTATGTGATTATGTGGTGTGTTGTTATTTTATTATATAGTTGTTTTTATTATTTAATAGAAATGAGTAAGGATTAATATTTATTTGAAATTTTGGGGGTTTATGAGAATTAATAGAAATTATTGGAGTTTGGGGGGGGGGGGGGGGGGGGGTGTTACTTTTTAATTAGAGGAATTAAAGGGAGTTATTAGGAGTAAGGAGGAGTTAAGAAAATATAGTGAGAATTGGAAAAAGGGAAGTCAGAAACATTTCACGTAAAAGAAAAACAAGAGTTTTGGGAGAAAGGGACAAAAACCAAGAACAAGGGAGAGGAGCCAAGAGAAGAATCTGATTTTTGTAGAGCTTTGTTCATCTAAATTCAGGTAAGGGTGAGACTATCTCTCAATAATAATAGCGTATAATTCTGATTTTGATTTAACATGAAGTTAGTGGGAATTGAGGGATTGGGGTTAGGTTTTGGAGAATTGGAAAATTGATGAGAATGAGTTGAATTGTTTTTTGATGTTGTTGTTTTATGTTCTTTGTTGTGCATTGTTGTATGTTGAACCTGTAAACATTTGTTAGAACACGTTTTGGGTAATTAGGGGTTAAAAATTGGGTTTTGAATGAGATAGGGTTAGAAAATCCGAGAGCATTTTTCACAACCCAGATGAATGGTTGCTTAAGCGAGCTACCCGTCGCTTAAGCGAGAATTCAAACTAGTTGCCCAGAATTTTCATTAGCCAAGTCGCTCAAGCGAGCCTCAAGCGAGCTCGTAAGCGACCATTTCCTGACCTTCGTCATTTAGGTCGCTTAAGTGAACCGTAAGCGAACCGCAAGCGTGCAAAACCTGAACTTACGTGATTTTGGTCGCTCAAGCGAGCTGGGTCCTGTGCAGCCTTTTTTTGATTTTTGCTTCATGCACTAGGGGACCAATCCGAGCATTCTTAAATGTTTCCTTCTACTTGTTTAACCTTGTCTATGTGGTAAACATTATGATTGAATGTAGAATCATGTGAATAAATATATATATATATATATATATATATATATATACATATATACGTGATGTTGGATGTTTAAGAATTGTTGTGTCACATTTGACTAAGTTGGGGAGCATGTCATAGTTGATTATGTCTGTTAGTAGTTGTCGTTGCTGTTGTTGAGTTGTATGCAGATATACACAGTGTTGAGTTCATTGCATGCTCATATATTGTTGAGGGCTCATGCCCTGGAATGTTCATCATTCAACTGTTGAGGGCTTATGCCCTGGAACGCCTTGTCGTTCAATTTTTAAGGGCTCATGCCCTGTGAATGCTTTAACCATTCAAAATGTTGAGGGCTCATGCCCTGGAATTCCTTGTCATTCAAACGCGTTAAATGGTACCACATGCATATGCATTGTTGCATTGTTGTTATTCGTCGTTGTGTCATTGCATAGTCGTTGTCGTCGGTTGAGTTATTGTTGTGTTGTTGTTGTTGGATGAATTTGAATATGTTGTTATCCATGAAGTATATAAAAATATTGAAGTATTTGTTGATATTTAGGGTGTTAGATTCAATTGATGAATTACAATTCTATTATTATTGTTTGTGAATTTCACCCCTTCTGCTTGAAAATGTTGCCCTTCGTATGGGTAACTTGCAGGTGATCCAGAATAGTAGAAGTGGTGGCTCATGTATCTTAGGGCTCTAATACGTAACGGGATGGGAATAGATGTTGTGTTTTCATTCCTTTATGTATCAATTTTTGAAGCATGTTGTTGGAGTTTTGTTGAAATAAAATGTTGAAATATTACTTATGTTGGGGCCTTTGTGCCAGATTTATATGTTGTGGATGTAATGTTTTAAAAGATTTTTCCGCTGCAATATTATGTTGTTGACGTTGTTGAATAAATAGTATTTTTAATCTATTTATGAAATTTTTGAAAAGCAGTGTAATGCTCTGTTTGTTGATTTACTCTCATTTTATATTAATATTACGTTATTGGGAAAACGGGGTGTTACAATTAAAGTCCCCACACAAACACACATTACAACTACCCAAAGACTGGAGACGCGCACATAATGAAATCCACAACGTCTGCTTAGCTCTCTGATCACAAGGAGCATACACATTGAACAAATGAAACTCAACATTAGATTTAATGAACCGGCCATTCGAGACGATGCCCACACCTCCACCTCAGAAGTATTCCAAACTGTCAACAAACCACCTGATGCCCCAACGGATGGACTAAAGGAATAATCACAATTCAACGGCCCCCATATAGATGTACAAACAAAATCATATATAGACTGCATCTTGGTTTCCTGAAGACACAACACAAAAGGATACTTTTCCTTAACCAATTCCTTAACTTCCTTTCTCTTCTCCATTCCACCCAACCCCCGCACATTCCAAGACAACATCCTCATCTCCCACACCCTTACCCCATCATCCTCACACTCCCACCACCTAACACCCTACATCGGCCAAACTCCCACCCTCACCCACCTCACAGTTTTTTGACCCCCTCATCCCTTTTCCTGCTCTACAAAGAACACTGAACCTATTGTAAACATCTCCTTCAAATTGTAACCCTAACGCCTTCCCTATCCCCCACACATCTTCAACGGCCTCCTTCTCCTTCCCATGTAGCACCACCCAATGGTTCCACTCTTTATTGACTGATGAATGAGAAAAGGCTTCGTCAGAAGAACCTTTAGATGTTTCATCGCCACCTTGTTGAGAGTTAACGATATTATTTCTCTTTCGAGCTCTTTTTTTCAAAGTCTTCAACACTGCACATCTCTCTTTGCTAGATAACCGCGCCACCTTTTTCAGAGTATGAACCGTATGACGGAGTTCACCACCAATTTTTCTACGTTTAGCACCAACACCTCCCTCCGGAATATTTTTTACTTTTCTCTTTCCTGCCTTAAAACACTTTCTTTTAGCCGAGAAAATAATACCAGCCCCTCCATGACGTTCCTTCAACCAATATGTACTCTGTAACGCCCAAATTTCTTATTTATTATTTTATTAATTTATTGTATTTTTAGTGTGTTATTATTTGATAGATAATATATATATTTTGATGAAATATATTATTATGTGCATTATTTGGTGTGTTAATATTCTAAGTGGGGGAGGAATATAATTATTAGAAATAATAAGATAAAGGGGAAGAGTAATTTTGTGGTGATAAGAGCAAAAAGGTGTATTAGGTTAAGAGTCATTAAGGAGAGATTAGAAAAAGGAGAACACGTACAATTTTTGGAGAAAAAGAGGAGAACTCAGAGAGAACCCTAGGTAAGAGGAACGCTGCTTTTGATTTCAGAAGAACAATCTAAGGTAAGGGTGGGATTCATATTCTCTAATCTTAAGTATGTTTTCTGAAATTGGGTTTGACAAAAGTTGTAGGTTGTGAGTTTTGGGGATTAGGGTTAATCTTATGTTGTTGTTCATAGCTTTGTTTTTTGAGAAATTAGGTCTTTGAATTGTGAATAAAAATTGTAGAAAGTATATGAGTTGCCATGAATTGTTGTGTTAAATTGATGTTCAGACCTTAGATTATTCAAAGTGTAATGTTTATAATCGATTTTTGGGTTTAGGTTGATGAAAATTGGGAGTTTCGCTTGAAAAGTCAGTGTCTAAACGTTTTTGCAAATAAGAGATTATGTGAGGTTCTGGAAACCGATTTTTGTGTGGTTGAAACTTGAATTTCTCTGTAGATTATGTTAGAGCTAAGTGTTAGGAGCGTATAGGCGAAAACGACATCAAAATCCGATTAACGGTTTGAATTTTACGCGCGAAACAGTGAAAAACGCACTTTTTGAAAAGCTGAGTTCGGACCCGATACCGTAAAAACGTGCCACGTTTTGGCAGCCGTGCCACGTTTTGTTGGCAGAACGCTTAGTGGATTCTGGACATAAAAACGTGCCACGATTTCTAAAAACGTGACACGATTTTTCGTGAACCAGATCCTCCATATTTCACTATTTTTCACCCCTTTCCTCATTGAACTGGGTTTTGGTGTAAACATGAAAGTTGTGGATAATTGAGTTAGCTTTCTAATGGCTTTGGTTTGGCTTGAAAATGATTTTTAGATCTTAAGATATGATGAAAATACTCTAAGGAGGTCTTAGTGAAATTTTATGAAAACTAACCCAAAACTTATAGATTGTCTCCGAACTTCAGAGCTTAAGTACTATGAGTTTAATTAAGGTGTTTATAAGTATTTAATCTATGTTGTGATGAATCTAACTTGGTTTGATATGTAAGTAATTGATTAATGTATATGTTGCTATTGTTGTTGATAGGTTGGAATATATTATGTGATTATTGTATGTTGTATAATGTCATGTTGCTTATGCCATTTAAGTTGTTGGTTGTCTAAGTTGTTGGTTGTTAAGTTGTTGGTTGTCTAAGTTGTTGGTTGTTTAAGTTGTTGGTTGTCCAAGTTGTTGGTTGTCTAAGTTGTTGGTCGTTGAGTTCATGCATACAAAGTTGAGGGCTTATGCCCTGGAGCTTATGCTCATTAAAGTTGAGGGCTTATGCCCTGGAGCTTATGCTCAATTAAAGTTGAAGGCTTATGCCCTGGAGCTTATACTCATTAAAGTTGAGGGCTTATGCCCTGGAGCTTATGCTCAATTAAAGTTGAGGGCTTATGCCCTGATTGGTACCACATGCATAATGCATTTGTCAAGTTGCTAAGTTGATGTTGTTGCATAGTCAAGTCGGTGTCGCTGTGTCGTGTTAGTTGTTGTTGTCATGTTGGTTATTATTAATGAGATACTAATGAAGAATTATGTGAAGTAATAATATTGTTAAACATGGTAGCTTATGTTGTTGAATTCCATTGATGAATTATATGCTTACTATTTTTGAATATGTATCTCACCCCTTCTGCTTGGAAATGTTGTTCTTCGTATGAGTAACTTGCAGGTAATCGAGAATAAGTAGTTGTTGATTGCTGTCGTGAGTGGCTATCTCTCGCTGTGTCTTTAGGTGCTCTGATATGTAACGGGATGGGAGTTGGCTATGTTTGATTGCATTTCTTGTTACGTATCTCTTCTATTAAACAATGATGAACTATTTTTATGAGGATTTAAGATAATGTTGATGTTGTGGCCTTTTAGTGCCAGGTACTATTTAAGATGTTGAAAATAATTCCGCTGCATTTTGTTGAATTTCTATTAAGGCAGATGTTTTAATAAATAGCATTTTTGTTCCATTTATATTTGTGGAAAATTTTGTAAGTTGAATGTGACACTCTGTTTTCAAGTTGAAAAACTCTGATTAATCTATGTTATTTAAAAGTTGGGAAAACGAGGTGTTACATACTCCACGGACCAGACATCGCAGACTTGCCTCCAAACGGCGGACACGTCAAAACTGGCACATGATCACTACCCTCTTTCTGAGCCACTTTTTGTTTACCCAACTCTTCATCCGAATTATTGACATTATTAGATTGAGATCCCTCCAATGTAATACCTACATCTTGCATCACATTTCCAACATCTGAAATTCCATCGCCTTCGGACCCCACAGGGCGCATCACCGCAGCCCCAAGAGAACTATGTGATTGCGCCATGTCGACAAACTTCTCAGGCTGAACTTGTGACCCCACATCTGACACAGATGCAGGTATAGCTGCTTCAACAACATCATCCTTTTTAACAACGTCCCTTGCCTCAGTGTCTGAATACACCACCTCCTCTTCCAAGTCCTTCACAAGTTTATCAACAAGAGAATCCACATTTTTAGCAGCTTCAGGATCACCTTGAACCTCCGCAAAATCCGACTGGGAATTTTGTTCTCCATCATCCTCAAAAAGGCACGCATCTTCACCAATATTAAATCCCCATTCCTCTATAATCTTTATTTCCACTAGGTTTCCGTCGACTAATAACTTATCAACACATGAAACAATATCTAAGGAAGGCGTCGAAATCAGAAATCACCCATAATCAAATCTTCCTCTGTCCAACGACATATTGTCTGATCGAAGGAAAGTCCCACAGTCCATCACGCACAGTTTGAAAAAAATTCTCATTCCAAGCATGAATCGGAATACAATACAATCTGAGCCAAGCACCCCTTCTAAAAGGAACAACGTCTTTATCCCACCGAACAATATTAGAAAAAATGAGATCAAAAAAATCTTTTGTTTCTTCTAAGACGGACAAAGTATCTTTATATGATGTGCTTTTTAAAAAAACTCGATCTGCCCCCATAAGAATGACGTCTAAGTTCACAAAACCAGCATCCTCTACGCGATTTTGGATCACCGTAATCGCCTCTCCATTGACCACAGTAGCCAACACTCCTGACTTAGCCCAATTCAAATCGTTTCCATTTGATCGGTACATTTGAACCAACTTCTTTGAAACCGGTTGTTGTTGTCCGACAGCGGGCACCGCACACTTTCCTACCTTCCTCACTTCATCCAACACCTTGCTACTGCTCCCGATCCCACCCTTGGCCATCCCCTCTCTCCCCTGAACATGCACCTCCCCGACCCTCACCACTTTTACTCCCTCATCTGCTTGTTTCGTCCCTTCTCCCCTCGAAACCACCATATTTCCTTCGTCACCAACTTTTTTCTTCACCACGACACCAGACCCATCTCCACTCGGCTTCCCCAGCTCTCGTACTTCTGCACCGTCCCTCTCCAGCTTCCCCTCAATCCCAACATTACGATCAAACCGTGCAATTTTTGCCCTAACTCGATAATTACTAAAACACACAGCGTTCACGGCCTTTAATAATTTACCAACGTCCCTAACCTTTGAGAAACGGACAAACCCATAAACTTCCCCATTGGCATTCCTTCTGCTTGGCACTACCACTTCCTCCAATAAACCACACACCTCGAAACCTTTTTGCAGAAAGAAATTTGATAACTGAGGCAGAAAATTAGTAAAGTAGAAGGTTACGAACCGTTTATATTGAGAAAATGCAGTCTTGTCTGCTCCCTTATCACTAAAGCCGCGCGCTGCCTTCCCAGCATCAGAATCAATGTTGCGCCTCCTCTGGTTGACCTCATCAACAACATCTTGCCGCCGAACCAAGCTCTCATGTGATGATCGCCCTTCTGAGTGCACCACCGCTCCTCTACGTGAACCGTACCAGTCATCATCATACCAGTCTGTCGAAACCCTAAACCTATATTGTCTGTTGCCATAGAAATTCCTTTCCTCACGCTGCCTATTCCTCTGTTGATCATCCCAGCCGCTGCCAACCTGTCCATGTGCTTTCCCTCGTCGCCGTCTCACGTCTTTCCAACCCTCACCATCTGAATCCCATCCCCCCTATTTGTCCTCACCTCTAGCGATAATGAACGTCGGTGTGGTTGTTCATGGCGGTGCCACGGCAAGCCACCTCTCTTGATCACTTTGTCACTCTCTCTCATCTCACAATCTCTCTCTCTCACAATCGCTCTTAGTCTATCTCAAAAATTTAAATTATTCACAAATTATGTTTTTATGAAGTAAATACTAATGTACTTCATGTTTTTTTTTGTCTAAGTTAACAAATTGGTGCAAGTTAAGGAATACGTTTTAATGAATATTACTAATGTAACCATCAAGTTATTAGTTTTAAATAATAAAGAATAAGGTTGTTTTTGTCCAATGAAAATGTGCACTTTTGCTAACTTGGACCTTCAAGTTTTTTGTTGGTCTATGTTAGCAAACTCTATATATATATATATATATATATATATATATATATATATATATATATATATTATAGTAAATATATAATATGATAGTCCAAGTGTTCTTTTTTGTGTATATATTACTTTTTCAAAGAAAATATATAATCAAATTTTTTTTTTCAACATTATAATAGTCCAAGTGAAATGGACTCAAATTTTTTAAAATTGACATTGAATTGAATATTTGGATTGAAATAACATAATGTTGAAAGTTCATTATATTTGGTGCAAGTGAAATGAACTCGAATTCTTTAAAAAAGGTAATTATTTGAATTGTTTTATGAAATAACATATATAGTTAAAAAGTGAGACTATATACTCTCTTTTGACCAAAATAGAGACCGTATTAAAAGTAGTCAATTTGAGTTATTGACAAATATTAATTATCGGGTGTTTCCTTCAAAAAACAAATTAATTATCGGGTGTTGGAAAAATCGATGGATACTTTTTACCCCTTAACATAATAAAATATAATATTCTCTCAAAAAAAATAGAATATCTTATTATTAATTGTAAGATAAAAAAATTATGAGTTAAATATATATATTTTTTTAACAAATCAAAATGATATATATACTCAAAAATATTTTCAATTGCACACGATGCGCAAACAAGAAACACCACCAAGGTTACAAAAATACAGAGTCAGATTGCCCTTTTAAAGATCCAACCAAGAAACAAAATTATAAGAACACACCCATACAAGAAAGCGGATGTTTCCACCAGTCATAATAAGAATAAGCTAATGGTGTCTGTTTAGATTTCAACCATAAAAATGAATGCAGCTTAACTTTTTCAAGAAGGGTAGATGAAGTAGCTGTCGTGTTTTGGAACAATCGATTATTCTGCTCCTTTCAAGTCACCCAAATAGTAGCAAACCAAATAACTGTAAAGAAAAGATGAGCAGTTCTTGGCAAACTTGACATCCTAGTAAACTGAATAAAATGTTATCGAAGCTCACCAGGAGGGACCAAATAAATTCCCAACCAAGTCCGCACATTAGACCATAAAGCACCAAAAATATTACAATGCAAAAAAAGGTGAGTAGCGGTTTCTAAGACATTACAACCAGCCACACACACGCCATCTGTTGGAATAAGAATACCTCGTTGAACCAGATTATCTTTAGTAGGAAGCCGATTGCGAAGGAGACGCCACCCCAATAAAGACAACTTAGACGGAATATGCTTTGACCATACATCATCAACCTGAGACCTGTCAGCCATAACGCCTGTGTCTGTAATATAACGGTATGATGCGTTCAACGAATACCCTTGAACCGAGTCTAAGGTCTAACTCCAAGAGTCATGAATAGTGTCCTACAAATCAATGTTACAAAACAAAAAAAAAAACACACTCCCGCACACTCTCCTCCTCCCATGCATACAAACGACGTCGCCATACCCACACCCTTCCGTTACCATCCCACCTCAACCGCCTTATCTCCTCTACCTTACTCTTCTTCTCCACTGCCAACTCAAATAACCTAGGAAACTTTAACCGCAACGGAGTCTCCCTTATCTGCGAACTTTAACCACCAACTTAAATATATTTTTAATCTTTATTCATACACTAAATTTATCATTCTAATTCTTCTAAAATTTATCTTCGACTTTTAGTTATTGGAGGACTAAAATTTATCTAGCTTTTGGGGATATATTAAGAACTAATATAGGAGTTTATCTCATTAATATTCAATTTGACCCATGTGTAAAATCATGTACTACCCTTATATTGACAAGTGAAAAGACGGAAACTCACGTGTTCGTCTTTCCGTTTTTTTTATTGCGCTGACACGTGTAAATTATAAACGGTATTTTATACGAAATGTTGATTTTGATTAAAATTATTAATACAAATATGTGTGACTTTTAAACTAAAATAAACCCAAAAGTGATGTTTATCTTTTTCAATGACAACAATAATTTAACAAATATAATATAAATTCATATCTTTCTTAATACCACCAACAATATAACATTAAAATAGAAAAATTTGTTAAAGGTTATAATTGGAATTATAAAAATTCATGCGTGACTTTTAAACTATAATAAACCCAAAAATGATGTTTATCTTTTTCAATGACAACAATAATTTAACAAATATAATATAAATTTTAATCTTTTTTAATACCATCAACAATATAACATTAAAATAGAAAAATTTGTTAAATGTTATAATTGGAATTATAAAAATTCAGCACAAAATCTCTATCCCCTTCGTATATAGTATAAATACTATTTTTCATATTGTTGTTAAATATTTGCTATTTTAATGGGATTTAATTTTTTTTAAATTAAAATTTAAAATAATAATATTAAATGATAAAACAATAAACAAAATAGTTAAAATGAAGGGTAAAATAGGTAATAAAAATTCAGCCCAAACTCATGTATTTTATTTATATATAGTATAGATTATAGTGAAAACACGGATCCTCACATGTTCGTCTTTCTGTTCTTTTTATTGCGCTAACGTTTGAAAATTATAAACGGATTTTTTTTAATGAAATTTTGATTTTGATTTAAAAGTAATAGTAATACATATGCTTGTTGTTTTCAATGAAAATTACTTTTCTGACATTCAAAACGTCATATTGACACATAGAAATGACGTTTTTACCCCTGACGGTAGTTAACTACCATTGTACACCAACACAGCTTAAAAAAAACATTAAAAAAAAACTCCAACGGTAGATAACTACCGTGGAGTATAATCAAAGTTTTATGATAACCTATGCTCTATTTCATCTCCTCTGCTTTTCCAACCTCCAAAGAAAACATTAACAAACACAACATTACAATATTGAATAAATTACTATTAAAATTGATTAATAAGTACTAATTCTTGTTTTCAATAACAGTTTGAGTACATAAAGATTCTCATATAGTTGTTATACAAAACCAAGAACAAGAAATAAAGATAACAGAATAGTAGTGGCAATCATCCCTATCAATTTATTCTCCACAATGATTAGTAAATGGATAGTAAGGTAGAATAGGATCAGGCGGTGGTGGAGCACCATAAACACAACCACCGTTGTTATTATTGTTGTTGCCATCGTCACCGCCGCAGCTGCCATAAGGTGGTGTTGGATTATAAGGGTAATTGTTATTACCAGATGGTGGTGGATATGGTAATCCAGATTGTGGTAGTGCTGGTGGAGCTGTTGAAACTGAAGGAGTTGGATTTGTAGGAGTGCTGGTACAATGATTAAGGGAAATAAAGAAGGGAAGGGAAAGAAACAAGTGGTTGTGTAGTGATGTGAATATGTGAAGGTGATGAAACAAAGTGAGTGAGTTGGAAAATGGAAGAGATGTGTAGGTGGTCTTATTAGATGACTACATGTCTTTTGTTTTGTCATATTTTGAAGAATTGAGAGAGTGAAAATGAAATTAAAATAAAGTTGTAGTTACTCCACGGTAGTTAACTACTGTTGGAGTTTTTTTAATGTCTTTTTTTTTAAGTTGTATTGGTGTACGTCGGTAGTTAACTATCGTCGGAGGTAAAAATGTCATTTCCATGTGTCAATATGACGTTTTGAAGGTCAAAAAAGCAATTCTCGTTTTCAATAGCCAAAAGCCTAACCCACCGAAAATTAAGGCCCACTTACTCAAAGGCCCAACAAGCAAAGCCTACTCTCAACATTGGATCATCTCCAACCAATAATAGCATATTGGTTTCTGATGGTAAGTAATGGCTATTCAAACTCGTAATAATGGGCACCTTTCAAAACGGCTATGCCATGACCACACAACGGTCTCCTCGTCCCTATATAATGAGCTATTGACAATCTCACAAGGTATGTATCACTTTATGCTCTACTCTTTTGCTCGTATATATACTGACTTGAGCGTCAGAGCGTCTGCAGGTACAACACCCCTCTCTTATCCTCAATGGGGTTACAACCAACACATCCTTGGGAGCACCGCCATCAACGGCCGGAGTACCTACTTCCATTGATCCACCACCACTGTGAGTATCCTTATCCTTCTGGTGTAAATTATTGGCTTAATTGCGGTTTTAGCCCCTTAACTTTTCCAAAGTTGTGATTTTGGCCCCTAAGAAAAAAAAATACCAAACCGCCCCCTAAGTTTTGCATCTGTGGCAGTTTTGGCCCCCAAGACCAATTTTGACTCAGTCTACGCTGACGTGACACCCTAAGAGAGGTGCCACGTGTTTTTTTTTTTTTTTGCCTTGGGGGCCAAAACTGCTACAGTTGCAAAACTTAGGGGGCGGTTTTGTAGTTTTTTTTTCTTAGGGTGCCAAAATCGCAACTTTGGGAAAGTTAGGAGGCTAAAACTGCAATTAAGCCTAAATTATTCTGTTTGTTCTAAACACAAACTAAACATGTTTATCTATTTCAATGACACCAACAATATAACAAAAAATATAGTCTAAATTCTTATATTTTTAATGACACCAACAACAATCGTTATTGTAGGAAAAGTTACGAGTATATTTGAGATAATGAAAAAGACAGCTTAAAATCTCATATTTTCATTATATAAAGTAAGTATAAATATACTCATATGTGTTTGTTACACTTATATTTGAATTCATTTTTATCTATTTGTTATATGTTTTATTTGTATCGAAAGTTGAACGTAACTTAGGAAGTAGAAAAGACAGCTTAAAAGATACTATTTTATTTATATATAGTATAGATATAGATACAGTAAAGATTATGTAAAACCAACTCAAAATTTACCACTGAATTCCATTGGTAAGAGGGGACTTATTTTAAGCTTGGAAAACTCGGCTACTTTTTTTTTTCTTCAGAGAAAATCATCGTCATAATCTGTTTATATTACCGACACAGCAAAGCATAAATTCCGATCTTAACATCTCAACATCCTCATCCCCTTTGCATATAACTCAAGCATCGTTGGTACTAGTCATCCTTCAAGTTTGAAATATGATTGTTTTGTTTAAAAAATCTATAAATATTATTAAAGAGATGCAAATAGAGTTTGGTGCAAATTTATATTTGGAGTTTCCTCAATCCATATAGTTGTTTGCTTCTGCGATCTTTCCAAAGTATGAAGGAGGATAACTATGGATAATGAGACTCATAGAAAACTCTAAGTAATTGAATTTGGATTTCCATAAGGAAGTCATGACCTTTTCAAGGTATCTCTAAAGCTTTGTTGATTTCCAATGTATCATGTAACATTAATATCATTGTTTGCAAGAAAGTTTATGTTAAGTTCCGATACGGATAAAACTTTTGCTGCTCTAGGACAGTTCATGAATGCATTTCAGGTGATATTATACCCCGGCCTAATAATATAGATATGATTCTTACTTCCCCTCCAGCAAAATTCATCATCCATTGGTGATTACATGATTTGCTTTGCTTAAGAATGATAGAACATGTTATCTATAATGCCGAGGTGCTAATTATTGGTTCTCACATTCAAAAGGTTTCTAACTTCCTATACATTGGATCCCAATGACTTATATGTTAGAACTTTCAACCCATTTTGGTTAGGTAACCAATCATCTTCCATACATGCATTGATTAAGTTTCAATTGAGCCAACCACCCTTTAACCACCTTTCCTAAGGATATACTTGCCCAAATATATCTACGTTTGTTTCATAAGATAGCCTTCAATATCTTTTTGTTCTAGATTATCTCAATACTAGGGAATTCAGGTTGGTTAAAGTTCCCACCATTTCTCTACAAGAAGAGCTTCATTAAAAGCCCTAAAAGTCTTGAAAGATGATTGGGAATACCCATATATAATAAATAAATAATGAAAGTTAACAAAAATAAAATTATATCATGAAATGAAATACGTATTTATAAAACTATCTAAGAGTATATTTAAGTTGTAAAAATGATCTATTTAAGTTAATTTTCTGTATTTAGTAAATATAATATTAAATGCCATATCTACTCAAATAAATCCGCACATAAGTTTATTTTACAACAACAAGGATATGGATAGTTGTATATATAGCTGTAATTTTTATTTTGAAGAAGGATATGGATAGTTGTATTATATCTTTAAGTTCTAAAACAAGATGTAATATCTACACTGTAAAGTTGAATATTTTCGTGGTGTAACATGTTAGAATTTGGGATCTTCCACTTTATTTGTGTGAGTTTATAGTGGTAATTATCAATTCACTACAAAATAAAAAAATTATGTATAATTATATATTGACAAAACTAAATTCCTCATTTC
Organism: Medicago lupulina; assembly: GCA_958299785.1. NCBI lineage: Eukaryota > Viridiplantae > Streptophyta > Magnoliopsida > Fabales > Fabaceae > Medicago > Medicago lupulina. Next base: position 47,258,594 of record OY283144.1, on the reverse strand, counting down.
GTAAAAAATATTAAATAAATATATTTGCTATGGTTGTAAAATATACATCCTCTATTCGTCTTTCAAAAGTAAATATAAATATATATATATATATATATATATATATATATATATATATATATATAACATTTTATTTATTTTAATATAATTATTGTTCCTCTTCTTTTTACATTAGTTGAGGTGATCCTCTTCTTTTTTGATGAAAATAACATAATTACAATGGGAGAGATTCTCTTAAAATAGTCAATTAGATTTTCCAATAAATAATTTTTTTTGAAGGACAATATATATTAGTTATAGAGCATCGACAAAATTGGTAAATACTTTTTTTTTTTGGCGAATAGGTTGGTAAATACTTTACGCCGTGGTTTATGATTTTACTCTTTTTTTTCTACTTTTTCTTTGACTTTTTTCACCGCAAATTTTTCCTTTTTCTTTTATTCCTCTTATAGTAGTATATAATACCACATTAGTTCCTAAAAATAAATACCACATTATTAAATGTGAAATCATAAAACAATAGTTTTAATTGATATATATCGTTTTACTAAAAAAAAATTTTATATATATCGTTATTACTAAAAAAAATGATATATATCGTTAGTATAAAATAGCATCACACATATATCCAATTACGTGTGATGTTAATTTTTTTTAAATAAACAATGTATATAAATTAAACTTCAAATGAATTGCAACAATTAATTTCACTGTGATTTAATTGACAAATGTATCAAATAATTTTATTGTATCATTAGATAAGAGTTTAGTCTAATAGCCTCAACGGGTTGAGTTCAAATACTTTCAGAGACGATTTAATAATGACAATTAATATTATTTTAATTAATAATAATTTCTTCTTCCCCACAATTCTAAAAGCAGTTCCCCGTCATTTTAAAACAATTAATCTCATGATAAATTTTTTGTCAAAAAGTATTATCTCAATAAAATATAATTAGTTTTATAAAAAAAATTATAATATTTTCCCTAAAAAAAAATTATTATATTTTTCTTTAGAAAACCAATTTTATTTCTTTTCATATACAACGGGTGGAACAATAGTACTGATTGATTGTGTAAAAAAATAAAATAGTACTAATTAATGTGCACGTCTGTCCTCTTATATATATCGTATTGCATCCTTATTTATTAATTTTGTTAAGTCTGCAATAACTTCTTTTTTTATTATAAAGAGGGCCGAAGCCCCACTCTGCAATAATATTTTAACCTAATGATTTCCCTCTAATTTGCTGTATTAGATTAACAATAACTAGACTTTTGACCTGTGCGACGCACGGGTCTTCTCGACTATAAAAGAGACCAATAAATAATCTTTAACTCATAAGATCATGGATCGACCAATAAACGCAAATTAGATTATTAGAGATACAATATTACAATCAAAAGATAATAAAAAAATTATATAAAAAAAGATAAAAAGAATACAAAATTATATTGTTGCACATGTCAATTTTATTTATTACTTTTATAGTTAAACATAAAAAAACTAATACAATTCATGGTTCCTAACAAATTATTTATGGTAGCCGAGTTTGCATGGAAATTATGATATTCTGTTGTAAACGTATTAAATAAGTGAACAACAACTTGTTAAAAAATTATATATATATATATATATATATATATATATATATATATATATACAGAAACAATACGTTAAGTTGCATAGACCTAATAAAATTAATAAATAATACGGATAAGGATTAAGATATCTATTAAATTTTTGCTTTGAAAAATATTCACGGTTATTAGAGAGTGTTGGAACAAAGGATGTTTCACAATTATACCACTTAAGTTTTGATGATAACAAGGTATTAAAAATTATCAATTGGATATGCTAAATATTTATTCAAGTGTACAGGACCATTATCAAAGATTTATTTACAAGAGGTTCTGATTGAATGAATTAAAGAGCAAAGGAAATTTAGACTGAAGCTTGAAGAACATCTGAATGAAAGCGCTCCTGGAAAATCAGAGTCAGAATGCGTCTGAAGAAAGAGCTCCTGAAGACGACGTCATCAGAAACAAGTTCTTCAGAGGCAGACTCATCAGAAGCAAATAGTCTCCAGAGGCAGATTCATCAGAAGCAAAGATTCTTCAGACACTAAAAAGCGTTGACAAAGCATAACGTACGAAAAGTACAACCACTATGCCTACGCCTGTTCCTGCAACCACCAACTCTGCACAGTGTCTTCTATACACGACAAGAATAACAGTAACTAAAGCAGAAACTTTTCCATATTTGCTGGAATGGATTTGAATTTGACTTCATATTACAATCCTCAAATCAGGCAAAGGATCAAAGGTGTCAAATCAGCTTCGATAAAGAAAAAGTGATGAGCTGGCAGTTTCCAACGTCTCTCAAATTCTCTATAAATAGAGATGAAGACTTGAAGAACTGACTACTGAATACACGCGAATTGAGCAATTCTCTCATACACCAAGTCGCAAACATTGCTCATCAATAACTTAGATAATTCTTACAAAAGCTTACATTTTAGAATTTCTAAGTGTCTAAGAAAAACAGAGTCTGTTCTGTTTCGTTTTGTTTTGTGAATACCTCTGATTGAATATCAAGTATTCAAAAATCTTTTCAATTCTCTGTAATTGTTTTGGAAGTCTCTTGCTTGTGTGCTTGAGTATTTGAAGTCTCTTTCTTGTGTGATTGAGCAAAGGAAGTCTCATACTTGTGTGTTTGAGCAACTTGTAATTTGATATTACATTTTAGTGGAACTCTCCTTGGAAGTGCAAGGGGGACAGGACTACTTCCGGATTGTGGAAGGAACCTGTATAAAATTGCTTGTGTCTTCTTTCTTTCTTGCTTTTGTTCTATATTCCGCTGCTAAGACTCTGAACTCTGATCAGACTCTGAACTCTATCAGACTCTGTATCTTGAGAACATTGTTATTTTTCGTAAGAAAGAAACGTTTTTGAAAACACAATTCAACCCCCCCCCCCCCCTTCTTGTGTTTTTCCCACCTTTAGTTGGTATCAGAGCTTCGGCTCTGTAGTTAGCACTTAACCGTGTTACAGTAAACGATCGGTGAAAAACATGTCTGGAGATGAAGCTTCTGCATCTGCATCTGGTTCTGGTTTTGGTTCTGGAGCTGCTGTGCATTATGATTACAGCAACATTAACAAAAGTGAAAGATCTTCTAATCACAACAAACCTCCTATGTTTAATGGTGATCCTGAAATGTTCTCTTGGTGGAAGACCAAGATGTATAGTCACATCATGGGAATGGATGAAGAGTTGTGGGATGTTCTTGAAGATGGCGTTGGTGATCTGAGGTTAGATGAAGAAGGTGCTGCTCTTGATAGGAAAGCTCATACTCCTGAGCAGAAAAAGCTTTATAAGAAACATCATACGATCAGAGGCATTCTTGTGGCTTCCTTACCTCATAAAGAGTACTTAAAGATGAGTGACAAATCAACAGCAAAGGCTATGTTCACCTCATTGTGCTCACTTTATGAAGGTAACAAGAACGTCAAAGAGGCCAAGGCTACTATGCTTGTTCATCAGTATGAGTTGTTCAGAATGAAGGAGGATGAAAACATTGAGACCATGTACTCAAGGTTTCAGACTCTTGTTTTTGGACTTCAGATTCTGAAGAAAAGCTACGTAACGTCTGATCATGTGAACAAGATTCTGAGAAGTTTACCTGCAAAATGGAGACCGAAAGTGACAGCCATTGAGGAAGCTAAAGATTTAAACACCTTGAGTGTTGAAGATCTCATAAGCTCCTTGAAATGTCATGAAATAGGTCTTAACGAGCATGAACCTGTCAAGAAGCCCAAGTCCATCGCATTAAAGTCCAGAGGCAAGTCAGGTAAGGCTCTGAAGGCTTTGGAGTCTGAAGAAGAATCTACATCTGAAGATTCTGATGAAGACTCTGAGATTGTTCAAGAGATGGCCATGCTCACCAACAGATTACAATACCTTGCGAAGAAGAACAAGAAGTTTATGAACAGAGGTAGTAGTCACAAAAGCTCAAGAAAGGAAGATCAGAAAGGTTGCTTCAACTGCAAAAAGGTTGGACACTTCATTGCTGAATGTCCAGACTTGCAGAAAGAGAAATCCAAAGAAAAATCTAAGAAAGCATTCTTCAAGTCTAACAAATTCAAGAAGCAATTCAAGAAGAGTTTGATGGCAACTTGGGAAGATCTGGATAATGAGTCTGAGTCTGACAAAGATGATGCTGAAGATGAAGCTAAAATAGCTCTGGCTTTGGTAGCTACTGCTAATAATGAAGAAGAATCATCTGATGCTGAGTCAAGTACAGACTCTGAAACTGAAACTGAGGTATACTCTAAACTCACTAGATCTGAACTAATTGATTCTCTCAAAGAACTTCTTTGTCATTATGAAAACCAATCCACTAAGTTGAGGAGAGTTAAGCAACGATACATTAAGCTGCTAAAACTCCATGAATCAACTAAGACGGAAATGGATGCTTTAAAACAAGAAAATAATGATTTGAAAATAATGACTAAGAAGGGTGATAATAAAACCTTGACTGAGCAGGATGTTGCTCTTCAAGAGTTTATTAACACAGGAATTGATAGAACCAAAGTTGCATCCATGATTTATAGCATAAATCAGAACAACAAAAAGGGAATTGGTTTCACAAGAGGAAACTCTAGTGAAGTAATTTTGAAACCTTGTTCTGATAAAGAAGGTCTGAAAACTCATTTTGTGTCTGAGTCTGAAAAAGTTTCTCATTCAGAATCTAAGTCTTCAAATTCAGAGGAGTTGACTAAGTCAAAACCTAAGAATCATAAGACAAAGGTCACGAATGACTCTAAATTAAAAGCTCCAACGTTACAAATTCTGAAAAGATCAGAACCCATCAAACAGGTTCTGAAGAAAACAAAGTCTGAAACTCAAAAGCCTAGATTTCAGAGAAAGGAGGCTATTTTTACTAAGTCACATTCTAAGACTAAAGGTTCTGAACCCAAAGTCTGGAAGAAGACTGATAAAGAAAAATTCAGACAGAGTACACAAAAGAGATTCAGAACTTCTAGGACTAACCCAAGAGGACCCATGAAAGTATGGGTACCTAAGACACAAATTATTGATGCTGCAGATATGTCTAAAAGGAAATACAAAGCAGAAGTCCTGGTATCTGGACAGTGGCTGCTCGCGACATATGACGGGAGAAAAGTCTATGTTCCTAACCCTGACCATGAAAGAGGGAGGAACTGTGGGATTTGGAGGAAACCAAACTGGCAAAATCATTGGTACTGGAACAATTGGTAATTCCTCAGTCTCAATCAATAATGTGTGGTTTGTAGATGGACTAAGGCATAACCTACTTAGCATAAGTCAATTTTGTGATAATGGTTATGACGTCTTGTTTAATAAGAACAACTGCACAGTAATCAACACTGATGACCAATCTGTAGTGTTTAAGGGAAAGAGAAAGAACAACTTCTATAAGATCAATTTTTCAGAACTGACTGATCAGAAGGTATTTTGCCTCCTGTCAGTGAGTGATAAGAAATGGTTGTGGCACAGAAGGTTGGGACATGCTAACTGGAGATTAATCTCTAAGCTTAGCAAGTTACAACTTGTCAAAGGCGTACCAGACATTGATTATCATTCAGATGCACTATGTAGTGCATGTCAGAACGGAAAAATTGTTAAAACTTCTTTCAAATCTAAAGACATTGTTTCTACCTCCAGACCCTTAGAACTACTCCATATTGATTTATTTGGACCATTCAGTACTGCATCCATATATGGAAGTAAATATGGATTGGTGATCGTTGATGATTACAGTAGATGGAGTTGGGTTAGGTTTCTCAAGTCTAAAGATGATTCATATGATGTGTTCACAAAATTTTGTATTCAAGTCCAATCTGAAAAAGAACTTAAAATTTTAAAAGTCAGAAGTGATCATGGGGGAGAATTTGAAAATGAGCCATTTGAAATTTTTTGTGAAAAATTTGGAATTGTCCATGAATTCTCTTCTCCTAGAACTCCACAGCAAATTAGAGTTGTGGAGAGAAAGAATAAGACTCTTCAAGAAATGGCAAGGACCATGATTCATGAAAACAATCTGGCAAAACATTTTTGGGTAGAAACAGTAAACACAGCGTGTTATGTTCAGAACCGGATCTACATCAGACCCATTCTGAACAAAACAGCATATGAACTCTTTAAAGGCAGGAAACCTAACATTTCTTACTTTCATCAGTTTGGATGTACTTGTTACATACTGAACAATAAAGTCCATCTGAAGAAATTTGATGCAAAAGCTCAAAAGGGAATCTTTCTAGGTTACTCTGAGAGATCTAAGGCATACAAACTGTATAACTTAGAAACACTCTGTGTCGAAGAGTCTATACATGTCAAGTTTGATGACAAAGAGCCTGGAAGTCAAATTCTAGAGCAAATTGAAAACAATGCAGGTTCAGAAGAGTCTGATGATTATTCAGAACCTGATCAGATTTCAGAGACACATGATACTTCAGAAGCTGTGACAGCTCCTGATGTCCCAATTGTTGAAGCTTCTGAAGAAAATCAAGATGATTCACAGCAAGTTATCCAATCCAAAAATTCATTCAAATACAAGTCTTCTCATCCTGAGGATCAGATCATTGGTAGCAAAGAAAGGCCCAGAAGAACTATATCTCATTTCAGACCTAAAGAGTCTGCCTTGGGTCTGCTATCCATGATAGAACCTACAACAGTTGATGAAGCACTAGCTGATGATGGATGGATCTTAGCAATGCAAGATGAGCTCAATCAATTTAAAAGGAATGATGTATGGGATCTTGTATCTAAGTCTGAACACAAGAACATTATTGGAACTAAATGGGTGTTTAGGAACAAGCTGGATGAACAGGGAGAAGTAATCAGAAACAAAGCCAGACTTGTTGCTCAAGGATACAGTCAACAAGAAGGCATTGATTACACTGAAACTTTTGCTCCAGTTGCAAGATTGGAAGCAATCAGGTTACTTCTTTCCTACGCAGTAAATCACAACATAACCTTGTATCAAATGGACGTTAAAAGTGCATTTCTCAATGGAGTCATATCTGAAGAAGTGTTTGTGAAACAACCACCTGGTTTTGAGGACTTAAAACATCCTGACCACGTTTATAAGCTAAAGAAATCTCTGTACGGTCTGAAACAAGCTCCCAGAGCTTGGTATGACAGACTGAGTAATTTCCTGCTTAAAAATGATTTTAAAAGAGGACAGGTTGACACAACACTCTTCAAGAAGACACTTGAGAAAGACATTCTGATTGTACAAATTTATGTTGATGATATTATTTTTGGTTCAACTAATAGATCTCTTTGCAAGGAATTTTCTAAGATGATGCAGGAGGAATTTGAAATGAGCATGATGGGAGAACTGAAGTTCTTTCTAGGAATTCAGATCAATCAATGCAAAGAAGGAGTGTATGTTCATCAGTCCAAGTATACCAAAGAGCTTCTGAAAAAGTTTAAACTTGAAGACTGCAAGGAAATGAACACTCCAATGCATCCTACCTGCACTCTGAACAAAGAAGATCAAGGAACCAAAGTTGATCAAAAGCTGTATCGAGGTATGATTGGTTCTCTGCTGTATCTCACTGCATCTAGACCTGATATTTTGTTCAGTGTCTGCTTGTGTGCAAGATTTCAATCAGATCCTAGAGAATCACATTTAACTGCGGTTAAAAGAATCTTTAGATATCTGAGAGGAACAACTAATCTTGGACTTCTCTATAAGAAATCCTCAGATTATAAGCTAGTTGGATTTTGTGATGCTGATTATGCTAGTGACAGGATTGAAAGAAAATCAACCAGTGGAAACTGTCAGTTTCTTGGTGAGAATCTGATATCCTGGGCCAGTAAGAGACAAGCAACTATTGCTTTGTCAACAGCATAAGCAGAATACATCTCAGCTGCTAGTTGTTGCACACAACTGCTATGGATGAAACATCAGTTAGAAGACTACCAAATAACTGAAAACTGTATCCCAATTTATTGTGATAACACAGCTGCCATTTGTTTATCTAAAAATCCTATTCTTCATTCAAGAGCCAAACACATTGAAATCAAACATCATTTTATCAGAGACTATGTTCAAAAGGGGATATTAGATATTCAATTCATTGATACTGATCATCAATGGGCTGATATCTTTACAAAACCCTTAACTTTTGAAAGATTCGATTTTATAAAGAAAAATTTGAACATGCATTTTGTCTTTGAGTAATGCTTGACTCTGGGTGAAAAATCAGACTCTGAAAATTATCAGACGCTGAAGAAGCTTCAGACTCTTCTAGGAGAATCTGAAAGGACTTAGCCTCTGAGGAAATTATCAGACTCTGGAAAGGAATCTTTTTGACTCTGAAAGTACTGGGAAGTGGAAAGGTTAAAGTTATTTTTTTGTAGGCTTCTGACACGTCTATCTGCATTGGGAAACAACGCTTTTTAAGGGCAATGATGGTTTTTCTCTCTTAAATTTTTTCGCGCCCCTCAAGTCATTAATACGCATGTTTGGCTGTTACTTCTGAAATGTGAAGAGTTGTTTTTCAAATCACTATAAATACCAAACACACACTACTCACTCACTTTCCTACACTTTCAAGTTTTTAAGCAGTTTCGATTGAAAATCGTTTTTCTCTCTTCTCTCAACTTAGAAACCCTAAACCCCCAAATTTCATCTTCTCTAAATGGCGTCAACTACAAGCGGTTCAAGCTCGAAATCAATCTACTCTATCAAACCGGTAACCGTTCCAATTTCAATCGATTCGTTGGTTGTTCAAATCGAATCGCCGGTGGATTTCTCCTCTCTAAAAAGAAATAAAGTAGATATGGATGCTTTAATCTCTGCTCAGAAGACGGCTGGATACTTTCAGATGCTCAACGGTCCAACTTACGTGAATCTGGTAAAAGAATTTTGGGTTAGAGCTGAAGTTTTTGATGTTGATTCAGCAAAGGCACAAGAAAGGGAAGCTGTGTCAAGAAACCCTTCTCTGAAAGGTAAATCAAGAAAGGAAATGGGTCTTGAACCTTTTCATGGCCTTGAAATCAAGTCTGCTGTGATGGGTATCCCTGTATCTATCACAGAAGGGGTGATTGCTCAGGCATGCAGGATGCCTCTGGAAGGAAGGTTCCAATGGAACGTCAGCAGTAAAGTTGCCATGTTGGACAGCTTTACAAGACTGCTGCTGAAGGGAAATCCTGCAACTAGGCTGGTTGAAATGGATATTGAGCACAGGGTGCTTCTGAAGATTATGAATGAATGCTTCTTCCAGAAGGGAGGAGGTGCTGACCAACCTAATTCGGATCATAAACTGGTGCTGTATTTCTTGGCTGGATGTCAGCAAATAAATCTTCCAAGATATATCATGCATCATTTATGCTGGGCTATCAAGGAAGCTTATAAAGGAAAAAGAAGACAAGTCCCTTGTGGAAGACTTCTCTCTGAAATCTTCTACCAAGGAGGTGTACTGAGGACTCTGGAAACATTAAATCTGGTGTCAGACAGAGTGTTGGGTACCACTACTGGAAGGATGATCAATGGCACATCCCTCTTCAACATGAAGGCCATTAAGTCAATCCTCACTGATTCAAAGGATTTGAAGGAGTCTGAAGCCCCATGCCAATTCATCAGAAATTTTGCTTCTATTCTCAAGGAAAACCATCCTGAAGCATTGTCTGCTTATCTAGCAGCTTTTGCTAAGGAGTCTGAAGAGGCCCAGAGGAAATCTGAAGTTGTTGTGGCCAGGAAGCAGAAGGCTACTAATTCTGAAGCAACTACCTTTGGAACTGTAACTGCTCCAAAAAGGAAAAGAGGTAAGGCTGACTCAAATATTGAGGAAAGATATCAAAGAGCCCAGGAGGAGAAAGAAGCTGGTTTTGTTGAGACTGTCAGACCACTCAAGAGGCTGGCAACAGGAGAGATTGTGATGCCTATGTTTGAACCAACTCCTGAACAACAAAAGAGCAATGATGAATACTATCAAAGTCTCAAGAATGAGAAGAAGAGGCTAAAAGCTCAGTGCCGAATTGACAGAGACAAGGCTCTGGCAGCTATAGGCATTGACCATGATGAAGATCAACACCTCATTGAGAAGGTTATTGAGGCTCAGTCTTTGGCCAGGAAGCTGGAAGAAAGTGCTGTGAAGGGAGCCCAGAAGGTTCTGAAAGAGACTTCAGGAACTTCAGTAGCTGCTACTTCAGATGTTGTCCCTCTTGTCATCGCGATTTTCGGGTTTCAAGTCATTAATTAGGCTTGAACCTTTCAATCATTGATGTCTCTATTTTTTTTGGGGAAAGGGTAAAATTGAGAAAACCCTTAGAAATTCTACGTTCGGGGCAATTTTCGCTACGGGAAGGTGTTAGGCACCCGCAACGACTATAGTACTCTATAGGAGCCGTTTTTCTAATTCTATGTTTTACGCTTTATTTTTATGCTATTTTTTGAAATAAAATTGTTTTTAAGAATGGGGGAAAGAAGATGGTTTGGACTTTATTTTATTGGACTTGGAGAGATTTTGGTCTCTTGCCTACATACCCTTTTAAGGGATCAAACTCCATGTAGTTCTCTTCCAGAAAATTTTGTGGGTTAGTTCTTTTTTAATTTTGAAAATGATTTTTGAGAAGAGAAAAGAGGCCTTAAAGGCATAAGATTGGGAAAAAGTGAGGTTGTTCCAATTATTAAACAAAAAGGTTAAAGTTGGAATTTAAGATTCATTTGTATTTTTGATTAAGAAAATAAAAGGAAAAAGATTGTGGAGTTTTGACTCCCACATTATTATGAAAATGATTGAGTGAGGAGTTAGGTTTGCTTTAAAAAAAAATGAATATTTTCTAAGTGTCGCGTTCCCTAAGCATACATCTAGCGGTAAATCATACAACGTGTGTGCGTGTCGGTGCTTGTGTCGGTGTACATCATCATAGTGTCCATTGTCTTTTACATTGGGTCCTAATTTACATTCTCTGGTCTTGCAAGAATTTAAAAGAAAGCTAAAACTATCCTAAAAATATTACATGAATTAGTAGGAAATTGCATGAAATTTGAAGAAAGGGATGGGAATGGAATGAAGTGCTTAGCATACATGAGACATAGAGTAAAGTGGTTAGTGAAACAATATGAAACGGTAGTAAAATGTTAGGCAAAGAAAAATGATGACAAAGTATGATGCAATGGGAAGAAAAATGCATGCAAACTAACATTACTTACAAAGCAAGAAACTAAAAAGCAATCTTTGCAAAAATTGGAAACTAGCACATAAACTTGCAAGACAAGACTAGTCAATTACACTAACAAGATTGAGAAATGTTGCAAAATTGTGAACAAAGATCAAACCAATCAAAATTGAACATATTGTAAAAATTGCAAATAGAGATCAAACTAACACAAAATTGAACATATTGCAACATTGTAAATAAAGATCAAACTAACACAAAATTGAACATATTGCAACATTGTAAACAAGATCAAATTTAACAAAATCAAAAAAATGTGCCAAATTGTAACCAAAAATCACACTTTCAAGGTTGGAAGATAGTGCAAAATTCATTGAATAAGAATAAAGCTTTTAACAAAAGGAAAGAGGAATGTTACCAAGAATTAAACTCAACAAGATTGAATGAATTAGCATGAAATCAGAGGTGAATTGCTCATGGAATCAAATGCCACTTACTAAGGTCACATGCCAAGAATTTGGACTAAACATATGCAAGAAATTCACAGAATATACCCATTAAGTAGGGAATTAACTCCTATCACTTTTATCAATCTTAACATGAAAAATCATCATCAAACAGTCAAGAATATACCAAGAATCCCATAGAAAAAATTACAAAAGTATTCAATAAAATTATAGCATGCCAGGGGTTCAAACAGCAAGAGAGAAAGGTGTAATTAGCAACAAAAATCAAAGAAACACCAAAAATCTTAGGGCCCATAGTCACAAAACCCAAACCCGCGGATACTGATGGGTCTGGATCAAACTAACGCTCCAGGAGCGTTGGATTGATCCGGATCCATCAGGATCTTGATCCGACGCTCATCATTAAAGGGAAATGGACCGGGTATGGATCAACCCGGTCCAGAGGCTTGCATATAAGGGTGTTCAACCCGGTTCACCTCACTTTCTTCCTTCCGTTCTCTCTCTACTTCGCCGTTCTCTCTTCTCTCTTCGCAAACCCTAACCCTAAACTGTTGAATCCACCCAGAATTTGTTTGAACATGCTTCAATCAGTTCGTTCTTTGGTTCTAAACACGAATCCAGCACACGAAACCATATGCAAACAAACAGACGGTGTAAATCTTGAGATTTTCTTACGGTTTCAACCTTTTGTTCTCTCGTTTTGGAATCGAAGCTTCGCGATGCTTCGTAGATTCGTCCTGGTTTAATTCCGTTGTGAATCTTGAAATTTTTGCAACTTTTTAAAGTTTGTTAGGGTTTCCCCTTTTCTGACTGAAACGTTTTGAAACCTCAAAGGTTTACACCGATCTGGACTTATCGAAGCTTTTCAATGCGAAGAAGGTAAGGTTTGAGGATTACCTGAGTTTTAACTGGAGATATGAGTTGAAATCTTCGGAAACTTCGAATTTGATTCTGTTCCACTGATTTCTTGGCTTGAATTTGGAGTTTGACCGGTAATTCTCCTCTTTTCCTTCTTAACTGGTTCGGATTCCTTGAATTTCTTTCCCTTCTTCTTCTCCTCTTCTTCCTCTGTGATCGCGTTCGAATTCGCAGCTTCCAGTGGCGAATTCACGCTTGAATTGCAGGGGAAATGGTTCGATGATGATGATTCAGTGATGAATCTCTGAGAACTGTGGTGAATTTCGCTGCATTGTGCTTGAATTTGATTCTGGAAAGTTAGGGTTTGTAGAAATTGTTCATTGTGTTCTTGAGGTTTTTTGGGTTTGTGATGATTCTGATCTAACTGACATGAGAGAGAAAGATGAATTCTGTTTGTGACTTGGCCTCTGATCCCTGACTTCTGACACGCGTGGCCTTTTATAGGCTGCCATGTGTGTACCTGACCCAATGATCTTGTGACATGTGGAATTCTATGCTTGCGTGGCACCTCTGGACAGAACTTGTAAAATCTCATGAAGGGCCATTCTGCAATTTTTAAAACTCAAGGACTGAATTGCAAAACCTACTTCAGCAAAGGACTCGTTCAAACAAACAACCCTAAACTAAAATTTGATTAAAATTGGACTGATTTGCAAACTTGAAAATATTTGGACTAACATGCAATTTCTAAAAATGTTTGGACTAAAATGCAATTATAATAAAATTGGTTAAAAACTTAATTTGAATGCAATGTAAAGTGAAACAGTTAAAAATGGCAACAACGGACTAAAACGAACAAATTACCAAAAATGAGGTATTTTAAAATACCTCTCTGCCCAAAATTTATTTGATGTGAAAAGACCAAAATGCCCCTAGGGACTAAAAACGACCCAGACTGACTCAGACTGACTCAGATGCAAAACTAAGATGATTTTTGTACAAAATTTGATTAATGATTCATGCAGACAAGTTGAAAAGACTCAGGGACAAATTGTAGGGACTAAAATGGGTTCCTTTGTAGGAAATGACCAAAATACCCTTTTGTATAATTTTATGCAAAAAATTGGAATAAAATGCTGGAAAATATGCAATGGTCCTGGAGACCCTTTCAAATGGCTTGTAATGCAAGGAAACACTTTGAATGGCTTTGAATGTAATAAAATTGGGGATAATACAGTAAAATGCGCGTTTGTGGCACAGTAAAAGTTGTAAAATAGACATAGTGAATTTGAAATAATCAAAACAAAAAGAAGTTTGAACGAGTATTTTTAGGTCCAAAATGAGGGTATGACAGCTGCCCCTATTTAAGTTTCTTCGTCTGGCGGGTCAAGAGACGGAGTCTTTGGCTTGACATGACGGAGATACTTAAATATCGACATTAGCACTGATTTTGGGCGTAAAAATACGTTCGTAAATGTCATGCATGCCATGCAACCTTTGGTTATGAATGCAAGACAGACTGAGAATTGAATTTGACACAATATGTCGTATCCATTGCGGGACTGGTAGACATTAACAGAATAGCAAATAACAGAATATGTCGTATCCATTGCGGGATTGGTAGACATCAACAAGATGGTGAATAACAAGACTCACTGGGGAGACTAAGTAGCAGATTGACAGGTGCAAGTTGTTCTTTTGGCTCGAACTGGGAACTTGACCGGGCATACTGACAAGTGAAAGGGCGCAAGTTGCTCTTGTATTTGAGCTGGTCACTTGGCTGAAAGAAAAGTAGGAAGCACAAGTTGTTCTTGTATTTGAACTAGCCACTTGGCTGATGGTAGAAACAAAGCACAGGTACAAGCTGTTCTTGGATTCGAACTAGCGGCTTGACTGATGACAAGGATAAAAACAAATTGACAGGTACAAGCTGTTCTTGGACGCGAACTAGCCACTTGACCGATAACAGGAAAGAATTGACAGGCACAAGCTGTTCTTGGATACGAACTAGCCACTTGGCCGTTAACAGAAACAAATTGTATCGTAGAAACAAATTGAAATTGACTTGACATGACTGCAGGAGTTTTGAATTTGAAAGGACCGTTGAGGTTTGAAGTTGACATGGTTGTAGAAGTTTGAAATCGACATGAGACTTTGACAGAGATTAACATAGGAATTGAAGATGCAAATGTGCATGAATAGCATAACAATTTTATCAGATGTATGAGCACATAAGATGCATGATTATGCGTGTATGAATGCTTCGAAATGCATGACGATTGGCAATTTGCAGACATAATTTCGCAGAGACAGACAACACATTGGAATATTGGGCACATAATGGCTCGTGCTCTAACATATACTTGCAAAAGTTCCTCTTCTGGGGACGCCGTCGTTTGAAGACACATCAAGACCATTGTTGAGGGCGGGGAGCCATATCCCGTTCATAGACTTGCAGGGAGTAAGGCATTCTGATGGTACTGCTATTGTTGGACGCTCTACTGTCGAGCACACTTTGGATAACGCATCTGTGGTCAATGCTTTTTGCATGCTTGCTTTTTCTCTTTTTTTTTTATTTTATATTTTTTTTTTATTTTGCGTGTTTGTTTTTTCATCATCCCATTTTTGCCTGGATCGCCCTTTCGGGTTTTCAATCCACCGGGGAATAAATTCTTCTCAAATGCCCCTGTTTTTGCCTGAATTGCCTTTGAAGGTTGTCAATCCATCGGGGTGCTCATTTTTGCCTAAGCCGCCCTTTCGGGTTTTCAGCTTAGCGAGCTTATTTATTTCGTATCTTTCATTCTGTTTTTTCATTCTTGCCATTGACCACAGACCGTTACTGGGGAGAGGGCCTGCTGGTAACTTGTATTGGAACTGATATCAATGTATATTTGTTCATGCATGTTTCATTTGAATATACCTAGCTGCTTAGGCTTGCTTTCAAAATACCCATAAAAGGTTTTCAGTTTTCAGAATGTTTATTCCAGACACACATCATTATTATCACAGAAAACTTTTTGTATAAAGCTTTGAAAATAGAATAGAAAAAATAGAGTGCCAAACAAAAGCATAGGTTCAAATCGATGTATAAGGGTGGTAATCAGCCAAAGGTGTGACTCCACGGATTTACAAAGCTTGGAAAATGGTAATTTTATTGGTTGGGGGTACATTGAACACAGTGACCATCACAGTCCCTAGACCTCTTGAATCCATAGGCGTCGCAACTTCAGATGAGAGTGACCATTTGTCGGTTGTTCGTGTCCCAAGGGGATGGTAGTTTGCCAGATATAGTCAATTACCTTTCGTTTCAATCTCATTTTTGCATGAACCGCCCTTTCGGGTTTTCGGCTCATCGAGACGCTCATTTTTGCCTGAGTTGCACGTAGTCTCAGCGAGCCTTTTCATATTCACATTTTTTCTTTCTTCTTTTGTTTTTTTTTTGTTTTTGTTTTTTGTCCCTTATTTTGCCTGGACCGCCCTTTCGGGTTTTCGATCCACCGGGAAGCGCATTTTTGCCTAGGCCGCCCTTTCGGGTTTTCAACCTACCACGCTGTTCTTTTCATATATCTAGGCAAAGTATTTCTTGACTATATCGGCATTCACAGGATTAGGAAGTTCCACACCATCCATGTGTGTAAGAATCAAGGCTCCACCGGAGAAGGCCTTCTTGACAACATAAGGTCCTTCGTAGTTAGGCGTCCATTTGCCCCTTGGGTCAGGTTGTTGACTTACTCTTCTTTTCAAAACAAGTTCTCCTTCCTTAAATTCCCGAGGACGGACTTTCTTGTCAAAAGCAGTTTTCATTCTTGTTTGATATAGCCGTCCACGAGCCAAAGCATCCAGACGCCTTTCCTCAATCAAATTCAACTGGTCATACCGACTCTGGCACCATTCAGCCTCAGTCAACTTCGCTTCCATGATCACGCGGAGACACGGGATTTCCACCTCCAAGGGGAGAACTGCCTCCATGCCATATACAAGGGAGAAAGGTGTTGCCCCGGTTGAACTGCGTACAGTAGTGCGGTAGCCGTGTAAAGCGTACGGCAACATCTCATGCCAGTCTTTGTACGTAGTTACCATCTTTTGCACAATCTTCTTGATATTCTTGTTAGCGGCCTCAACTACACCGTTCATCTGAGGCCTATAAGGAGATGAGTTATGATGTTCAATCTTGAATTTCTCACACAGGGCCTGCACCATGTCATTGTTCAGATTGGTACCATTGTCAGTGATAATCTTGCTGGGAACACCATATCGACAGATGATATTGTTCTTGATGAACTTAACCACCACTTGCTTGGTTACATTGGCATACGATGCAGCTTCGACCCACTTGGTGAAGTAATCGATTGCTACCAAAATGAAACGATGACCATTCGAAGCCTTTGGTTCAATCCTTCCGATCATGTCGATACCCCACATAGAGAAAGGCCACGGAGAGGAAATGACGTTGAGGGAATGAGGAGGCACATGGATCTTATCAGCATAGATTTGACATTTGTGACACTTCCTGGCATATTGGTAGCAGTCATGTTCCATGGACACCCAATAGTAGCCAGCTCTCAACAATTTTCTAGACATGGTATGCCCCGACGCATGGGTCCCGAAAGTGCCGTCGTGCACGTCGTGCATCAGTTGTTCTGCTTCACGCTCATCCACACATCTTAACAATATCATATCAAAGTTTCTCTTGTACAGAACATCTCCATCCAACACGAACTTGCTAGCCAACCTGCGCAAGGTTTTCTTGTCTTTATTGGAAGCATTCGGCGGATACTCACGGCTTTGCAAAAACTGCTTGGTATCACAATACCAGGACTTGTCGTCAACTATATCCGCATTTGTTTGAACGGTCACATCACTGATCGCAAACACATGAGAAGGCCGGTCGAGGCGCTGCACTTTGATTACTGGCACGTGGTTCCAATGGTTTACTTGAAACATGGAGGATAAAGTGGCAAGAGCGTCGGCCATTTGATTCTCCTCACGGGGAATGTGGTGCAATTCGACTTTTGTAAAGTCAACAGCAGGCGCCTTGCTTAGTCACGGTAAGGGATCAGATTGGCATGATGAGTCTCCCATTCTCCCTTTATCTGGTTAATAACAAGCGCCGAATCTCCATAGATGTCGAGGTGCTTAATTCTCATGTCAATTGCTTCCTCGATTCCCAAGATGCATGCTTCGTATTCAGCCATGTTGTTCGTGCATTCAAATACAATCCGGGCGGTAAAAGGAATGTGATGCCCCTGCGGAGATACAATCACTGCCCCAATTCCCTTGCCATAAGCATTAACAGCACCGTCGAAGACCAATCCCCACTTGCTATCGGGGTCCGGACCCTCACCGATCAACGGTTCTTCGCAGTCTCTTGACTTCAAATACATGACCTCTTCGTCGGGGAAATCGAACTTGATGGGTTGATAATCATCCAGTGGTTGGTAAGCAAGGTGATCAGCTATAACACTTCCTCTAACGGCCTTTTGAGCTTTGAACACAATATCATATTCAGACAACAACATCTGCCAACGTGCAATCTTTCCAGTGACTGCAGGCTTCTCAAAGATATATTTGATCGGATCCATCCTGGATATCAGCCAAGTTGTATGGTTCATCAAGTAGTGACGCAGGCGTTTGGCAGCCCAGGCCAAAGCACAACAAGTCTTTTCAAGCATCGTATACCGAGCCTCACAGTCAGTGAATTTCTTGCTCAGATAGTAGATAGCATGCTCTTTCTTTCCAGTCTCGTCCTGTTGACCGAGCACACACCCCATGGATTCATCTAACACTGACAGATACATAATCAATGGCCTTCCTTCCACCGGTGGGACAAGTATAGGTGGCTCTAGCAGATAGTTCTTGATGTTGTCAAAAGCTTCTTGGCATTCATCGTTCCACACAATGGGTTGATTCTTCCTGAGTAGCTTGAAGATCGGCCCGCAAGTCGCAGTCATGTGAGATATGAATCGGGAGATATAGTTCAGACGCCCGAGGAACCCCCTAACTTGCTTCTCGGTCTGCGGGGCCGGCATTTCGTGGATGGCTCAGACCTTGTCAGGATCTACTTCAATGCCTTTTTGACTGACGATGAACCCTAGTAGCTTCCCTGATCTGACACCGAACGTACACTTGTTGGGATTCAGTCGCAGCTTGTATTTTCTTAATCTTTCAAACATCTTTGCCAAATATTCAACATGTTGCTCTTCATCGCTTGACTTGACAATCATGTCGTCCACATACACCTCGACTTCTTTGTGAATCATATCGTGGAACAACGTGGTCATCCCCCTCTGATAGGTGGCACCAGCATTTATCAGACCGAACGACATTGCTTTGCAACAGAAAGTTCCCCACGGAGTGATGAACGATGTCTCTTCTCTGTCTTTGGGCGACATCTTGATTTGATTGTATCCTGAAAATCCATCCATGAAGGAGAACACTTTGCACTGGGCAGTATTATCAACAAGCACATCGATGTGAGGTAGTGGGAAATTGTCCTTCAAGCTCGCTCTATTCAAATCTCTGTAATCAACACACATCCGGACCTTACCATCTTTTTTCGGTACAGGCACAATATTAGCGACCCATTCAGGATATTCAACTGTCATGAGGAAACCCGCATTGATCTGCTTCTGCACTTCACCTTTGATCTTCAGAGCCATGTCCGGCCGGGTCCGTCTCAACTTTTGTCTGACAGGTGGACAGTCTGGTTTTGTCGGTATCCGGTGTTCCACGATCTTGGGATCCAAACCTGGCATATCCTCGTATGACCATGCAAAAATATCTGAATACTCTCGGAGAAGTTGGAAGATCCTCTTTTTAACCCCCTCTTCCAGTGTAGCACCAACCTTGATTTCCCGCTTATTGTCTTCGGTACCCAAGTTGATCAACTCAATCTCTTCCTGGTGAGGCTGAATGGCTTTCTCCTCTTGTTCGAGCAGTCGAGTAATTTCCTCTGGTACGTCATCATCCTCCTCATCTTCGGCTCCGATCACCGGAAATTCAAAAGTTGGAGAAACCGTAGGATCACTGTGTTCAACGGGTTTATTTTGGTTCGATCTGCGTGACATGGTTGGATGATTTTAGAAAATAATTTTCATGCAGACCTTTGAAATTAATAAGAAAATACAGATGTTTTGGTTTTTTCTGGCATTACCATCATTTCCAAGGGAAAAAGCATTAAGAAAAACAATCAGTCGTGAAAGAAACGACAATTTTTATTAATAATGGCAATGTCGGAACAAACATGCCCTTTACAAAAGCGTCACTTCCGCCTCGGGCAGGACGGAAGGATTGTTATTTTGAAAACAAAAGCCTAGACAGCAAGACACATTACTTAGAATCATGCACAAACACAGGGAGATTGATAACGTTCCAGTTCTTTGCAATGCCTCCTGGTATCACAAATGTGGGCCTAGACCCTTTTTCAGCAGCACCTTCAAGAATTGCGTTGGGAAATCCAGCACTATGAAACGTTCCAGTTGACACGCCTGACGTCGGAGAGAAACCGAGACCCTCTTTGCGTTTGTTGTCCAGCAGCTGTATCAACTGGCCCCAACCGGCGGCCTGACCCTCCTGAACGGCCTTCTGTGCGTCCTTCAAAGAAGCCATGGCAGCACTAGCTTTCTTGGGCTCCGTACCCTCAATAATCAAACCCTGGAATGCAGTTCCTTCGGCAGATTTAGCTTCGATGCAAGAGAAAGATGATAACTGACTGACCAGATAAGCCTCTTCCCCATGCACTGTCACGAGTTTACCATTCCTTACGAACCTCAGCTTTTGATGGAGGGTAAAAGTGACTGCACCAGCCTCATGTATCCACGGTCTTCCGAGGAGGCAACTGTAAGAGGCATCTATGTCCATAACCTGGAAAGTAATCATGAATGTTTCAGGGCCAATAGTCATGGGGAGATCTACTTCTCCAAGCACAGTTTTACGGGAACCATCGAAAGCCTTGACTAGAAAAGTACTTCTTCTCAAAGGAACTCCCTGACAACTTAACTGGTCCAAAGTCGACTTAGGCATCACATTCAGCGACGACCCAGTATCTACCAACACGTTGGACAACATATCTGCTTTGCAGTTCATGGAGATGTGCAGGGCCAAGTTGTGGTGCCTCCCTGCTTCTGGAAGTTCATCCTCACCAAACTAGAGGTTACTGCAAGCGGTGATATTAGCCATTATCCCACCAAATTGATCTTCTGTGACTTCGTGGTCGACGTATGCTTGCTCCAACACTTTCAACAAGACGTTCCTGTGAGCCTCTGAACTAAGGAGTAGAGACAAGATGGATATCTTCGAAGGGGTCTGTAACAGCTGGTCAACGATCTTATAATCACTCCTCTTGATTATCTTCAGAATCTCGTCCAGATTGGAATCTTCAATGGATTGGCCTGGACGGCTGGTATTTTCAACAACAGGAGGGATTGGCGATGGAGTAGTCTTATCGGCAGGAATCGCAACTGGCACATCATCTTTCTTTTGAAACAAAAGGGGACGGACTTTACCGCTTCTCAAAGCCGTCACTTCAGCGATACTACCCACTGTGCTTGAGGACACCAAGGGTACTTCCTTCCCGTTCTCCACCATAGTTGCGTTGTACTTATAAGGGATAGCTTTCGCGGAAATATACGGCACTGGACCAGGTAGCCGTATCACTAGAGGCTCAATATCTTCTCTGGCGGACATGTTCTTGACAGGGGTATCGTGGAAAATCGGTACAATCATACAAACATCACTGGCAGTCAGGTAGTTGTCATTCATCAAGCTTTGGATATCAGTCTGAACTATACTGCAACCCATAGGGTTCTGAAGACATTCACAGCAAGCAGCGTGGTCGTGGCTAAATAGGGAAGCTTGGCACAGCTTGATATGTAGCGGTACTAGAGGGGTTGCAATATTGCGGACAGCGAGGCCAAAAGTGTAACGCCCTATTTTAGATTTTACTAATTTTGGTTGATTTTTAATATGATTGGTGTATTTTATGTGAAAATGTTGATTTATATGAATATTGGTGTGTTGTTATTTGATATATATTTTCATTTTAATTATTATTTTGGGAATTATGAAAATAGGTAGAATAATTATTAATTATTAGAATTATGGGGTTAATGTGAATTAAAAGAAATTTAGTGAGGAGTTAAGAGTAAAAGGAGAGGTTACACTTTGTGGGAAAATAGGAAATAGAAAGAGTCAGTAAAAGGAAATAAGGAACAGAGCACGTATCAGTAAAACAAAGGAAAACAAGAGTTTTGGGAGAAAAGAGAAGAACCAAGAGGGAAGAGGTAGGAAGAGGGAAATTCATCCATTTGCTGAATTAAGGTAAGGGTGGGTTTACTCTTCAATTGTTAATATATATGTATGTGTTTTCATGAAATTAAATTGAATTTGGTGATTGTTGTTCTAGGTTTAAGAAACATGATAAATTGCTCATTCTTGTTGAATTATGTTGTTGATGGTATTGTTATGACTTGTTTCTGTTGTTTAGTTGTGAATTGAACCCTTAACCATTGTAGCAAATCATTTTGGGTGTTTGGGGGATCAAAAAGGGGTTTTTGGATGAGTTAGAGGTTGTGAAATCGTAGTTTTTTTAGTCTGCCCAGATGAATTCTCGCTCAAGCGAGATAGCCGTCGCTTAAGCGAGCGGCACTTTTCCTTGCCCAGAATCGTTTCGCGTCAGTTCGCTCAAGCGAGCGCTAAGCGAACAGTAAGCGAACCAAAACCAAACCTTCGTCATTTGCTTCGCTCAAGCGAAATTCCCGTCGCTCAAGCGAAGACTGTCAAAAGCTGTAGTAAGTGAGCGTCGCTCAAGCGAACGCCAAGCGAGCCTCAAGCAAGGAATAACCTGACTTTCGTCATTTGACTCGCTCAAGCGAGATTAGCTTCGCTTAAGCGAGATTGGTCCTGAACGACCATTTTATGTAATTTTTCAAAATGTTCCAAACTCAAACCTAAGCTTTCTAAGATGTTTATTGGATTTATTAAGAATTGTTTAGATGATAAAACTTACATATGAAGATGATTAAGATGGAATTATATATGCTTATGTGCAAATAATTATACTTGCTAAGTTGAGTTGCCTTGTTGATGTCGAGTGGTAATGTCCAGTTGGGGAGGGTATCCTAAGTCGTTGTTGTTGTTGGTTGCATGCTGATATGCTCCATTAAGATGTTGGGTTATATGCTGATATACACCATAGAGTCATTCATACTCATATGCATTTGTTGGGGGCTTATTGCCCTCGAATGTTTATCATTCACCTGTTGGGGGCTTATTGCCCTGGAACGCTTTATCGTTCACCTGTTGGGGGCTTATTGCCCTGGGATGCTTTAACCATCCAAATTGTTGGGGGCTTATTGCCCTGGAATGCTTAGCATTCAACGCGCGTAGTTGGTACCACATGCATAATGCATTAGATGTTGATGGAGTCTTGCATTAGTTGTAGGTGTGAGTTGTCCTTTTGGGATTGTGTTTGGTGAGATGTTGCCACGAGTGTTGTTGTTGTTGTTGCTGATATTAATCAAAGATGAATTTAAATTATAAAGTTGAGATGATATTGATGATGTTGTTACTGATAGTTGTTACGAACTGTTGTTGTTTTCAATTTACTTTGATGATTCATATATTTGTATATTACTTTTGATTTGTGAACTCACCCCTTATGCTGGAATTGGCGCCTCGTGGGCAAGTGCAGGTAGCGAAGATTAGTGATGTTGGCTCTTGCGTCTAGGGCTCTGATACATAGTAGGGATGGGGAAGCGTTATCTTTCTTGTATTCCTTTATGTATCATTTATTTGAAGAAGATGTTGTTGAGATTAAATTGTTGGATAATTTTAATATGTTGATGGCCTTTAGTGCGAAGATTATGATGTAGTTGTTGCATATGATTTCCAATTAAAGATTTTCCGCTGCAGAATTTTAATATGATGAAGTTGTTGATGGTTTTAAATAGTTTTATATTCTATTTAAATATTTTGAAAAAAAAAAAGTAGTGTAATACTCCGTTGTTTGTTGAATTACTCTGATTATGATTATTAGTAATATTATTATTACGTCGTTTTGGGAAACGGGGTGTTACAAAAAGTCTCTTCATACACTTCAATCATATTTACAGCGGCATGGTTGGGGAGTGGATTGTCGAGCACATGTGGGACGTTGTTTTCGAAGGATAGCTTTCCCTGATCAATCATCTTCTTCACGATATACTTCAGAGCGTAACAACCTTCTACATCATGACCTAGGGCGCCTTGGTGAAAGTCGCATCTGAGATCAGAACGGAATCTAGGAGGCAATGGGTTCGGCGGAGGTTTGCCGGGCCTAGTGGTGCAATATCCTTAGTGTAATAGAGTTGGGAGTAATTCAGCATATAACATTGGTATCGGAGGGAAAGACGGTCTGGCCTGGGGACCTTGTTGCTGTTGTGGTTGTTGTTGAACCGGTGGCTGCTGCTGTGCTTGCTGAGCGATGGCGTTGACGGGGACCTGAGGCTGGCCCGGTAGTGGGGGGTATTGATGGTAGAACGGCGGATAGAACGGGTGCTGGGCATACTGCAGGTACTGGTACGGTTGAGGCAGTTGTGTAGCATTGACGGGAGCGACAGTGGTAGATTGATTGGTCCCGGCGGACACCATTCTAACTTCTGGTTCCTTTTTCTTGTGATGGCCATTGCCATACTTCTTTGGTGCATTCGAGGAATCACCTTTTTCAAACACAATGATGCCTTCTCTAACTGCTTCTTCTAGGCGGGTTCCCATGGTGACCATCTCGGAGAAACTACTCGGAGCAGCAATGATCATTCTTTCAACATAGTCTTTCTTCAGCGTTTTCAGAAACGTCTGTGTCATCTCTTCTTCATCTAGAGCAGGGGTAATGCGGGCGGCTGCGCCCCTCCACCTTTGTGCATACTCGCGGAAACTTTCATCTTTCTTCTGAGAGAGAGATCTGAGAAATCCCCTGTTTGGCTTCAATCTGGTGTTAAACCCGTAGTGACTCTTGAAAGCGGCAGCCAAATCATCGAAAGTGCGAATGTCATCTTTACTCAGACCAGTATACCATTCTGCAGCGTCTTCCATCAAACTGTCCTGGAAACAGTGGATCATGAGCGAATCATTGTCCGAGTAGTTAGCCATCTTCCGGACGTATTTGATGATATGATTCTGAGGGCAAGTCAGTCCATTGTATCGGTCGAATTCTGGGACTTTGAACTTCTTAGGGACCTCTACCCTTGGTACCAGACAGAGATCGTGAGTATTGACGAGATCACCACTTCCACGGTTAGCTTTGATTTCACGACGGAGTTCTCTAGCAAGTTCCTCCATCCTTTCTTCCATAGTTCCGGTCATAGGGGACTTCCCGTGGTGAGTATTGGCGTTGGTGTTTTGAGGCATGGAATGTACGATTGGATCTGTGAAGACCGTTGACTGAGGCAGAGTAGTGTGGAGAGAAGCATGCCCTGGGACGGGGATTTGGTTACCGTTGGCAGCACTAGAAGCTCCTGTTGTGGGGTCAGGGGCAAAGAAAGATGGGAGTCCGTATGGGTATCCCCTCGGCATAGCAAAGCGGTCCGCAAGAGATGTTGTCGGAATTGCCTCAGTAGTTTCCGGAGCAGACGAGGCTGGTTGTTCCTGGGCAGCCAACAGAGCAGTCATAACATCGTGAGCTTTAGCCAGCTCTTCCCTCACAAACGCCAGTTCAGTACGGAGCTGTGCGTTTTCTTCTTCCATGGCTACCTGATTCCTCCTTCTGTATTGTCTAGTTTGATGTACTCTGGTAGGTTGATCAGTCCTTCGAGCAAGAGCCACTTTTCACACTGCGGCAGAAGAACCAGGAGGCAATGAGCACTTGGAAGTTTTTTTTTGTGACCGATGAATGATGCATATGATGCATGATATGTACAAATGCAGATGCAAAAATGACTCTTTTTGGTTATCGAAGGGATCTCTTAGACAAATTAGAAATTTTGTAAACATTTTTTTAGGAGAGAATGAAAAGACTAGGAAGCTGTAGAGATAAATCTTTTTGAAACGTTGAGCCAAAGGGAGCGGGCCCTAAAACATAATACAAATAACATAATCATCTAAATCTATGGAGTGACAGGGGACTCCTCAAAATCAGACTCCGGAGCCGAACTGCAGTATCTGGCATAGAATTCCCGACGTCCTCTAGCTCTCTTGGAATCTCTCATAAACAGCTTATCTTTTTCCTCGAGTTCCCTCCTAGCTTTGGCTAGCTCTTTTTTTAACATTCGGTTTTCATGATCCTTCTGCTCATCTCTACCATCCAAAGTCAAAATCAAGTTCTCGGCTTCATTGTATCGGGCTTTCCATGCCCGTTTCTCCTGACTCTCCATAGCTAGATGCTCCTGATACATCTCCTGGGTTGCAGGAAGCAAAGGTAATGGCCTAGACGGAACAGACGCGGACACATGTCTCATAGCAGGATAAGGCATACCAATCTCTTCAGCCCGATCTATCACCCAATGAGTGTAGGCCTCATGCGCTATACCGGATCTCACACCCAAATGCTTCACATCCTTCCTTCGAACCTTAGACCAAGCATCTGCAAAAGCTTTCCTTTGCCCGATGGGGGCATTGGAATAGTAGAAGAACTCCTAGGACGTAGCAAGATTGATGGGCTTTGCTCTCATGGGGAAACCAAACTGTCTCATGGCTAACTCGGGATTGTAGTTGATTCCTCCCCGGGTACCGAGAAGAGGTACATTGAGGAAATCTCCACAACCAATAATAATCTCCTTAACTCGAGCCACCGGAGTGATCCAAACTACCTCATCGGGAGTGAGAGCCATAATCCGCTGTGAATAAGACCAATTCTCCGGGTTGGCATGGAAAGAGCTTGGAAGGTGAGAAATAAACCACCTATATAGGAGGGGCACACAGCAAAGAATATATCCACGACCCTTGAGAGTCCGATCGTGGATGGCGTGGTACGTGTCAGCTAGCAAAGTGGGAACCGGGTTCTTGGAGTGGAAGATCTCAATAGCATTCATGTCCACAAAGTTGTCGAGATTCGGGAAGGGAATGAGCCCGTAGATAAGTAGTGCAAGAATAGCCTCAAGAGTGTCCTGACAAGTAGATTCGAGATTAGCCCGCTCAAATAAGTACTTCGAAGTGAAACCCTGAATGTGAGATTTGGTAAGGAGATTCTTGGACACATCGGAAGTCTTGAGATAAAGATCCTTAGCAATCACCAAAGGAGTAAGAGGAGCTCCGGGACCCGTGAAAGGTGTCCTCTCGGCTACAGGTAAACCCAACAAACTAGAATAAGCCTCAAGTGTGGGAACCAACTGGAAATCCGGGAAAGTGAAGCAACGGAAACCCGGATCATAGAATTGCACCAGAGTGTGCACCAACTTCTCTTCCACATTAGTCCGGAGAATAGTAAGCAAACCACCGTATCGAAGACGAAACCCAGTCGGATTCTTGACCTTGAGTGCCAACTCCCTTAGGCTAACCAAATCGACTTCCTTGAATTTGTAAGATTTAGTCCTCTTCATACCTGGAATGTTTACAAAGTTTTTTATTTGTCTAGATCTTTCGATAAATGCATGAAAAAAGGTTTATGCATGAATGCATGTATGCATGATTTTGACTACAAAGAGAACACGGTGGGTTGAGGCTGCAAGTGGACACGGCGTCCGGTGAATCTAGAGTTTTGATAGTAGTAACCATGGTTCTAATAAGGTTCCCAAACCGCAACCTCTCTTACGCATATCAAAGTAGCAGAGGGCGACGCCCGTTCCATGATTATTCGTAAGAAGGTCTAGTTTGAGTGTAGTATCGCGTGACGACTAAATTTCGAGGCAACGCTCGGTTTAGCCACCGCACTACGTCCTAACAAAGGGCCAAAGATGGGTTTGGTAACTACGGTTCATAGCCTTCATCGGTCAATTGGAAGTAAAGTGCCTAAGCATGACAACACACGCCGACAACATCACCCCCAAAATGCCTCAGCTATGTGAGATTGATCGCGTAACCCAATACACGAGGCAACCCCCGGATCGGATTGTCGATTATATCTCTTCCTAATCTTAGGTTCACTCAGCCCGGGTATAGGACTTTTGATATTCTCACCCCACACGTTGCATGAAAACAATAAAGCAAAGCGTAAAACATAAAGCATAAAAAACTAGGCGTAGCCCTAAACTCCCTAGTGAAGTCGCCATTTCTGTCATCGCGATTTTCGGG
Organism: Medicago lupulina; assembly: GCA_958299785.1. Lineage (NCBI taxonomy): Eukaryota > Viridiplantae > Streptophyta > Magnoliopsida > Fabales > Fabaceae > Medicago > Medicago lupulina. Next base: position 47,230,892 of record OY283144.1, on the reverse strand, counting down.
TTTCAAGTCATTAATTAGGCTTGAACCATTCAATCATTGATGTCTCTATTTTTTTTGGGGAAAGGGTAAAATTGAGAAAACCCTTAGAAATTCTACGTTCGGGGCAATTTTCGCTACGGGAAGGTGTTAGGCACCCGCAACGACTATAGTACTCTATAGGAGCCGTTTTTCTAATTCTATGTTTTACGCTTTATTTTTATGCTATTTTTTGAAAGAAAATTGTTTTTAAGAATGGGGGAAAGAAGATGGTTTGGATTTTATTTTATTGGACTTGGAGAGATTTTGGTCTCTTGCCTACATACCCTTTTAAGGGATCAAACTCCATGTAGTTCTCTTCCAGAAAATTTTGTGGGTTAGTTCTTTTTTAATTTTGAAAATGATTTTTGAGAAGAGAAAAGAGGCCTTAAAGGCATAAGATTGGGAAAAAGTGAGGTTGTTCCAATTATTAAACAAAAAGGTTAAAGTTGGAATTTAAGATTCATTTGTATTTTTGATTAAGAAAATAAAAGGAAAAAGATTGTGGAGTTTTGACTCCCACATTATTATGAAAATGATTGAGTGAGGAGTTAGGTTTGCTTTAAAAAAAATGAATATTTTCTAAGTGTCGCGTTCCCTAAGCATACATCTAGCGGTAAATCATACAACGTGTGTGCGTGTCGGTGCTTGTGTCGGTGTACATCATCATAGTGTCCATTGTCTTTTACATTGGGTCCTAATTTACATTCTATGGTCTTGCAAGAATTTAAAAGAAAGCTAAAACTATCCTAAAAATATTACATGAATTAGTAGGAAATTGCATGAAATTTGAAGAAAGGGATGGGAATGGAATGAAGTGCTTAGCATACATGAGACATAGAGTAAAGTGGTTAGTGAAACAATATGAAACGGTAGTAAAATGTTAGGCAAAGAAAAATGATGACAAAGTATGATGCAATGGGAAGAAAAATGCATGCAAACTAACATTACTTACAAAGCAAGAAACTAAAAAGCAATCTTTGCAAAAATTGGAAACTAGCACATAAACTTGCAAGACAAGACTAGTCAATTACACTAACAAGATTGAGAAATGTTGCAAAATTGTGAACAAAGATCAAACCAATCAAAATTGAACATATTGTAAAAATTGCAAATAGAGATCAAACTAACACAAAATTGAACATATTGCAACATTGTAAATAAAGATCAAACTAACACAAAATTGAACATATTGCAACATTGTAAACAAGATCAAATTTAACAAAATCAAAAAAATGTGCCAAATTGTAACCAAAAATCACACTTTCAAGGTTGGAAGATAGTGCAAAATTCATTGAATAAGAATAAAGCTTTTAACAAAAGGAAAGAGGAATGTTACCAAGAATTAAACTCAACAAGATTGAATGAATTAGCATGAAATCAGAGGTGAATTGCTCATGGAATCAAATGCCACTTACTAAGGTCACATGCCAAGAATTTGGACTAAACATATGCAAGAAATTCACAGAATATACCCATTAAGTAGGGAATTAACTCCTATCACTTTTATCAATCTTAACATGAAAAATCATCATCAAACAGTCAAGAATATACCAAGAATCCCATAGAAAAAATTACAAAAGTATTCAATAAAATTATAGCATGCCAGGGGTTCAAACAGCAAGAGAGAAAGGTGTAATTAGCAACAAAAATCAAAGAAACACCAAAAATCTTAGGGCCCATAGTCACAAAACCCAAACCCGCGGATACTGATGGGTCCGGATCAAACTAACGCTCCAGGAGCGTTGGATTGATCCGGATCCATCAGGGTCTTGATCCGACGCTCATCATTAAAGGGAAATGGACCGGGTATGGATCAACCCGGTCCAGAGGCTTGCATATAAGGGTGTTCAACCCGGTTCACCTCACTTTCTTCCTTCCGTTCTCTCTCTACTTCGCCGTTCTCTCTTCTCTCTTCGCAAACCCTAACCCTAAACTGTTGAATCCACCCAGAATTTGTTTGAACATGCTTCAATCAGTTCGTTCTTTGGTTCTAAACACGAATCCAGCACACGAAACCATATGCAAACAAACAGACGGTGTAAATCTTGAGATTTTCTTACGGTTTCAACCTTTTGTTCTCTCGTTTTGGAATCGAAGCTTCGCGATGCTTCGTAGATTCGTCCTGGTTTAATTCCGTTGTGAATCTTGAAATTTTTGCAACTTTTTAAAGTTTGTTAGGGTTTCCCCTTTTCTGACTGAAACGTTTCGAAACCTCAAAGGTTTACACCGATCTGGACTTATCGAAGCTTTTCAATGCGAAGAAGGTAAGGATTGAGGATTACCTGAGTTTTAACTGGAGATATGAGTTGAAATCTTCGGAAACTTCGAATTTGATTCTGCTCCACTGATTTCTTGGCTTGAATTTGGAGTTTGACCGGTAATTCTCCTCTTTTCCTTCTTAACTGGTTCGGATTCCTTGAATTTCTTTCCCTTCTTCTTCTCCTCTTCTTCCTCTGTGATCGCGTTCGAATTCGCAGCTTCCAGTGGCGAATTCACGCTTGAATTGCAGGGGAAATGGTTCGATGATGATGATTCAGTGATGAATCTCTGAGAACTGTGGTGAATTTCGCTGCATTGTGCTTGAATTTGATTCTGGAAAGTTAGGGTTTGTAGAAATTGTTCATTGTGTTCTTGAGGTTTTCTGGGTTTGTGATGATTCTGATCTAACTGACATGAGAGAGAAAGATGAATTCTGTTTGTGACTTGGCCTCTGATCCCTGACTTCTGACACGCGTGGCCTTTTATAGGCTGCCATGTGTGTACCTGACCCAATGATCTTGTGACATGTGGAATTCTATGCTTGCGTGGCACCTCTGGACAGAACTTGTAAAATCTCATGAAGGGCCATTCTGCAATTTTTAAAACTCAAGGACTGAATTGCAAAACCTACTTCAGCAAAGGACTCGTTCAAACAAACAAAACCCTAAACTAAAATTTGACTAAAATTGGACTGATTTGCAAACTTGAAAATATTTGGACTAACATGCAATTTCTAAAAATGTTTGGACTAAAATGCAATTATAATAAAATTGGTTAAAAACTTAATTTGAATGCAATGTAAAGTGAAACAGTTAAAAATGGCAACAACGGACTAAAACGAACAAATTACCAAAAATGAGGTATTTTAAAATACCTCTCTGCCCAAAATTTATTTGATGTGAAAAGACCAAAATGCCCCTAGGGACTAAAAACGACCCAGACTGACTCAGACTGACTCAGATGCAAAACTAAGATGATTTTTGTACAAAATTTGATTAATGATTCATGCAGACAAGTTGAAAAGACTCAGGGACAAATTGTAGGGACTAAAATGGGTTCCTTTGTAGGAAATGACAAAAATACCCTTTTGTATAATTTTATGCAAAAAATTGGAATAAAATGCTGGAAAATATGCAATGGTCCTAGAGACCCTTTCAAATGGCTTGTAATGCAAGGAAACACTTTGAATGGCTTTGAATGTAATAAAATTGGGGATAATACAGTAAAATGCGCGTTTGTGGCACAGTAAAAGTTGTAAAATAGACATAGTGAATTTGAAATAATCAAAACAAAAAGAAGTTTGAACGAGTATTTTTAGGTCCAAAATGAGGGTATGACACCTCTAATGAATGCTTCAGTAGCTGCTGGTCCTCCACCAGTAATACGAACGAGTGTTTCTCTCCCTGACAAATCAGTCATAGAGATTTCATCAGAAGCTACTGCTTCAGAAGCTGCTGAACCTCCACCAGTGATGCGGACAAGTGTTTCTCTCCCAGACAAATCAGTCACAGAGATTACATCAGAAGCTGCTGCTTCAGAGGCTGCTGCCTCAGACGTCCCCAAAACATCTAAGGTAACTCAGAATCCAGTTTCCCCAACTTCTACTTCTACTTCATCTTCTACAGACTCTGACTTAGACAACGCACCTCTAAGTCAGAAATTCAACATATCCAAACCTGTTCCTAAGGCCAAACGAACCCTTAGGACTAAAACAACTACTACAAAATTCAAACTCTCTCCTAAACCCAAACCTTACAAAGAAGCTTCCGATGATGTTTATAAATCAATTGGGGAGTTATCTGAAATGAGGATAGGTATTTGCAACAAGCTACCTGCCAACCATCCTTTCCAACCACCTGTAATCAAACCATTAAACATGCTCGCTCCTGATGCTCCAATTCCATCCTCCTCAACCTCAAACCAAGGTAGTCCACAAGTTGTTGATTTAACAGCTACTACTGAAGAGCAAGTAGTCACTGAAAATCCAACTACTTCTGAACAACCTATCTCTGAGCCACCAACAAACAACCAACAACAACCAACCTCTTCACCACAAATCAAACCCACTGAACAGGATGATCTATCCAACCTTGAAAGCCACTATTCAGGAGAACTTCCTGAATACCAACAACAACATACCACTGTCAACCAAACACCAGAACAGACCATTCCAGAATCTGTTATGGAGACTGTGGTTACAGAGTCTGTCCCAGTGACAGAATCTGAACGCACTGTGTCTGTTTCACCTTTTGAACCAACACAAAACCATACCTCTGATTCTGACCAATCCTCATCCTCCTCACAAATTCAAATGTCTGACCAACCTCCCATTAACATATTGGATTCTGAATACCTGGATGAGCGTCTGCTGGCACTTAATGATGAAATGCATAACTTAGTGCTTCTAAGGAACACTCCATTTCTACCATTCATCTATCAAGACAGCTGGTGTAATCTCACAAACAGGGCATTGAATTTCATTGATGGTGTTGCTCAGAAGTGTTGTAATATTCAAGACCGCGCCATGAGACGCCGTTTGCAAGAATCGCACTCTTCTCCTCAACTCCAAAGCAAGCCTTTGTATCTGGCTAATGCTCTGTTCTACGCTGAGTCTGAGTATGTAACAAGAGACTCTAAGGTCTTCAAGATGCTGAAGCAAAAGGTGCTGAAGCAGCAAGAAGAAGCTAAGGCTAGGGAAGACCATCTTCTTCAGAGGCAATTGGCTCTGGAAGAAACTGTTAGGAAGCAGTCTGAAGACATTAAGCGTCTGATGGCTCTTGTTCAACAGCAACAGCCCCAACCCAACCCTTAGTTGCACACCTTATTTTGTTTTCTTGTTATATGCTTTAAATGCTTGCTCTAATTTCCTTGTATTCTTTTGATTATTTCTGATATACAAGTTTTTATTTCTTCACTTTTGTTCATTGCGTGTTTTTACTGTTTTTTTGTTCTTTTTAATTGATGACAAAAGGGGGAGTAATAGAAAGTATTTAACAGAATCTGAGCCCAAGAATGAAATAAAACTTAACAAATTTTATTTGAAAACCCAATTTTATCTCATCTGCATTTTATGAAAATTTTATTAAGCTTAAAAATAAACTTAATTAACCTGGATAGGACTTAGGGGGAGCTTACAAACCTCACCTTAAAGATTATCAAACTCAGGGGGAGTCTGAGCTTACAAAACTTAGAACCTTTAAGAGTCAACTTGTTAATTAAGTTAACAACAATTGATCTTTTTAAATACTTATGTTTGTCATCATCAAAAAGGGGGAGATTGTTGGAACAAAGGGTGTTTCACAATTATACCACTTAAGTTTTGATGATAACAAGGTATTAAAAATTATCAATTCGATATGCTAAATATTTATTCAAGTGTACAGGACCATTATCAAAGATTTATTTACAAGAGGTTCTGATTGAATGAATTAAAGAGCAAAGGAAATTTAGACTGAAGCTTGAAGAACATCTGAATGAAAGCGCTCCTGAAAAATCAGAGTCAGAATGCGTCTGAAGAAAGAGCTCCTGAAGACGACGTCATCAGAAGCAAGTTCTTCAGAGGCAGACTCATCAGAAGCAAATAGTCTCCAGAGGCAGATTCATCAGAAGCAAAGATTCTTCAGACACTAAAAAGTGTTGACAAAGCATAACGTACGAAAAGTACAACCACTATGCCTACGCCTGTTCCTGCAACCACCAACTCTGCACAGTGTCTTCTATACACGACAAGAATAACAGTAACTAAAGCAGAAACTTTTCCATATTTGCTGGAATGGATTTGAATTTGACTTCATATTACAATCCTCAAATCAGGCAAAGGATCAAAGGTGTCAAATCAGCTTCGGTAAAGAAAAAGTGATGAGCTAGCAGTTTCCAACGTCTCTCAAATTCTCTATAAATAGAGATGAAGACTTGAAGAACTGACTACTGAATACACGCGAATTGAGCAATTCTCTCGTACACCAAGTCGCAAACATTGCTCATCAATAACTTAGATAATTCTTACAAAAGCTTACATTTTAGAATTTCTAAGTGTCTAAGAAAAACAGAGTCTGTTCTGTTTCGTTTTGTTTTGTGAATACCTCTGATTGCATATCAAGTATTCAAAACTCTTTTCAATTCTCTGTAATTGTTTTGGAAGTCTCTTGCTTGTGTGCTTGAGCATTTGAAGTCTCTTTCTTGTGTGATTGAGCAAAGGAAGTCTCATACTTGTGTGTTTGAGAAACTTGTAATTTGATATTACATTTTAGTGGAACTCTCCTTGGAAGTGCAAGGGGGACAGGACTACTTCTGGATTGTGGAAGGAACCTGTATAAAATTGCTTGTGTCTTCTTTCTTGCTTGCTTTTGTTCTATATTCCGCTGCTAAGACTCTGAACTCTGATCAGACTCTGAACTCTATCAGACTCTGTATCTTGAGAACATTGTTATTTTTTGTAAGAAAGAAACGTTTTTGAAAACACAATTCAACCCCCCCTTCTTGTGTTTTTCCCACCTTCAGAGAGAGAAATGAAAAACATATATGATGCAAATTTAGAGCCAAAATTTTAGGATAGAGTTGTTGCAAACCTAATAAGGGATTAGTGGAGGGAAAAAATTAGGTTAAGACTTAACAAAATTAATAAATAACTAGAAACTGGTCCCGTGCCCACACGGGTTTATTGCTAAAGAAATGACATACGAATAATAAAATGCAATATATAATTGGTAACGGTGAAAAAATAACAGATGATAATCCAGAGTAGACAAAATAAAATGCTCCATAAAATGTATAAAATCTGATAAATATTATAAAAGAAAATTCGGTAATCCTATCAATAATTCGTTAAGAGAATATGAAATTTTTAGTAAATTGGCATGTTGTTTCATCGCAGATTGCGAAATACTTCATCATATACGACGTTAGAAGTCACATTGGTATCTTCACCATCTTCATCCGTGATCAATATCTTTAGTCCTTCTCTGGATGTAACTCTTGAAACAGCAACATACAACTGTCTGTAAAAAATTACAGGTGTTGGTAGATATACACCAACATGTTTAAGCGACTGTCCTTGACATTTGTTAATTGTCATTGCAAATGATACAGACAAAGGGAATTGTCTTTGTTGAAACTTCAAGGGAATCCTGACATCTGAAGGCGATATAGATAACCTGGATACAAACATCTGTTCACCAACATTACTTCCGGAAATGACCCTCCCCTCAATGACGTATCTTCCCATCCTAGTGATAACCAATCTGGTTCCATTGCATAATCCATATCGTGTATCTATAGTTCTCAACAACATAACTGGCACACCAACCTTTAACCTTAATTTGTGATTAGGAAGTCCAGAAGCAGTGATGGTGTTGAGGAATTTAGGTGTATGAACATTGTCAATATGATCATCGTTTAAGTTACGATGAATAGGTGAATCATAACTCAAATAAACTTTCTCCTCATCTGGAACCATGTCCAACATATAGTCGTTGATCTTCTCGACTATGGAATTTTTTGTTGTCAATATAGCTCTATTTTAAAAGTAACCTATGTCACTCATGCTCTCCAAGATGTTAGGATACGTGCTTTCAACAATAGCAGCAAAAGGATCTCTTGCGCTTTCAATGAGCAAATCTGACGGAATAGCAATGGTCTTGTCCACTTCATTGTCTTCCCCTATTCGTCCATCGCCTATACTTAAAACCCATTCTGAAAATTGTCTTTTTTCCTCCATGTCTACTACTGACGCACCAGACAAAAGCCTCATGTTCTTAGTCAAGGTAAGAACCTCACAATAATTCCATAGTTTTGAAGAATTGATAATAGCTTGAACGATTTCTGGTCTTGTGCTTTTAGGAATTACAAGTACAAAGGGATGTATTTGTTTCTCTTGTCCACCTCCTTCATAACGTCTCTGAAAGAACGATCAAGTGCTTCAAAGTAAAATTTGTTCATCATCAGAGCCTCGTCCCATATTACTAATCTTGCTTGGACTACCAACTGAGCCAACGCGGTATTAGGTTTGACATTACACGTGGAGCATTCATCGATAATAAAGGGAAGGCCAAATCTCGAATGTGCGGTTCTACCTCCTGGTATTAATAATGCAGTTATACCACTCGAAGCAACTGTTAAAACTATTTCCCCTATTGACCGTATCGCTGCCGACAATTCAGGTGTATGATCAAAAAGTTACCAGTTAAGCAGTGGTATGAGAGGAAAGTTGTAAGGTCACGTCGTTCCATTTGCAAACCTCTAAATATCAAAATATATGATTCTTGTGATGTGTGTGAAATTTACCACGGGTTAAGGTTTTTTTAGAGAAACACAGTTTAGGGTTTGGTTAGAAGGTGTGTTGCTAGCATTCCTCTTTGGTATATGAGAAATGCTAGCATTCCTCTTGGTATATATAGCCAAGTTATCATGGAAATTTGGGTATCATATAAATCTACAAAATATTGTCAAAAAAAAGAAAGATGCATTTTTTTAGTATCAAAGAAGTGTATAAAAAAAAGGCAAGAGGATAGGAACGATGCATTTTTTTAGTATTATATAATTGTACAAAATACTTTGTCAAAAAAAAGTGTAGAACACAAAATAAGAAAATTAGTTAAAAAAAACTAAGATTAATAAGAAGAAAAGAAAAAAAAATATAAATGTAAAAGTTTATCGATATGTTTAGCCTTTTTTTTTTTTTTGCTATTTATGAATGGATTTGTTTAGGCTTTTTTTTTTTTGCTATTAATAAAAACATATTTGATGCATTTTGAGAGGCAAAATTTTAAGATAGATTTGTTGCAAACCTAAAAAGCATTACGGAGGAAAAAAAATTAGGGGTTAATGTATTTTTTAGAGAAACACAGTTTAGGGTTTGGTATATATAGCCAAGTTATCATAGAAATTAGGGTATTATATAAGTCTACAAAATATTGTAAAAAAAAAAGATGCAATTTTTTTAGTATCAAAGAAGTGTACAAAATAAAAAAGACAAGAGGATAGGAACAATGCATTTTTTTTAGTATTAAATAATTGTACAAAATATTTTGTCAAAAAAAAATGTAGAACACAAAATAAGAAAATTAGTTGAAAAAAAAATTAAGACTAATAAGAAGAAAAGAATATATATATATATATATATATATATATATATATATATATATATATCTGTGTGTGTGTGTAGAAGTCGATATGTTTAGCCTTTTTTTAAAAAAATTTTGCTATTTATGAATGGATTTATTTAGGGTTTTTTTTTTGCTATTAATAAAAACATATTTGATGCATTTTGAGAGGCAAAATTTTAGGATAGATTTGTTGCAAACCTAAAAAGCATTATGAAGGAAAAACTTAGGGGTTAAGGTTTTTTTTAGAGAAACACGGTTTAGGGTTTAGTATATATAGCCAAGTTATGATGGAAATTAGGGTATTATATAAGTCTACAAAATATTGTCAAAAAAAAAAAGATGCATTTTTTTAGTATCAAAGAAGTATATAAAAAAAAAGGAAGAGGATAGGAACAATGCATTTTTTTAGTATTGAATAATTGTACTAAGTATTTTGTCAAAAAAAAGTGTAGAACACAAAATAAGAAAATTAGTTGAAAAAAAAACTAAAATTAATAAGAAGAAAAGAAAAAAAATATATGTAGAAGTCTATCGATATGGTTAGCCTTTGTTTTTTTTTTATTTTTAATTTTTGCTATATATGAATGGATTTGTTTAGGCATTTTTTTATTTTTGCTATTAATAAAAACATATTTGATACATTTTGAGAGGCTAAATTTTAGGATAGATTTGTTACAAACCTAAAAAGCATTATGGAGGGAAAAAATTAGGGTTAGACTTAACAAAATTAATAAATAAGGATAAATAAATAAATAAATAAGGATTTAACCTAACCAATTTCATCTAAAAAAAATGCATCGCACAAATTTCATTCATATTTTTTTTTTTACAATATTTTGTATAGAGTAATACCTCAAATTTGTCCTTGAATTTTCACCAATCATCCAATTTCGTCCCTGAATTTTGCGAAATATCTATTTAGTCCCTGAATTTTACAAACGTCCATCAAAATGGTCCTTCCGTCCAAAAGCTCTGTTAGTGGTGATGATGTGTCTTCTTGCATGCTGTGTTGTTATGTACACGTGTCAACAAGGCAACCACATGTGCAAGGACTAATTTGATGGAAATGGTAAAAATTTGAGATTTAACTTTTCAGTGTCATTTTTTCCGTGTTTCCAATTATACCCCTCTATGCTAAGGATCGATTTGATACTTATTATGATAATTTAAGGACTAATTTGATGGATAGTGTTATAATTTAAGGTCTGATTTGATTGATTTTTTTTTTCAGGGAATAAGTACAAGGAAATATGGCATGAGAGGACCAGTGATTTCAAATGATAGGCATAAACAAACACTACTAAGGGGTTCTGCTCCACAAAATCCAACTGCTCCTGGAGTTATTAGAGTTTCAAATCCATATTACAGGCCATCCACTTCTACACAACCCCAATACATGAAGGTTATCCCAACTCCAGGATTTCCAAAGCAGTGATGCTTGTTTAAATTATGTTTTTGGACTAGTTTCATTAATGTTTTTTGGACTTATTTAATTTACGCTTTTTTTTATATGTAATGACTTAAGAACATCAAATGACTTGATGACTTGATGGTTATGTAATGTTATTTTTTTTTTGGCTATGTAATGACTTATGAACATCAAATATATGACTTATGATAGTATGCAAATGTCTGTCTTTTTACAATCAAAGTGTCTGTCTTTTACTTTTTACTTTGTTCAGCAAATGTATGCTCCAAGGATCATAGTGATTTATGTTGTGAAAATTCAAGGACTTATTTGATAGTATTTTCACTAATTTGGGGATCGATATGATGGATAGACATACAATAGAAAGACCAATTTGATTGAAATTTTTTCACAGAAGGGTTGGATTCATTCATTGACAACCTCTTTTCATTACAACATTACACAGACTTGACACAATACAATAACATTTTAAACAACTCAATCAAACAAATTACTCCTATCAATATCTTAATCAACCTAAGCTTACTTCCTACACAATCAACTTTATCCATCAACCTTGTCCTCCAAACCTCTTCTCTGACACTATCCTTTGACTTCTCCATCAACCTTGCATTTCTTCCATGACGAGCACCATTGTTTTTAAAATAACCTAGTTCTTCAACTTCATCAACCCACATAATTTTTTTACAGTTTTCACCATCTTCCTATACAATCAAAAGACAAAATCAATACTATCTAAACCCTAAACCCTAAACAAACCATTCACACATTACATAACCATTGTTAAACAAACATTTGGCAGATAGCAGACATAGAAATGCCTTCCTGGGTTATCGACAGTGTTGGCTTTTCTTACAACACAAATTATAGGACACCAACATTGAAGCTCTCTCACATCATCATTGTACATAGAGCTTGAAGATGAAGACCGACTCTTGTAGCTGTTTTTGCCCATACGCCAACTGTAACGCCCACGTTCGTTTTAGTATTTATTTAAATCGAGTTTAGGTGATTATATTATATTTATATAATATATATGTGTTTTGATATGTTTTGATGTGTTTTGATATATTTTGGATGATTTTGTGATAAGTTATAATGATTAAGGATAAGGTTAAGAGACTTATTTTATTGTTAAATAAAATAAGATTTGAAAAGAAAATAAAATATTTAGTTATGGGTTAGTTTTGGATTTTAGAGAGTTATATGGGAGAAAGAGTAAATAAGATAAGATTTGTTGGCAGTATAAATAAGGAAAATTAGGTTAGAGTCAGTAACGCTTTCAGAACTTTTGGGAAAAGAAAGAAACGCACGCACGCGTGAGAGGAGAAGAGAAGGAAACCTGCGATTTTCTGCTGCAATTCAGGTAAGGGTGAGACTCATGATTAAGTAATACTGATTAGCATAGTTCTGATAGCAATTAACAAGGATTAGGATTGATTTAAGAGAATGAGAAAACTAGGTCAAAACCTTATAAATTGATGGATTAACGGTTGGAATAGGTTTAATTGATGTAGAAAGTGTTCCTAGACCTTAGAATATGTTTAGGATGAATTCTGGAATCAATAACAGGCTTAGAACCATGAGAATTTGTGAGATTTTGAGAGTATAGCAGTTCTGGCCGCAGCGAAATTCATCGCTCGCCACGGCGAGCAGTGATCCTCGCCTCGCGAGTTGCTTCTGGCAGCTCGCCATAGCGAGTACTTGTCCTCGCCTCGCGAGTTGCTTCTGGCAGCTCGCCATAGCGAGCATTTCCCTTCGCCTCGCGAGTTGCTTCTGGCAGCTCGCCACGGCGAGCTAACCCACTCGCCTCGCGAACACTACCAGTCTTGGAAGTTGTGAGGGTTGTGAGATCTGTTCCGTGTGTTTGTTTTGGAGGTGTTCCCTGAGTGTTATTTAGGCCTAGTGGTGATGCTGAGAGCCCTGTTCAGAGCCTTCCTAAGTATGGATTGTTAGGTTATGATAGTAGAGCATGAATTAAGTATTATACCTTGTGCAATTATGTTAAAGTTTATGTTGCCTTGAATTGTAATTGATATAATGATATCATTCTGTTCTTGTGATTTGAATTATGCTGCTGATGTTATTAAACTGAACTGTTATGGTATATGTATATGTTATATATGCAATGATAAGTTGTTGTTAGCTCCAATTTCTTGGATGCATGTTGATAAAGTGATTAAGGATAAATGTTATTTGAGTTGAGTCCATGCATCGCATACATTGAGCTTAGTCCTCACCATGATAGGAGCTTTGTCCTCCGCACGTTTATTAGGAGCTTTGTCCTCCGCACGTTTTAAAAGTATATTAATACTTATGATGAAGTTTGGTACCACATGCATATAAGGAGTCTAAGAGCATTGTCGCATGGTCATATTTATGATGTCATGTTGTTGATAAAGGAATGAATATATGATTACGTGATAAGTGTTGTCTATCTTTGCTACTTGCTTAAAGATGTTATGAAATTGATTATGTGATTACGTGCTATATGCTATTAAATGATGCAAGAATGCTATTAATGTTTTGATGTTAATTGTTATTCTGTACTATGTTGATTAGTATTATTTTGTTATGAATTCTCACCCCTTCTGCTGGAATTGCCGCCTTGTGGGCAAGTGCAGGTGATCGTGCTTAGTGTGCAGTTGCTCGTGAGTGGCCTTGCATCACTGTGTCGTTTAGGTCGCTCTGATACGTAACGGGATGGGGTTGTCTTTATGCATGCTTCATTCTTTTACGTGACTATTTATGTTATATTGCAAATAATGGGACTAACTCCTTGAGATATTTTTATGGGGCCTGCGTGCCAAACGTTTATGAATTTTTAGTAATAATTCCGCTGCAAAGTTTCGAAGTAAATTGGTTAAATTATTATTTAACTGTTTCGGATTATGTTTTATGTAATATCCCGTTGTTGTGTTTGCATACTCTGATAATTGTTTAAGAAATTTTTATGTTGGGGAAAACGGGGTGTTACAATTGGTATCAGAGCAAGTCGGTCTGTCCGGCCAATTAGAGAGTCTTGTTGAGTTTTAGTAATATTTGTATTACTAAATCTTATGTTGCTGCTACTGTTTGTTGTAGAATATCAGGATGGCTGGAAGGAACGATGATGCTCTTGCTGCTGCTTTGGAAGCAATGGCTAATGTTGTGGGTCAGCAACCTAATGCAAATGCTGGTGTGAATGCTGAGACGAGGATGTTGGAGACTTTCATGAGGAATCATCCTCCAACGTTCAAGGGAAGGTATGACCCCGATGGAGCCCAGACGTGGCTTAAGGAGATAGAAAGGATTTTTAGAGTAATGCAGTGCACTGAAGCCCAGCAAGTGCGATTTGGTACACATCAGCTGTCTGAGGAAGCTGATGATTGGTGGGTCAGCGTGTTACCTGGCCTAGAGCAAGATGGAACTGTGGTGACTTGGGCCGTGTTCAGAAGAGAGTTCCTGAGGAGGTACTTTCCGGAGGATGTTCGCGGGAAGAAAGAGATCGAATTCCTTGAGCCGAAGCAAGGAAATATGTTAGTGACTGAGTATGCTGCCAAGTTCGTGGAGTTGGCGAAGTTCTATCCGCACTATGCTGCTGAGACCGCGGAGTTTTCTAAATGCATCAAGTTTGAGAACGGTTTGAGGCCCGACATTAAGAGGGCGATTGGGTATCAGCAGATCAGAGTTTTTCCGGATTTGGTGAATAGCTGCCGGATCTATGAAGAGGATACGAAGGCTCACTACAAGGTAGTGAATGATAGGAAAGCCAAGGGCCAGCAGAGTCGCCCTAAACCTTATAGTGCCCCTGCTGATAAAGGGAAACAGAGGATGGTCGTGGATAGGCAGACTGCGAGGAAGGGTACCCCTGCTGAGATCGTGTGTTTCAACTGTGGTGTGAAAGGCCACAAGAGCAATGCTTGTCCAGAAGAGATCAAGAAGTGTGTCCGATGTGGCAAGAAGGGTCACTTAGTAGCTGATTGCAAGCGTAATGATATCGTATGCTTCAACTGCAATGAAGAGGGTCATATTGGTTCCCAGTGCAAGCAGCCGAAGAGGGCGCCTACTACGGGTCGAGTTTTTGCCCTGACTGGTACTCAGACAGACAGTGATGATCGTTTGATCAGAGGTACTTGCTATATTAATAATACTCCTTTAGTTGCTATTATTGATACTGGTGCTACACATTGCTTTATTGCTTTAGACTGTGTTTCTGCTTTGAGTCTTGCTATGTCTGATATGAATGGAGAGATGGTTGTCGAAACTCCAGCTAAGGGTTCGGTGACTACTTCTCTCGTATGCTTAAGTTGTCCTTTGTCTATGTTTGGTCGCGATTTTGAGATGGATTTAGTTTGTCTACCTTTGAGCGGTATGGACGTGATTCTGGGTATGAATTGGTTAGAGTACAACCACGTTCTTATCAATTGTTTTCGCAAGACGGTGCATTTCTCGTCCGCCGAAGAGGAAAGTGGCGCTGAGTTTTTATCTACTAAGCAGATGAAGCAACTAGAACGTGACGGCATGTTGATGTTTTTGTTGATGGCTTCTTTATCTTTAGAGAATCAAGCGGTGATCGATAAATTGCAAGTGGTATGCGACTTTCCTGAAGTTTTCCCAGATGAAATTCCTGATGTGCCTCTAGAGAGGGAAGTCGAGTTTTCTATTGATCTTGTTCCTGGAACTAAGCCGGTGTCGATGGCACCTTATCGTATGTCTGCTTCAGAACTAGCTGAGTTGAAGAAACAGTTGGAAGATTTACTTGAGAAGAAATTTGTTAGACCAAGTGTTTCACCTTGGGGAGCGCCAGTGTTACTAGTAAAGAAGAAGGATGGTAGTATGAGGCTATGTATTTGTTGGAACAAAGGGTGTTTCACAAGTATACCACTTAAGTTTTGATGATAACAAGGTATTAAAAATTATCAATTGGATTTGCTAAACATTTATTCAAGTGTGCAGGACCATTAATCAAAGATTTATTTACAAGAGGTTCTGTTTGAATAAATTTAAAGAGCAAAGGAAATCTTAAACTGAAGCTTGAAGAATATCTGACTAAAAGAGCTCCTGGAAATTCAGAGTCAGAGTGCGTCTGAAGAAAGAGCTTCTGAAGATGAAGTCATCAGAAGCAAGTTCATCAGAGGCAGACTCATCAGAAGCAAATGGTATCCAGAAGCAAAGATTCTTCAGACACCAAGAAGCATTGACAAAGTACAGTGTACGAAAAGTACAACCACTATGCCTACGTTTGTCCCTGCAACCACCAACTCTGCACAGTGTCTTCTATACACGACAAGAATAACAGTAACTGTAGCAGAAACTTTTCCTTATTTGAGGGAATGGATTTGAATTTGATTTCATTGTACAAGCCTCAAATCAAGCAAAGGATCAATGGTGTCAAATCAGCTTTGGTAAAGAAAAAGTTGATGAGCTGGCTGTTCTCCAACGTCTCTCAAAACCTCTATAAATAGAGCTGAAGACTTGAAGAAAAAACAACACATGTATCAGAACGATATACACGCGAATTGAATTCTTATCTCATATTCTAAGTCGCAAAATCTGCTCATCAACAACTTAGATAATTCTTACAAAAGATCACATTTTAGAATTTCTAAGTATCTAAGAAAACAGAGTCTGTTCTGTTTCGTTTTGATTTGTGAATACCTCTGATAGTATATCAAGTATTCAAAACTCTTTTCAATTCTCTGTAATTGTCTTAAAGTCTCTTGCTTGTGTGCTTGAGCATCTGAAGTCTCATTCTTGTGTGATTGAGCAAAGGAAGCCTCTTACTTGTGTGTTTGAGCAACTTGTAATTTGATATTACATTTTAGTGAAACTCTCCTTGGAAGTGCAAGGGGGACAGGACTACTTCCGGTTTGTGGAAGGAACCTGTATAAAATTGTTTGTGTCTTCTTTCTTTCTTGCATCTGATCTTTATTCCGCTGCTGAGACTCTGAACTCTGATTAGAGTCTGAACTCCATCAGACTCTGAATCCTGAGAACAGTGCTATTTTTCGTAAGAAAGAAACGTTTTTTTTAAAACACAATTCAACCCCCCCCCTTCTTGTGTTTTTCCCACCTTCAGTTGGTATCAGAGCTTCGGCTCTGTAGTTAGCACTTAACCGTGTTACAGTAAACGATCGGTGAAAAACATGTCTGGGGATGAAGCTTCTGCATCTGCATCTGGTTCTGGTTTTGGTTCTGGAGCTGCTGTGCAGTATGACTACAGCAATATCAACAAAAGTGAAAGATCTTCAAATCACAACAAACCTCCTATGTTTAATGGTGATCCTGAAATGTTTTCTTGGTGGAAAACCAAGATGTATAGTCACATCATGGGAATGGATGAAGAGTTGTGGGATGTTCTTGAAGATGGTGTTGGTGATCTGAGGCTAGATGAAGAAGGAGCTGCTCTTGATAGGAAAGCTCACACTCCTGAGCAGAAAAAGCTTTATAAGAAACATCATACGATCAGAGGCATTCTTGTGGCTGCCTTGCCTCATAAAGAGTACTTAAAGATGAGTGACAAATCAACAGCAAAGGCTATGTTCACCTCATTGTGCTCACTTTATGAGGGTAACAAGAAAGTCAGAGAAGCCAAGGCTACTATGCTTGTTCATCAGTATGAGTTGTTCAGAATGAAGGAGGATGAAAACATTGAGACCATGTACTCAAGGTTTCAGACTCTTGTTTCTGGACTTCAGATTCTGAAGAAAAGCTACGTAACGTCTGATCATGTGAACAAGATTCTGAGAAGTTTACCTGCAAAGTGGAGACCAAAAGTGACAGCCATTGAGGAAGCTAAAGATTTAAACACCTTGAGTGTTGAGGATCTCATAAGCTCCTTGAAATGTCATGAAATAGGTCTTAATGAGCAAGAACCTGTCAAGAAGTCCAAGTCCATCGCACTAAAGTCCAGAGGCAAGTCAAGTAAGGCTCTGAAGGCTTTGGAGTCTGAAGAAGAATCTACATCTGAAGATTCTGATGAAGACTCTGAGATTGTTCAAGAGATGGCTATGCTCACCAACAGACTACAATACCTTGCCAAGAAGAACAAGAAGTTTATGAACAAAGGAAGTAATCACAAAAGTTCAAGAAAGGAAGATCAGAAAGGTTGCTTCAACTGTAAAAAGGTTGGACACTTCATTGCTGAATGTCCAGACTTGCAGAAAGAGAAATCCAAAGAAAAATATAAGAAAGCGTTCTTCAAATCTAACAAATTCAAGAAGCAATTCAAGAAGAGCTTGATGGCAACTTGGGAGGATCTGGATAATGAGTCTGAGTCTGACAAAGATGATGCTGAAGATGAAGCTAAAATAGCTCTGGCTTTGGTAGCTACTGCTGATAACAAAGAAGAGTCATCTGATGCTGAGTCAAGTACAGATTCTGAAACTGAAACTGAGGTATATTCTAAACTCACCAGATCTGAACTAATTGAGTCTCTCAAAGAACTTCTTTGTCATTATGAAAACCAATCCACTGAGTTGAGGAGAGTTAAGCAACGATACAATAAGCTGCTGAAACTCCATGAATCAACTAAGACGGAAATGGAAGCTTTAAAACAAGAAAATTATAACTTGAAAACAATGACAAAGAAGGGTGATAATAAAATCATGACTGAGCAGGATGCTGCTCTTCAGGAGTTTATTAACACAGGAATTGATAGAACCAAAGTTGCATCCATGATTTATAGCATCAATCAGAACAACAAAAAGGGAATTGGTTTCACAAGAGGTAACTCTAGTGAAGTAATCCTAAAACCTTGTTCTGATAACATCAAAGAAGGTCTGAAAACTCATTTTGTGTCTGAATCTGAAAAGGCTTCTCATTCAAAATCTAAGTCTTCAAATTCAGAGGAATTGACTAAGTCAAAACCTAAGAGTTATAAGACAAAGGTCATGAATGACTCTAAATCAAAAGCTCCAACGTTACAGATTCTGAAAAGATCAGAACCCATCAAACAGGTTCTGAAGAAAACAGAGTCTGAAACTCAAAAGCCTAGATTTCAGAGAAAAGAAGCTATTTTTACTAAGTCACATTCTGAGACTAAAGGTTCTGAACCCAAAGTCTGGAGGAAGATTGGCAAAGAAAAATTCAGACAGAATACACAAAAGAGATTTAGAACTTCTAGGACTAACCCAAGAGGACCCATGAAAGTATGGGTACCTAAGACACAAATTGTTGATGCTGCAGATATGTCTAAAAGGAAATACAAAGCAGAAGTCCTGGTATCTGGACAGTGGCTGCTTGCGACATATGACGGGAGAAAGGTCTATGTTCCTAACCCTGACCATGAAAGAGGGAGGAACTGTGGGATTTGGAGGAAACCAAACTGGCAAAATCATTGGTACTGGAACAATTGGTAATTCCTCAGTCTCAATCAATAATGTGTGGTTTGTAGATGGACTAAGGCATAACCTACTTAGCATAAGTCAATTTTGTGATAATGGTTATGACGTCTTGTTTAATAAGAACAACTGCACAGTAATCAACACTGATGACCAATCTGTAGTGTTTAAGGGAAAGAGAAAGAACAATGTCTATAAGATAAATTTTTCAGAACTGACTGATCAGAAGGTATTTTGCCTCCTGTCAGTGAGTGATAAGAAATGGCTGTGGCACAGAAGGTTGGGACATGCTAATTGGAGATTAATCTCCAAGCTTAGCAAGTTACAACTTGTGAAAGGGCTACCAGACATTGATTATTATTCAGATGCACTTTGTGGTGCATGTCAGAAGGGAAAAATTGTTAAAACTTCTTTCAAATCTAAAGACATTGTTTCTACCTCCAGACCCTTAGAACTACTCCATATTGATTTATTTGGACCAGTCAGTACTGCATCCATATATGGAAGTAAATATGGATTGGTGATTGTTGATGATTACAGTAGATGGAGTTGGGTTAAGTTTCTCAAATCTAAAGATGATTCATATGATGTGTTCACAAAATTCTGTATTCAAGTCCAATCTGAAAAAGAACTTAAAATTCTAAAAGTCAGAAGTGATCATGGGGGAGAATTTGAAAATGAGCCATTTGAAATATTTTGTGAAAAATTTGGAATTGTCCATGAATTCTCTTCTCCTAGAACTCCACAACAAAATGGAGTTGTAGAGAGAAAGAATAGGTCTCTTCAAGAAATGGCAAGAACCATGATTCATGAAAACAATCTGGCAAAACATTTTTGGGCAGAAGCAGTAAACACAGCATGTTATGTTCAGAACCGGATCTACATCAGACCTATTCTGAACAAAACAGCATATGAACTCTTTAAAGGTAGGAAACCCAACATTTCTTATTTTCATCAGTTTGGATGTACTTGTTACACTTTGAACAATAAAGTCTATCTGAAGAAATTTGATGCCAAAGCTCAAAAGGGAATCTTTCTAGGTTACTCTGAGAGATCTAAGGCATACAGACTGTATAACTTGGAAACACTTTGTGTTGAAGAGTCTATACATGTCAAGTTTGATGACAAAGAGCCTGGAAGTCAAATTCCAGAGCAAAGTGAAAATAATGCAGGTTCAGAAGAGTCTGATGATTGTTCAGAACCTGATCAAACTCCAGAGGCACATGAACCTTCAGAAGCTGTGACTGCTCCTGATGTCCCTATTACTGAAGCTTCTGAAGAAAATCAAGATGATTCACAGCAAGTTATCCAATCCAAAAATTCATTCAAATACAAGTCTTCTCATCCTGAGGATCAGATCATTGGTAGCAAAGAAAGCCCCAGAAGAACTAGATCTCATTTCAGACCTGAAGAGTCTGCCCTGGGTCTGCTATCCATGATGGAACCTACTACAGTTGATGAAGCACTAGCTGATGATGGATGGATCTTAGCAATGCAAGATGAGCTCAATCAATTTAAAAGAAATGACGTATGGGATCTTGTATCTAAGCCTGAACACAAAAACATTATTGGAACCAAATGGGTGTTTAGGAACAAGCTGGATGAACAAGGAGAAGTAATCAGAAACAAAGCCAGACTTGTTGCTCAAGGATACAGTCAACAAGAAGGCATTGATTACACTGAAACGTTTGCTCCAGTTGCAAGATTGGAAGCAATCAGGTTACTTCTTTCCTACGCAGTAAATCACAACATAACCTTGTATCAAATGGATGTTAAAAGCGCATTTCTCAATGGAGTCATATCTGAAGAAGTGTTTGTAAAACAACCACCTGGTTTTGAGGATTTAAAACATCCTGACTACGTTTATAAGCTAAAGAAATCTCTCTATGGTCTGAAACAAGCTCCCAGAGCTTGGTATGACAGACTGAGTAGTTTCTTGCTTAAAAATGATTTTAAAAGAGGTCAGGTTGATACAACACTCTTCAAGAAGACACTTGAGAAAGACATTCTGATTGTACAAATTTATGTTGATGATATTATTTTTGGTTCAACTAATAGATCTCTTTGCAAGGAATTTTCTAAGATGATGCAGGAAGAATTTGAAATGAGCATGATGGGAGAACTGAAGTTCTTTCTAGGAATTCAGATCAATCAGTGCAAAGAAGGAGTGTATGTTCATCAGTCCAAGTATACCAGAGAGCTTCTGAAAAAATTTAAACTTGAAGACTGCAAGGAAATGAACACTCCAATGCATCCTACCTGCACTCTGAACAAAGAAGATCAAGGAACCAAAGTTGATCAAAAGCTGTATCGAGGTATGATTGGTTCTCTGTTGTATCTCACTGCATCTAGACCTGATATTTTGTTCAGTGTCTGTCTGTGTGCAAGATTTCAATCAGATCCTAGAGAATCACATTTAACTGCGGTTAAAAGAATCTTTAGATATCTGAAAGGAACAACTAATCTTGGACTTCTTTACAAGAAATCTTCAGATTATAAGCTAGTTGGATTCTGTGATGCTGACTATGCTGGTGACAGGATTGAAAGAAAATCAACTAGTGGAAACTGTCAGTTTCTTGGTGAGAATCTGATATCCTGGGCCAGCAAGAGACAAGCAACTATTGCTTTGTCAACAGCAGAAGCAGAATACATCTCAGCTGCTAGTTGTTGCACACAACTGCTTTGGATGAAACATCAGTTAGAAGACTACCAAATAACTGAAAACTGTATCCCAATTTATTGTGACAATACTGCTGCTATTTGTCTATCTAAAAATCCTATTCTTCATTCAAGAGCCAAACACATTGAAATCAAACATCACTTTATCAGAGACTATGTTCAAAAGGGGATATTAGATATTCAATTTATTGATACTGATCATCAGTGGGCTGATATCTTTACAAAACCTTTAACCGTTGAAAGATTTGATTTTATAAAGAAAAATTTGAACATGCATTTTGTCTCTGAATAATGTTTGACTCTGAATGAAAAATCAGTCTCTGAAAATTATCAGACGTTGAAAAAGTTTCAGACTCTCCTAGAAGAATCTGAAAAGACTCAGCCTCTGAGAAAATTATCAGACCCTGAAAAGGAATCTTTTTGTGACTCTGAAAGTACTGGGAAGTGGAAAGGTTAAAGTTAATTTGTATAGGCTTCTGACTCGTCTATCTGCATTGGGAAACAACGCTTTTTTTAAGGGCAATGATGGTTTTTCTTTCTCAATATTTTTCGCGCCCCTCAAGTCATTAATACGCATGTTTGGCTATTACTTCTGAAATGTGAAGAGTTAATTTATTTTTCAAATCACTATAAATACCAAACACACACTACTCACTCACTTTCCTACACTTTTAAGTCTTAAGCAGTTTCAATCGAAAATCAATTTCTCTCTTCTCTCAAACTTAGAAACCCAAAACCCCCAAACTTCATCTTCTCCAAATGGCTTCGTCAGCAAGCGGTTCAAGTTCTAAATCAAACATCTCCATTAAACCTGTAACCGTTCCTCTTCCAATGGATTCGTTGGTTGTTCAAATCGAATCACCGGTGGATTTCGCTTCTTTGGAAAGAAACAAGGTTAATATGGAAGCGTTTATCTCTGCTCAGAAGATGGATGGGTATTTTCAGATGTTGAATGGTCCAACTTATGTAAATCTGGTAAAGGAATTCTGGGTTAGAGCTGAAGTTTTTGATGTTGAGTCAGCCAAGGCTCAAGAAAAGGAAGCTGTGTCCAGAAACCCTTCACTGAGAGGAAAGACAAGAAAAGAAATGGGTCTTGAACCTTTTCATGGTCTGGAAATCAAGTCTGTAGTGATGGGTATCCCTGTATCTATCACTGAAGAAGTGATTGCTCAGGCATGCAGGATGCCTATGGAAGGAAGGTTTCAGTGGAACATCAGCAGCAAAGACGCTATGCTGGGCAGCTTTACAAAACTGCTGCTGAAAGGAAACCCTGCAACCAGGTTGGTTGAAATGGATATAGAGCACAGGGTGCTTCTGAAGATTTTGAATGAGTGCTTCTTCCAGAAGGGAGGAGGTGCTGATCAACCTAACTCTGATCATAAACTGGTGCTGTATTTCTTGGCTGCATGTCAACCAATAAATCTTCCAAAATATATCATGCACCATTTATGCTGGGCTGTCAAGGAAGCCTATAAAGGAAAGAGGAAACAAATCCCTTGTGGAAGACTTCTCTCTGAAATCTTCTACCAAGGAGGAGTTCTGAGAACTCTGGAGACGTTCAATCTGGCGTCAGACAGAGTGCTGGGGGTCTCTACTGGAAGGATGATAAATGGCACATCCCTCTACAACATGAAGGCCATTACATCAATCCTGACTGACCCAAAGGACTTGAAGGAGTCTGAAGCCCCTCTTCCTCTCATCAGAAATTTTCCCTCTGTTCTTAAAGAGAACAATCCTGAAGCATTATCTGCTTATTTAGCAGCTTTTGCTAAGGAATCTGGAGAAGCCCAGAGGAAATCTGAAGTTGCTGTGGCCAGAAAGCAGAAGGCTGCTAATACTCAAGCAACTACCTTTGGAACTGTGACTACTCCAAAGAGGAAAAGAGGAAAGGCTGATTCAAACATTGAGGAAAGATTTCAACAAGCCCAGGAAGAAAAAGAAGCTGGCTTTGTTGAGACTGTAAGACCACTCAAAAGGCTAGCAACTGGGGAGATTGTGATGCCTATGTTTGAACCCACTCCTGAACAACAGAAGAGGACTGAAGAGCATTATCAGAACCTTAAAAATGAGAAGAAAAGGTTAAAAGCCCAATACCGGATTGATAGAGACAAGACTCTGGAAGCTATGGGCATTGATCATGATGAAGATCAACATCTCATTGAGAAGGTTATTGAGGCTCAGAATTTGGCCAAGAAGCTGGAAGAGAGTGCTGTGAAGGGAGCTCAGCAGGTTCTGCAAAAGACTTCTGAAGCTGTTACCTCAGATGCTGTTCCTCAAGAGATTGCTTCAGTAGCTGCTGGGTCTTCACCAGTAATCCGGACGAGTGTTTCTCTCCCGGACAAATCAGTCACTGGGATTACATCAGAAGCTGCTGCTTCAGAGGCTGCTGCCTCAGACGTTCCCAAGACATCTAAGGTAACTCAGAATCCAATTCCTGCACCCTCTACCTTCACTTCATCTTCTACAGACTCTGACTTAGACAATGCACCTCTAAGTCAGAAATTCAAAATATCCATGCCTGTACCCAAGGCCAAAAGAACCCTCAAAACCAAAACTACCACTATAAAATCCAAACCTTCTTCTAAACCCACTCCCTACAAAGAAGTGTCAGACGATGTTTATAAGACAATAGGTGAGTTAGGTGAAAGGAGGATAGGCATCTGTAATAAACTACCTGCCAATCATCCCTTCCAACCACCTGTTATCCAACCTTTAAATATGCTTGCTCCTGATACCTCTATTCCACCCTCTTCAACCACAAACCCAGTCAGTCCACAAGTTGTTGATTTAACAGCTGCTGCTGAAGAACAAGTGGTAACTGACAATCCATCAACAAACAAACAACAACCACCCCATTCACCACAAAACACAATCTCAGAACAGGATGACCTCTCCAATCTTGAAAAACATTATTCAGGAGAACTTCCTGAATACCAACAACAACAACCAACAACCGTAAACCAACCTCCAAATGAAACCATTCCAGAATCTGAAATGGAAACTGTGGCTACAGAGTCTGTCCCAGTGACAGAATCTGAACCCACTGTGTCTGCTTCACATTCTGAACCACCACCAAACCACTCGTCTTCACCCTCTAACTCTGACCAATCTTCACCCTCCTCTCCAATCCATATGTCTGACCAACCTCCCATCAACATTTTGGATTCTGAATACCTGGATGAACGTCTGGTGGCTCTGAATGATGAAATGCAGAGTTTGGTGCTTCTTCGAAACACTCCATTTCTACCATTCATCTATCAAGAAAGCTGGTGTAATCTTACGAATAGGGCATTGAACTTCTTTGATGGTGTTGCCCAGAAGTGTTGTGATATTCAAGCTCGCGCCATGGAACGACGCTTGCGAGAATCCCACTCCTCTTCTCAACTCCAGACCAAGCCTCTGTTTTTGGCTAATGCCCCGTTCTATGCTGAATCTGACTACGTAACAAGAGACACCAAGGTCTTCAAGATGCTGAAGCAAAAGGTGCTGAAGCAGCAAGAAGAAGCTAAGGCTAGGGAAGATCAACTTCTTCAGAGACAACTGGCTCTGGAAGAAACTGTTAGGAAGCAGTCTGAAGACATCCAGCGTCTGATGGCTCTTGTTCAACAGCAACAGCAACAGCATCAACCCCAACCAAACCCTTAGCTGCACACCTTGTTTTTGTTTTCTTTGTTATGTGTCTTAATTGTCTGCTTTCTATGTTTTGACACTCTGTACTTTCCTGATCATTCTTATATAAAAGTTTCTATTTCTTCACTTTTGTTTTATACATTTTTTTTACTGTTTGTTTTACCTTTTTAATAGATGACAAAAGGGGGAGTAATAGAAAAGTATTTAACAGAAGCTGAGCCCAAGAATGAAATAAAATTTATCTTAACAAATTTTATTTGAGAACCCAATTTTAACTCATCTACATTCTATGATATTGGTATTAAGCGTAAAAATGAACTTAATTAACCTGGATAGGACTTAGGGGGAGCTTACAAACCTCACCTTAAAGAATATCAGACTCAGGGGGAGTCTGAGCTTACAAAACTCAGAATCCTTAAAGAGTCAACTTGTTAATTAAGTTAACAACAATTGATCTTTTTAAATACTTATGTTTGTCATCATCAAAAAGGGGGAGATTGTTGGAACAAAGGGTGTTTCACAAGTATACCACTTAAGTTTTGATGATAACAAGGTATTAAAAATTATCAATTGGATTTGCTAAACATTTATTCAAGTGTGCAGGACCATTAATCAAAGATTTATTTACAAGAGGTTCTGTTTGAATAAATTTAAAGAGCAAAGGAAATCTTAAACTGAAGCTTGAAGAATATCTGACTAAAAGAGCTCCTGGAAATTCAGAGTCAGAGTGCGTCTGAAGAAAGAGCTTCTGAAGATGAAGTCATCAGAAGCAAGTTCATCAGAGGCAGACTCATCAGAAGCAAATGGTATCCAGAAGCAAAGATTCTTCAGACACCAAGAAGCATTGACAAAGTACAGTGTACGAAAAGTACAACCACTATGCCTACGTTTGTCCCTGCAACCACCAACTCTGCACAGTGTCTTCTATACACGACAAGAATAACAGTAACTGTAGCAGAAACTTTTCCTTATTTGAGGGAATGGATTTGAATTTGATTTCATTGTACAAGCCTCAAATCAAGCAAAGGATCAATGGTGTCAAATCAGCTTTGGTAAAGAAAAAGTTGATGAGCTGGCTGTTCTCCAACGTCTCTCAAAACCTCTATAAATAGAGCTGAAGACTTGAAGAAAAAACAACACATGTATCAGAACGATATACACGCGAATTGAATTCTTATCTCATATTCTAAGTCGCAAAATCTGCTCATCAACAACTTAGATAATTCTTACAAAAGATCACATTTTAGAATTTCTAAGTATCTAAGAAAACAGAGTCTGTTCTGTTTCGTTTTGATTTGTGAATACCTCTGATAGTATATCAAGTATTCAAAACTCTTTTCAATTCTCTGTAATTGTCTTAAAGTCTCTTGCTTGTGTGCTTGAGCATCTGAAGTCTCATTCTTGTGTGATTGAGCAAAGGAAGCCTCTTACTTGTGTGTTTGAGCAACTTGTAATTTGATATTACATTTTAGTGAAACTCTCCTTGGAAGTGCAAGGGGGACAGGACTACTTCCGGTTTGTGGAAGGAACCTGTATAAAATTGTTTGTGTCTTCTTTCTTTCTTGCATCTGATCTTTATTCCGCTGCTGAGACTCTGAACTCTGATTAGAGTCTGAACTCCATCAGACTCTGAATCCTGAGAACAGTGCTATTTTTCGTAAGAAAGAAACGTTTTTTTTAAAACACAATTCAACCCCCCCCCTTCTTGTGTTTTTCCCACCTTCAGTATTGACTATCGGCAGTTGAATAAGGTGACTATCAAGAATAGGTATCCACTACCGAGAATTGATGATTTGATGGATCAGTTAGTGGGTGCACGTGTTTTCAGCAAGATTGATTTGAGGTCAGGTTATCACCAGATTAAAGTAAAAGATGAAGATATGCAGAAGACAGCTTTCAAAACGCGTTATGGCCATTATGAATACAAGGTTATGCCTTTTGGAGTTACTAATGCACCGGGAGTATTTATGGAGTATATGAATCGCATCTTCCACGCATTTCTGGATCAGTTTGTAGTTGTGTTTATTGATGATATTCTGATCTACTCCAAGACTGAGGAAGAGCATGCTGAACATCTGAAGATTGTCTTGCAAGTGTTGAAAGAGAAGAAACTTTATGCCAAATTGTCTAAGTGTGAGTTCTGGTTGAAAGAAGTGAGTTTCCTTGGTCATGTTATCTCTGGTGATGGTATTGCAGTAGATCCGTCTAAGATTGAAGCCGTATCTCAATGAGAGACTCCGAAGTCAGTTACTGAGATTAGGAGCTTTTTGGGTTTAGCTGGTTACTACAGAAGGTTTATTGAAGGATTCTCCAAGTTAGCTCTTCCGTTGACCCAGTTGACTTGTAAAGGTAGAGCTTTTGTTTGGGATGTGCATTGTGAGAACAGTTTCAACGAGTTGAAGAAGCGTTTGACGACTGCTCCAGTTTTGATTTTGCCGAAGCCAGATGAGCCATTTGTTGTGTATTGTGATGCGTCTAAGTTGGGTTTAGGAGGTGTGCTTATGCAAGGGGGTAAAGTGGTAGCTTATGCTTCAAGACAGTTGAGGATTCATGAGAAGAATTACCCGACGCATGATTTGGAATTAGCAGCTTTGGTTTTTGTATTGAAGATGTGGAGACACTACTTATATGGTGCGAGATTCGAAGTGTTTAGTGATCACAAGAGCTTGAAGTATCTGTTCGACCAGAAAGAATTGAATATGAGGCAGAGAAGATGGCTTGAACTGTTGAAGGATTTTGACTTTGGGTTGAATTATCATCCGGGTAAAGCGAATGTGGTAGCAGATGCCTTGAGTAGGAAGACCTTGCATATGTCTGCTATGATGGTTAAGGAGTTCGAATTACTTGAGCAATTTAGAGATTTGAGTTTGGTTTGTGAGAGGACGCCTCAGAGTGTGAAGCTAGGGATGCTGAAGATTGATAGTGACTTCTTGATGAATATAAGAGAGGCGCAGAAAGAAGATGTCAAGTTTGTGGATTTAATGGTTGCTGGTAATCAGACTGAAGATAGTGATTTTCAAGTCGATGATCAGGGAGTGTTGAGATTCCGAGGTAGGATTTGCATTCCTGACAATGAAGAGATTAAGAAGATGATTCTTGAAGAGATGTCACAGAAGTAGCTTGAGTATTCGCCCGGGAGCTACGAAGATGTATCATGATTTGAAGAAGTTGTTTTGGTGGTCTGGATTGAAACGTGATGTGGCACAGTTTGTGTATGCTTGTTTAGTTTGCCAGAAGTCGAAAATTGAGCATCAGAAACCGGCTGGCATGATGGTATCTTTAGATGTGCCAGAATGGAAGTGGGATAGTATATCCATGGACTTCGTGACTAGTTTGCCGAATACTCCAAGAGGGAATGACGCCATTTGGGTGATAGTTGACAGATTGACGAAGTCGGCTCATTTTCTACCGATTAATATTAGTTTTCCTGTTGCCCAGCTGGCAGAGATTTACCTCAAGGAGATTGTGAGATTGCATGGTGTTCCTTCGAGCATTGTATCAGATAGAGATCCAAGATTTACTTCTAGATTTTGGAAAAGTTTGCAAGAGGCTTTGGGTTCTAAGTTGAGATTGAGTTCGGCGTATCATCCGCAGACAGATGGTCAGTCGGAGAGGACAATTCAGTCGCTAGAGGATTTGTTGAGAGTTTGTGTTCTCGAGCAAGGAGGGACTTGGGATAGTCATCTTCCGTTAATCGAGTTCACATACAATAATAGTTATCATTCTAGTATTGGGATGGCACCTTTTGAGGCTTTGTATGGTCAGAGGTGCAGAACTCCGTTGTGTTGGTTTGAGTCAGGTGAAAGAGTGGTTTTGGGGCCAGAAATTGTTCAGCAAACCACTGAGAAGGTTAAGATGATTCAGGAGAAAATGAAAGCGTCGCAGAGTCGACAAAAGAGTTACCATGATAAGCGAAGGAAAGATCTTGAGTTTCAGGAAGGTGACCACGTGTTTTTAAGGGTCACGCCTATGACTGGTGTTGGACGTGCTTTGAAGTCAAAGAAGTTGACTCCGAGATTTATTGGTCCGTATCAGATATCGGAAAGAGTTGGGACGGTGGCGTATCGAGTTGGATTACCACCGCATCTTTCGAATTTGCATGATGTTTTCCATGTGTCGCAGCTTCGGAAGTATGTTTCGGATCCATCTCACGTGATCCAGAGTGATGATGTCCAAGTTAGAGACAACCTTACGGTGGAGACTTTACCGGTAAGGATTGATGATCGGAAAATGAAGACATTGAGGGGCAAGGATATACCTCTCGTTAGAGTCGTTTGGTCGGGAGCGACTGGTGAAAGCTTGACTTGGGAGCTTGAAAGTAAGATGCTGGAGTCTTATCCAGAGTCATTTGCTTGAGGTAATTTTCGAGGACGAAAATCTTTTAAGTGGGGGAGAGTTGTAACGCCCACGTTCGTTTTAGTATTTATTTAAATCGAGTTTAGGTGATTATATTATATTTATATAATATATATGTGTTTTGATATGTTTCGATGTGATTTGTTATGCTTGGATGATTTGGTGATAAGTTATATGTTAAGGATAAGGTTAAGAGACTTATTTTATTGTTAAATAAAATAAGATTTGAAAAGAAATTAAAATATTTAGTTATGGGTTAGTTTTGGATTTTAGAGAGTTATGTGGGAGAAAGAGTAAATAAGATAAGATTTGCTGGCAGTATAAATAAGGAAAATTAGGTTAGAGTCAGTAACGCTTTCAGAACTTTTGGGAAAAGAAAGAAACGCACGCACGCGTGAGAGGAGAAGAGAAGGAAACCTGCGATTTTCTGCTGCAATTCAGGTAAGGGTGAGACTCATGATTAAGTAATACTGATTAGCATAGTTCTGATAGCAATTAACAAGGATTAGGATTGATTTAAGAGAATGAGAAAACTAGGTCAAAACCTTATAAATTGATGGATTAACGGTTGGAATAGGTTTAATTGATGTAGAAAGTGTTCCTAGACCTTAGAATATGTTTAGGATGAATTCTGGAATCAATAACAGGCTTAGAACCATGAGAATTTGTGAGATTTTGAGAGTATAGCAGTTCTGGCCGCAGCGAAATTCATCGCTCGCCACAGCGAGCAGTGATCCTCGCCTCGCGAGTTGCTTCTGGAAGCTCGCCATAGCGAGTACTTGTCCTCGCCTCGCGAGTTGCTTCTGGCAGCTCGCCATAGCGAGCATTTCCCTTCGCCTCGCGAGTTGCTTCTGGCAGCTCGCCACGGCGAGCTAACCCACTCGCCTCGCGAACACTACCAGTCTTGGAAGTTGTGAGGGTTGTGAGATCTGTTCCGTGTGTTTGTTTTGGAGGTGTTCCCTGAGTGTTATTTAGGCCTAGTGGTGATGCTGAGAGCCCTGTTCAGAGCCTTCCTAAGTATGGATTGTTAGGTTATGATAGTAGAGCATGAATTAAGTATTATACCTTGTGCAATTATGTTAAAGTTTATGTTGCCTTGAATTGTAATTGATATAATGATATCATTCTGTTCTTGTGATTTGAATTATGCTGCTGATGTTATTAAACTGAACTGTTATGGTATATGTATATGTTATATATGCAATGATAAGTTGTTGTTAGCTCCAATTTCTTGGATGCATGTTGATAAAGTGATTAAGGATAAATGTTATTTGAGTTGAGTCCATGCATCGCATACATTGAGCTTAGTCCTCACCATGATAGGAGCTTTGTCCTCCGCACGTTTATTAGGAGCTTTATCCTCCGCACGTTTTAAAAGTATATGAATACTTATGATGAAGTTTGGTACCACATGCATATAAGGAGTCTAAGAGCATTGTCGCATGGTCATATTTATGATGTCATGTTGTTGATAAAGGAATGAATATATGATTACGTGATAAGTGTTGTCTATCTTTGCTACTTGCTTAAAGATGTTATGAAATTGATTATGTGATTACGTGCTATATGCTATTAAATGATGCAAGAATGCTATTAATGTTTTGATGTTAATTGTTATTCTGTACTATGTTGATTAGTATTATTTTGTTATGAATTCTCACCCCTTCTGCTGGAATTTCCGCCTTGTGGGCAAGTGCAGGTGATCGTGCTTAGTGTGCAGTTGCTCGTGAGTGGCCTTGCATCACTGTGTCGTTTAGGTCGCTCTGATACGTAACGGGATGGGGTTGTCTTTATGCATGCTTCATTCTTTTACGTGACTATTTATGTTATATTGCAAATAATGGGACTAACTCCTTGAGATATTTTTATGGGGCCTGCGTGCCAAACGTTTATGAATTTTTAGTAATAATTCCGCTGCAAAGTTTCGAAGTAAATTGGTTAAATTATTATTTAACTGTTTCGGATTATGTTTTATGTAATATCCCGTTGTTGTGTTTGCATACTCTGATAATTGTTTAAGAAATTTTTATGTTGGGGAAAACGGGGTGTTACACCAACCACCCTCATTTCTAAACACCAAATCTTCAGCAATGACCACTGATTTTTGAATTTCGAATTGAATCAAAAAAATTAGGGTTTTAAGTTTTTTGAATTGGGGAAGAACTTTGGCATCAATTCATGGAAGAAATTTGGGGATTTTGAACTCTAGGTGACAAATTATACCATTAGGATTCCAAATTTATATATTTGGGGAAGAAAGAGCCGTTAATGAGAAAGAGTCGTTGGGAATTTTGCAATTTTTTGAAAATCAATCAATTTGGTCCTTGACAATTTTCTGTAAATCAATCAATTTGGTCCCTGCTTGCGTGACATTTGACGTGGTAAGCCTTGTGGTTAACGGTACACGTCACCTCCATTAACATACCAACTTAACGGAGGGACCGATTTGATTGACATTTTGTAAATTCCAGGACTAAATAAATATTTCGCAAAATCCATAGATAAATTTGATTGATTGGTGAAAATTCAAGGACGAATTTGAGGTATTACTCATTTTTTACGATTAATGGGAGAAAGGCCGTGATTCATCAATTAAGCCACATTAATTATCACCTAATTTCTAGCTTTTTTTTTTCCGTCCTCTCTAAAGTCTAAACCGTTTCTGCTATTCATCTTCTCCCGTTTCTGTCACC
Source organism: Medicago lupulina (assembly GCA_958299785.1). Classification (NCBI taxonomy): domain Eukaryota; kingdom Viridiplantae; phylum Streptophyta; class Magnoliopsida; order Fabales; family Fabaceae; genus Medicago; species Medicago lupulina. The sequence goes on along the minus strand of OY283144.1, from coordinate 47,198,401 downwards.
TTCTTCCCATTTTTGACCCAAATGCTCTTCTCTTCTTCATCTACAACAACAATCGATGCTCTTCTCTCAAAATCATTATTCATCTCATCTCTCTCATTTGCTTTTCATCTCTCTCTGTAATCGCCGGAAACTTGAGACGACGGTAGAGATAACATAACGAAGAGGAAGAGAAGTAGATCGTGTGATGATTGACCGGATTTCTTTAACCATGAATCAAAGGGGGCGAAGGTGATTGTTCCATGGAGAAAAGCTGGATTTCTATTTGCTCCTCTTCAAAACTACTCCTCTTCCTCATCTGCTATATTTCTTCCCTATCAAATCCTTTTCTGTTCAAAGTGGCCTGCGATAGCTTTTTAGCCTTCTTTCGAAACTAAGGTAATTGTTGTTCATATGTTTTTGTGGGTTTCGATTGTTTATTCTGCAGTTTAGGATTTTTTAAATTAGGGGTTGAAATAAAAGTGAGAGCATTTTTTTTAATTTGATTTTTGGTTATTTATAATCTGATGAGTTTTTTGATTGCATTGTTATCTAATTTGCTATTATCTCGTGAACTGATGATTGCTGACTGCAAATTGAATCCATTGGTTTTGTTTATTGTATTTTGAATGTTGCAACTGCTATTTTTGTGTGATTCTTTTGGTTCTCTATTTAATTAATTTGTTGTAGTTTAGTTATTCATTTTTCATCTGTAGTCTTGATGTTCTTTTAATTCTCTCCGTCTTTTTTATTCATATAAATGTTAGATGCAAGAGGTTAAGAGGTCAATCATCACAGTTAGTCTGTTTCCGGCTGATGTTGTGGGATATATCATGGTCAAGATTTTGCTTGATTGGTCCATGGAATTAATCCATGATTTTATACCCCTACTTGATGGTAATTATTTGCATAAATTAATGCACATATTGGATAATTTTGATTGTTTGCTTTTCTAAACTGAATTGTTTGTTTTAGTTTGATTGACACTGTAAAATTGTCTGATATTTAACTTGATTTTGTAGTGTGCTTTTTGGTTTTGGTCTTTTGACTACCCTGAAAAAGAGTACCAGAGAGATTGATATGGTATGCAATAGTGATAAGATTGTAAGGAATGAGTAAAATCCAGTAGCCAATGCTTATGTGTTTCCATTTTTTATTTATTTATGACAGATTAATGGAGATAAGTTAATTGGTTTCAACTACAGTATTGACGATAATCTTGATTTAAATTTGGTGTAGAATTTGTCGATACTGATGTTAGAATTTTGATTTACATTGTGGCAGACAGTGTTTTGGCCGCATACAAATTTTGATGTGGTGTATGGAGGAGCAGCCAAGCCTATAGTGAATTCAGCCATCGACAGGTTGTATATAACCATCTGTGTCACTCAAATTATTATTTTTTTATTCTATTTAATTTTCATATTCTCTTTAATGAATTATCCTTTTGCCTTTATTACTGGAAAAAAATAACTTGAGTATTCCTTCCACATGATTCATATTCTTGCAGTGTTTAAGGTTTACAGATTTGTGTTGTTTCTGCAGAAGTAAAGTTGAATCAGCTTATCACCTTCCATTTATAAATACAAGTCCATTGCTTACCTTTAATATCAACATTTTCTGACAATACATATATCACACCATATTGCATTGAGATCCTGCTGTTCAGACTTGCGAAAATGGCCAGCAAAGGTTAGTCTTCTAACAATCATTTATTCTTGGAAAATACCATTGTTATTCTTATCTTAAACCAGACAAAGTAGTCCATTTATTTGCCTATGCATACATGTGCATTTGCAGCAGAATTTGGTTTCTTCATTTACTTTTTTTCTTTGTTTTACTATGAATATGGTGGCGTAGTGTTGGTAAACAAAAGAAGATTAAATTCTGATCAAGTAAAAATCATAGCAAATCTCATATGAATTGGACAAGCTAAGAAGCTGTTTTGTAAAGAAAGAAAAAATGGTGGCAAGTATTGCTCTTAAGTTTAGATTATGCTTCTATTTTAGCTTGAAGTTATTTACTCCCTCCGTCCCTATATGTAACCACCCATTCTCTCTGATAAAAGGGTGCTTACATATAGGCACGGAGGGAGTATATGATACTTTTCTTCTATTTTAGACTTTGCATTTCCAGCACAACTATGTTGCTTAGGGGTTGTTTTAGGTTTTTTTTTTTTTTTGGTTTGTTTGGACAACAAGCTAAAGCAACTGTTTTGAAGAAAAAAAATAAAAATTTTGTAACAAGTGATGCACTTGAGTATATAATTTAATTCTGTTTTAACATTTAGTTGGTTATAAGGATGTATCAAGCACTTAAATTATTAGTCGCTGTCGTTTTTGCCATTATATGGTTGGCTGTTTTTGCATAGTGTGAATTGTAGTTTTAGTCAGGTTTGTCTTTTGTGTTTGGGTATAATTTAGAGCAAATAGTCACTTTAGTCCCTGACTTTGCACCTCGCTGTCACATAGGTCCCTGACTCAGGATTAAATACAAACAAGTCCCGGACTCTACACTTCCGTTATCACTTTAGTCCATGCCGTTAAAAAAATCTGTTAAGTGATGATGTGGCGCGCTGACAAAGAGTATGACGTGTCACAGGGACTAAAGTGAAAGTAAAAAATGGTCACTTTGGTCCCTGAATTGAAAATCAATATTCTCAATTTACTGTTAGATCCCTGACTGTGTATACTTACTGTCAATTAGGTCCCTGAATCGAAAATCAATATCATCAACTTACTGTTAGGTCCTTGACTTTGTATACTTACTGTCAGTTAGGTCTCTAACAGTAAACACGAAATTTCACTAAGATCATTGACAAGTTGTTTGTTTAACATGCTACTTACTGACAACACTAAGGTATCCGTGCTAATAGAGTAATCAAAAGATTGCACCATATTTGGGCATATAATTCAACAATTCATTACATAATGATTCAGCAAAATATTAAACAAAATATTGCGTTGTGCTTATAATTTAGCAATTTCGGTACATAAATAAACTCACAAACATCACATAGTTGGCCTCGGACCCCTTGGAGTAAATCTTGGAGTTGGCATGAAAGATGTAAGCATTTGTTGTTCATTCAGACGTGCATTTAGATTTTGACCCCTAATAGGTGGTGGCCTAACTCCAACCGGTGCTGGATCAAAAGTTCCCTGTCCAATTCCTATTGGTTGTGGTCCTTGCAAATTCACATCAAATAATTGCTCGTGTTTGTGGGGCAGATTGTGACAAATCTAAAGTAACTTGTTCTCCTTGACCCTCATTGTTGGGAGGTGGTGGTGGTGGAATCCAATTGGGAGGGATAGGCATCACACCTTGATTAGTACAGCCGAACCTATTGTGGTTACCTTCTAGAGCACACCTTGAACATGTTATCACTGGATATGACCTCCGAACATTACCTGAACCGGAAGAACCCTCAGATGCATCTTTCCTTCTTTGTTTCTTTGGCCTTCCAGGTTGTCTTCTTTTTGGTGCAGTTAAAATAATCAGTTTTTTCCCAAAACTCTTCACCTTGTGTTGGCTTAATGAAATGCTCATATGTTGCATTGTATGAGCCCAAAGTAAGCAACCCATGACAATAATTTTCAGGTTTGTCATGCCTCCATGCAATGGCTGCTATTCCATGAACACATGGCATGCCTAAAACAAATGCAAACAAATTCATCATTATATGATTCATATACCAGAAGACCAGAACAAAAAGTGCCTAACAGCAAGCTAAACATCAGACAGATAAAACGCGCAAAAACCAGAAGAAAAAAAAAAACAGCGGAAAAAAATGCCCCAGCTGCTGCTGTCCCGGACGTGAGGCTGCCATATACCAAAAGCCTGCTAAAATGACACATAAAGTAGCAGAAAAACATATATGTCTTAAAACTTGAGATCATATTCTAAGTTTTTATCAAGAATTTTAACCAAAATTGAAAACATAGCCACTGACATCACTCAAAAAAATAATTGAAAAGACTACTGGCTGATGCTATATATATATATATATTATTCAAAATATGACAATGGCAGCAACTGCCTTTAAAATCAAAAAGAATTCCGATAGAAAAACAAAAGACATGCTAGTAATGGGATTTACAGGTCAATTAAAAGGTTGGTGGGATAATATCCTTAGTGACGAAGATAAGTTAAGGATTGATTCTGCTATTAAAACTGAAACTAATGAAGAAATCTGCGTTACAACTTTATTATACGCAATAACTAAATTCTTCATAGGAGAACCTTTGAAATTACAACAAAGGGCGTCAGAACAATTACTAAACTTATATTGCCCTACCATGTCAGATTACCGTTGGTATAAAGATATGTTTTTATCAAAATTATGTCTGCGTCCAGATGGGGCAGCAATTTATTGGAAGGAAAGGTTTATTAGTGGTTTACCTAGATTATTTGCGGACAAAGTCAAGAGCAATATTAGGCAAAACTACAATGGAGAAATACCTTTTAATTCGTTAACCATGGGAGAAATATCTAATTATATTATTGAAACAGGATTACAAATTTGTACCGATTACAAATTACAGAATAAAATAAAGAATGAAAAATTAAACAATAAAAGGGAGATGGGATCTTTCTGTGAGCAATATGGTGCTACCCCCATACGAGCTCCTAGTAACCCTAAGAGTAAGAAGAAAACTTTGAGTAAGCATAATAAGAGTTCTAGCAAATATTATAAGAAAAAGAATTACCAGAATTACCAGAAAGAAAACCCTCAAGAAAGTAAAAAATATTATAAGAATCCAAGAAAAAAGAATACTAAAAAACCCTACCAAAAACATAGTAATAAAAATAAAGACATTAAATGCTACAAGTGCGGTAGATTTGGTCATTATGCAAATGACTGTAAAGTTAGAGAAAAAATACAACAAATTAGTGATTTAAATATATCAGAAGAATTAAAACAAAATTTAATTCATACCTTAGAAAACATAATGCTAGTATCAGAAGATGAATATTCGTCATCTAGTGAATCAGAGGTAGAAGATATTAATCACTTAGTCGAATCAAGTGAATCTAGTGAAGAAGAGTTAGATGAGTGTTTGGGGATAGAGTTTTGTAATTGTAATAATTGTATTAAAAGCATTAATGTTTTAACTAATCATCAAGCTAATACATTAATAGGAATATTAGATAAGATGGAAGAATCTGAAAGTAAACAAGCTTTCATGAGGCAGATTAAAAACATTATAGACGATAATGAAATAGAAAAAAGAGAACTACATAAAGTAGAATTTAAGGATGTTATGGAACTTTTTAAAAAGCCCGCTCAAAATCCTATAACCTTAAAAGATTTGCAAGAAGAAATTAAGATCCTTAAAAAAGAAATTCAATCTTTAAAAACTAAAGATGATGAGATAGAAGTTAAAATGCTAGAATTACAAGGAACTATGATTATTCAAGAACAAAATAGGTTGAAAAAGGCTATTTCTCTACCTTCTACTAGTAAAGAAAAAGAAGAAGATACATATATTAATAAAATAGAAAAATTGATATCACATAAATGGTATACAAGAATTAAATTAATAATTAAAGATTCAACTTACGAGTTTACGGCTCTAGTAGATTCTGGGGCAGATTTAAATTGTATACAAGAAGGATTAATACCTACCCAATTTTATGAAAAGACTAAAGAATCATTACGAGGAGCTAATGGTAATAGATTACAAGTTTCATATAAATTATCTAACGCTAAAGTTTGTAAAGATAGGATATGTTATGTAACCTCCTTTTTATTAGTAAAAAATATTACTGAAGAAATTATTTTAGGAACACCTTTCTTAACATTACTTTACCCTTTTAATGTTAGTGAAAATGGTATAACTACCACAGTATTAGAAAGAGAAATTAATTTTGAATTTTTAGACAAACCAAAAATTAGAGATTTAAACTCTATACAAGAAAGAGCTATATCTCGAATTAATTTAATAAATAAAAAGAAAAAACAAATTAATTTTATAAATAAAGAAATACATTTTAAAAGAATAGAAGAACAATTAGAGAGTCCTATCATTAAAGAAAAAATTAGCCATATGTTAGAAAAATTTAAATCAGATCTTTGTTCAGAACAGCCCAATGCGTTCTGGAAAAGAAAAGTGCACACGGTGTCTTTACCTTATGAACCAGATTTTAGAGAAATAAATATACCAACCAAAGCTCGGCCAATACAAATGAATAAAGAACATTTAGACTATTGCAAAAAAGAAATACAAGAATATTTAAATAAAGGACTAATTAGACCTAGTAAATCTTCTTGGAGCTGTTCAGCTTTTTATGTCATTAATGCTTCGGAATTAGAAAGAGGAAGTCCTCGATTAGTGATAAACTACAAACCCTTAAACAAAGCATTAAAATGGATTAGATATCCTATACCCAATAAAAAAGATTTAATTAACAGATTACACAACAAAAGTATTTATTCTAAATTCGATTTAAAATCCGGATACTATCAAATTCAGTTAGAAGAAAAAGATAAATACAAAACGGCCTTTGTTGTGCCTTTTGGCCATTACGAATGGAATGTTATGCCGTTAGGATTAAAAAATGCTCCTTCAGAATTTCAAAATATTATGAATACAATATTTAATGATTATACAGATTTTACTATTGTCTATTTAGACGACATATTAGTCTTCTCAGACTCTATTAATCAACACTTTCACCATATGGAATTATTTTATCAAATTATTAAGAATAATGGGTTGGTTTTATCTGAAAAGAAATTAAAAATTTATCAGTCAAAGATTAGATTTTTAGGCTTTGATATAACCCAAGGGATGTATACCCCAATTAGTAGGTCTTTAGAGTTTGTTAGCAAGTTTCCAAACGAGTTAAAAGATAAAACTCAATTACAAAGGTTTTTGGGATGTATCAATTATGTTTCCGACTTTATTCCTAACCTTAGAACAATATGTATTCCTTTGTTTAAACGACTTAGGAAAAATCCACCTCCTTGGGACATTACTATGACTCAGAGTATTTTAAAACTAAAAGAGATAGTTAAGAGATTACCCTGCTTAGGAATACCAGATCCTACAGCCAACTTAATAGTGGAAACTGATGCCTCTGATATTGGGTTTGGAGGAATTTTAAAACAATTACTTCCGGGATCGAATAAGGAACAAGTTGTCAGATTTTACTCTGGAACTTGGAACCCGGCCCAATTAAATTATAGTACTATTAAAAAAGAAATTTTAGCCATTGTTTTATGTATTACTAAATTTCAAGATGATTTGTTTTTAAAACCATTTTTATTAAAAACTGATTGTAAAGCTGCAACCAGTGTTTTACAAAAAGATGTTAAAAACTTAGTTTCTAAACATATATTCGCAAGATGGCAAGCATTACTCTCATGTTTCGATTTTGAAATTGAACATATATCAGGAATTAAAAACTCCTTACCAGACTTTTTGACAAGAGAATTTCTACAGGGCAAAAATGAGTGACGCTCCTGATCCTCGAGATAATTATGGTCCGAAGAAAGTCACAGATAAAACACTAGCATTAAGTTCATCAAGTTCCACAGAAAAAACATCCAATTACCTGAATAAGCTGGTGACCAGTCCCCAACCTATTACATCTTCAAGATTTAGCCCTTTATCTGGAATTAGACCGGCTCTGATTACACCTTTGCAGTTTACCTCACAACTAGCAAGTCCCTCTACATTAAAGCCTCGTCCTACAAAATTAGCCTATTACTCTCCTCCAGAGACTACCCCAAAATCCACCTTCATTACCAAAAATCAAATTGTACCCATTATACCATTAGAAAGTCTTTATTGCCAACCAAATGCCTCATTAATTCAAACAGTATCAAAAATACTACCTCATGGGTTTTTCTTCCTACCAGAAGATTCAAATCTTCAAAAAACAAGAAGATTCTATGAATTTATTTTAGTTGATACAGATTCAATAACCCTTACGCATAATTATGATACTAAAGATCCATTAAGGATTACTTTTTCAAAATTTAAGATTAACAAGGTCTTAACTCCATCAGATTGGGGTCAACCCCCTTTTAAAGTAAAGTCTCTCAGCAGAACCTTCGTTCCCCAATGTTACAATTATTTTGATTATATAAAAGCATGGTACCATTTTTTAGATATTGAACCTTATAATCACACATGGTTTATTTGGTTTAATAAGAATATTTCAATTAATTTTCCATCCTGGTTCATTGAATGGTTCTACACCATTGGACCAATTTTGGACACATTACCAGATTATGCCTTTGACGCCTTTAAGGTATTCAATGAAACTACTTCATGTCCTCAACATAAAGCCTTACTTAGTTTTTGTGCAATATTTGGAATCACTTGGATTACCTCTTGGACTTTCTCTTCTGAACCTTTATGGGAAGAGGCAACTCCATTACAGTTAGTAAAAAGATACTCTGTCAAATGGTGGAGTAAGTTTAATCCGCAATTACTCTCTACGGAAAGATTAAATGCTTGGTTCAAGGCAAATCCAAATCTTTGCCAATCATCCAAGGCTTTACCTTCATCTGATATTAATAATTTCTCAACTCTTCATCCTAAGCTATTAGAGTCACTTCAGAAGATTACCGACCCTCAAGAATTTTTAGAAAAGGTGAAGGATGCTATGTCAGTCCTATCTGATAATGAAAGTACTAGCATTACCAGCGCAGCAGAAAATGAAGATGACTGTTATGGAATCCAAGACCTCTAGATTACTGTTCGTGGTGGACCTATATTTTGGAATTATTTGAAAATAATGTTATCATTACTTTATGTCATGTTATCTTTATGTCATGTTATCTTTTGTAACTTTTACTTTATGTCTTTTTAGTTTTGGCCTGTTGTAATAATAGCTCGGATTTGTAAAATTTATAGTCTTAAGTTTTTATTTTTAGAATCCGGTTGAGATCCTTGGTCTATAAAAGGATCTTTTGTGTTTGTAATAGGCATGCAAAAATTTTCTTTCAGAATCAAACACTGAAGAATCTTGCCTACTTCTACTATTGTAAGTAAATTTTATGAAATAAAATGTTTTGTTATAACTTCTTCTTTGCTATATTAACTTTTCAAATTATATTTTATTTAACAACTGAATTAGACTTATTTTTAGATGATTTACCTGTATTTGATCATAACATATTATGGATTCTGTTTGCTTTTACAAAAAAAAAGCAAGTTTTTGTAAAAGCAAACAGAATCCATAATATGTTATGATCAAATACAGGTAAATCATCTAAAAATAAGTCTAATTCAGTTGTTAAATAAAATATAATTTGAAAAGTTAATATAGCAAAGAAGAAGTTATAACAAAACATTTTATTTCATAAAATTTACTTACAATAGTAGAAGTAGGCAAGATTCTTCAGTGTTTGATTCTGAAAGAAAATTTTTGCATGCCTATTACAAACACAAAAGATCCTTTTATAGACCAAGGATCTCAACCGGATTCTAAAAATAAAAACTTAAGACTATAAATTTTACAAATCCGAGCTATTATTACAACAGGCCAAAACTAAAAAGACATAAAGTAAAAGTTACAAAAGATAACATGACATAAAGATAACATGACATAAAGTAATGATAACATTATTTTCAAATAATTCCAAAATATAGGTCCACCACGAACAGTAATCTAGAGGTCTTGGATTCCATAACAGTCATCTTCATTTTCTGCTGCGCTGGTAATGCTAGTACTTTCATTATCAGATAGGACTGACATAGCATCCTTCACCTTTTCTAAAAATTCTTGAGGGTCGGTAATCTTCTGAAGTGACTCTAATAGCTTAGGATGAAGAGTTGAGAAATTATTAATATCAGATGAAGGTAAAGCCTTGGATGATTGGCAAAGATTTGGATTTGCCTTGAACCAAGCATTTAATCTTTCCGTAGAGAGTAATTGCGGATTAAACTTACTCCACCATTTGACAGAGTATCTTTTTACTAACTGTAATGGAGTTGCCTCTTCCCATAAAGGTTCAGAAGAGAAAGTCCAAGAGGTAATCCAAGTGATTCCAAATATTGCACAAAAACTAAGTAAGGCTTTATGTTGAGGACATGAAGTAGTTTCATTGAATACCTTAAAGGCGTCAAAGGCATAATCTGGTAATGTGTCCAAAATTGGTCCAATGGTGTAGAACCATTCAATGAACCAGGATGGAAAATTAATTGAAATATTCTTATTAAACCAAATAAACCATGTGTGATTATAAGGTTCAATATCTAAAAAATGGTACCATGCTTTTATATAATCAAAATAATTGTAACATTGGGGAACGAAGGTTCTGCTGAGAGACTTTACTTTAAAAGGGGGTTGACCCCAATCTGATGGAGTTAAGACCTTGTTAATCTTAAATTTTGAAAAAGTAATCCTTAATGGATCTTTAGTATCATAATTATGCGTAAGGGTTATTGAATCTGTATCAACTAAAATAAATTCATAGAATCTTCTTGTTTTTTGAAGATTTGAATCTTCTGGTAGGAAGAAAAACCCATGAGGTAGTATTTTTGATACTGTTTGAATTAATGAGGCATTTGGTTGGCAATAAAGACTTTCTAATGGTATAATGGGTACAATTTGATTTTTGGTAATGAAGGTGGATTTTGGGGTAGTCTCTGGAGGAGAGTAATAGGCTAATTTTGTAGGACGAGGCTTTAATGTAGAGGGACTTGCTAGTTGTGAGGTAAACTGCAAAGGTGTAATCAGAGCCGGTCTAATTCCAGATAAAGGGCTAAATCTTGAAGATGTAATAGGTTGGGGACTGGTCACCAGCTTATTCAGGTAATTGGATGTTTTTTCTGTGGAACTTGATGAACTTAATGCTAGTGTTTTATCTGTGACTTTCTTCGGACCATAATTATCTCGAGGATCAGGAGCGTCACTCATTTTTGCCCTGTAGAAATTCTCTTGTCAAAAAGTCTGGTAAGGAGTTTTTAATTCCTGATATATGTTCAATTTCAAAATCGAAACATGAGAGTAATGCTTGCCATCTTGCGAATATATGTTTAGAAACTAAGTTTTTAACATCTTTTTGTAAAACACTGGTTGCAGCTTTACAATCAGTTTTTAATAAAAATGGTTTTAAAAACAAATCATCTTGAAATTTAGTAATACATAAAACAATGGCTAAAATTTCTTTTTTAATAGTACTATAATTTAATTGGGCCGGGTTCCAAGTTCCAGAGTAAAATCTGACAACTTGTTCCTTATTCGATCCCGGAAGTAATTGTTTTAAAATTCCTCCAAACCCAATATCAGAGGCATCAGTTTCCACTATTAAGTTGGCTGTAGGATCTGGTATTCCTAAGCAGGGTAATCTCTTAACTATCTCTTTTAGTTTTAAAATACTCTGAGTCATAGTAATGTCCCAAGGAGGTGGATTTTTCCTAAGTCGTTTAAACAAAGGAATACATATTGTTCTAAGGTTAGGAATAAAGTCGGAAACATAATTGATACATCCCAAAAACCTTTGTAATTGAGTTTTATCTTTTAACTCGTTTGGAAACTTGCTAACAAACTCTAAAGACCTACTAATTGGGGTATACATCCCTTGGGTTATATCAAAGCCTAAAAATCTAATCTTTGACTGATAAATTTTTAATTTCTTTTCAGATAAAACCAACCCATTATTCTTAATAATTTGATAAAATAATTCCATATGGTGAAAGTGTTGATTAATAGAGTCTGAGAAGACTAATATGTCGTCTAAATAGACAATAGTAAAATCTGTATAATCATTAAATATTGTATTCATAATATTTTGAAATTCTGAAGGAGCATTTTTTAATCCTAACGGCATAACATTCCATTCGTAATGGCCAAAAGGCACAACAAAGGCCGTTTTGTATTTATCTTTTTCTTCTAACTGAATTTGATAGTATCCGGATTTTAAATCGAATTTAGAATAAATACTTTTGTTGTGTAATCTGTTAATTAAATCTTTTTTATTGGGTATAGGATATCTAATCCATTTTAATGCTTTGTTTAAGGGTTTGTAGTTTATCACTAATCGAGGACTTCCTCTTTCTAATTCCGAAGCATTAATGACATAAAAAGCTGAACAGCTCCAAGAAGATTTACTAGGTCTAATTAGTCCTTTATTTAAATATTCTTGTATTTCTTTTTTGCAATAGTCTAAATGTTCTTTATTCATTTGTATTGGCCGAGCTTTGGTTGGTATATTTATTTCTCTAAAATCTGGTTCATAAGGTAAAGACACCGTGTGCACTTTTCTTTTCCAGAACGCATTGGGCTGTTCTGAACAAAGATCTGATTTAAATTTTTCTAACATATGGCTAATTTTTTCTTTAATGATAGGACTCTCTAATTGTTCTTCTATTCTTTTAAAATGTATTTCTTTATTTATAAAATTAATTTGTTTTTTCTTTTTATTTATTAAATTAATTCGAGATATAGCTCTTTCTTGTATAGAGTTTAAATCTCTAATTTTTGGTTTGTCTAAAAATTCAAAATTAATTTCTCTTTCTAATACTGTGGTAGTTATACCATTTTCACTAACATTAAAAGGGTAAAGTAATGTTAAGAAAGGTGTTCCTAAAATAATTTCTTCAGTAATATTTTTTACTAATAAAAAGGAGGTTACATAACATATCCTATCTTTACAAACTTTAGCGTTAGATAATTTATATGAAACTTGTAATCTATTACCATTAGCTCCTCGTAATGATTCTTTAGTCTTTTCATAAAATTGGGTAGGTATTAATCCTTCTTGTATACAATTTAAATCTGCCCCAGAATCTACTAGAGCCGTAAACTCGTAAGTTGAATCTTTAATTATTAATTTAATTCTTGTATACCATTTATGTGATATCAATTTTTCTATTTTATTAATATATGTATCTTCTTCTTTTTCTTTACTAGTAGAAGGTAGAGAAATAGCCTTTTTCAACCTATTTTGTTCTTGAATAATCATAGTTCCTTGTAATTCTAGCATTTTAACTTCTATCTCATCATCTTTAGTTTTTAAAGATTGAATTTCTTTTTTAAGGATCTTAATTTCTTCTTGCAAATCTTTTAAGGTTATAGGATTTTGAGCGGGCTTTTTAAAAAGTTCCATAACATCCTTAAATTCTACTTTATGTAGTTCTCTTTTTTCTATTTCATTATCGTCTATAATGTTTTTAATCTGCCTCATGAAAGCTTGTTTACTTTCAGATTCTTCCATCTTATCTAATATTCCTATTAATGTATTAGCTTGATGATTAGTTAAAACATTAATGCTTTTAATACAATTATTACAATTACAAAACTCTATCCCCAAACACTCATCTAACTCTTCTTCACTAGATTCACTTGATTCGACTAAGTGATTAATATCTTCTACCTCTGATTCACTAGATGACGAATATTCATCTTCTGATACTAGCATTATGTTTTCTAAGGTATGAATTAAATTTTGTTTTAATTCTTCTGATATATTTAAATCACTAATTTGTTGTATTTTTTCTCTAACTTTACAGTCATTTGCATAATGACCAAATCTACCGCACTTGTAGCATTTAATGTCTTTATTTTTATTACTATGTTTTTGGTAGGGTTTTTTAGTATTCTTTTTTCTTGGATTCTTATAATATTTTTTACTTTCTTGAGGGTTTTCTTTCTGGTAATTCTGGTAATTCTTTTTCTTATAATATTTGCTAGAACTCTTATTATGCTTACTCAAAGTTTTCTTCTTACTCTTAGGGTTACTAGGAGCTCGTATGGGGGTAGCACCATATTGCTCACAGAAAGATCCCATCTCCCTTTTATTGTTTAATTTTTCATTCTTTATTTTATTCTGTAATTTGTAATCGGTACAAATTTGTAATCCTGTTTCAATAATATAATTAGATATTTCTCCCATGGTTAACGAATTAAAAGGTATTTCTCCATTGTAGTTTTGCCTAATATTGCTCTTGACTTTGTCCGCAAATAATCTAGGTAAACCACTAATAAACCTTTCCTTCCAATAAATTGCTGCCCCATCTGGACGCAGACATAATTTTGATAAAAACATATCTTTATACCAACGGTAATCTGACATGGTAGGGCAATATAAGTTTAGTAATTGTTCTGACGCCCTTTGTTGTAATTTCAAAGGTTCTCCTATGAAGAATTTAGTTATTGCGTATAATAAAGTTGTAACGCAGATTTCTTCATTAGTTTCAGTTTTAATAGCAGAATCAATCCTTAACTTATCTTCGTCACTAAGGATATTATCCCACCAACCTTTTAATTGACCTGTAAATCCCATTACTAGCATGTCTTTTGTTTTTCTATCGGAATTCTTTTTGATTTTAAAGGCAGTTGCTGCCATTGTCATATTTTGAATAATATTTAATATATGCTGCTCTGACGCACCATCTATGTTCCATTCTATAATACAGTCTCCTGAGTAACTATCTCCTATAAAACTATTCCTTTCTTCAAACTGAACATCAGCAAAAGAAGGCCTAGGATAATAGTTTCTAGTCTTAGGTCGCGGCGGTTTATCAATTCGAGAAATAATATTTTCTTCTTCTTCAAAAGATAATGTATTAATTTTTACTTCTGATGTGGATCCTATATTTAAGACTTTTAGTCTGTCAGCCAATTCATCTAATTTTTGTTGTGGATTATATCCTAAAGTTAAATCTTTAATTTCTTTATCTGTGGGAATATTATAATGATAAATTGGTCTAGTAGGATCGGATATTTTTACCTTTAACGTGTCAGGTAATAGCTGTTCAACTCTATCTAATTGTTGAGACATAGTATGTAAGATTTGATTAGTATAATTTAATTGACTATGAATATTATTAGAATCTTTTCTTTGTTCAGACGGGTTGCTTATGGCCTTAAAAGGCGAGGCTTCTATTTCTATATTTTCTCTAGAGGGTATAATTTTTATAGCTTCCAAAGGAGGGTGAATAGATTCAATTATTTCCTTTCTAGAAGTTTTCCATTTAATGCTCATCCTAGTTTTAGTATTTAAAAATAATTCTTTGGCATAGGGATTTAATATGTTATTATCTAAACAATATAATTCGAACCAGGTGAAAAAGTAAATATTAATCTCCTGATGTTCTAAAAATTCATAAAATAATTTTAAGTATAAGTCTCTTTCTGATTTAGAAAAGTTATCAAAGTACCATCTACGTTTTTCTTTATTATATTCTGATAAGAATTCTTCTTTAATCCAAGTTTTATCAATTTCAAAAGGTTCTTCCTTATTAATCATATTTAATACTTGTGATTCAGTTGGCGAAGGAGACCTACTAATTCTCTCTTGATAAATAGGTCTTGGTATCGTTGGAGTAAAATTAACTCCTGCTAGATTTAATCTAATTGTAGAGTCTACTGAATGTCTAGCAGAGGAAGGTTCTATGCTAGGACTCTGATTGTACCTATAAGATTGACTCCTATTCATTCTTATTCTAATATTTCCATCTTGGTCAGTAATAATATCTCTTATAGATCTTGATTCTAGTTTTTCTGGTTGAGTAGCATTTTCTATTATCCATTCTTCTGGAATCTTTTCTTTTAATTCAGAGATGGTTAATATTTTAGGGGTAATTATATTAGATTTCTTAAGATTAGCTTCTATAACACATGTTTCATTTCTAGGTGTAGATCTTAAGGATTTATAATTATAATTAACATTTGTAACTTTATAGGTTATCCTAGTAATGATGTCTACATTAGATATTCCTTCAGTAAAATTATCATTTTGATGTTGAACGCAAATGACTAAAGACGAACTAGTAACTTCATCTCCTAAACTCATCGAATAATTAGGATAACAATTGAAATACACGGGACCATCATTAAGATTAGATTCTAACATGGCTATCACAGAGTCATGAAAGTCTCTAATTCTAGAATCTCTTAGAATTAGTAATATTGGTGAGTTTAAACCTAATTTATGTAATGGTTTTACAGCCACTTGGACTAAGCCTAAGTGAATGTATCTAAATCCATTTTTATAATGTTGATCTAATAATTTTTTATCTAATAGCGTAAACGTTTCTTGCTTATTTTTAACATTTCTAGCTTGTTCTAATGTATGAATGATTTTTTGACTTTTAAAATCAAAAGTACTCATTTTATATATTTCATTTAACTTAATTTCTGGCATGTTCCAGTTTATTAATTTATTTTCTATTTCTTGTACTTCTAATTCTTGATTTTGAAAAGTATCTTGATTTAAAGTTGTTTCAGATTCGGAGGAAGTAGGTGGAACTAAAGCTCTATTAGATCTACTACTTCTACTGCTAAAACTGCTCCAAGCCCTATTCAGTAACCGAGACATCTTTGATCTAAGTTCACTTTAAAGTTTAAATTGAATGACTCTAAACTTACTTTACTATGTGACTCTCTTCTCCCCCT
This sequence comes from Medicago lupulina, assembly GCA_958299785.1. Lineage (NCBI taxonomy): Eukaryota > Viridiplantae > Streptophyta > Magnoliopsida > Fabales > Fabaceae > Medicago > Medicago lupulina. Next base: position 47,182,069 of record OY283144.1, on the reverse strand, counting down.
TATTTTTGTTTGAGTTCTAAAGAAAAATACAACTAGGCTAAACCAACGGTTTCACTGCCCTATCTGCGGGTCTTACTACCTGGACCACCCAGCTATTCAGCATTCTTCTTACAAAACTGGTCAACACTCAGGGTTGCGGGTTGAATCAAAAGTAAAATAATTTAAAGTGTGAACAATTAAAACTTTAAAAAACATCACCAAAATTGAAAACAAAGGCCTGCTAACAACAAGTCTCTACATAGTGTATTTCACAGCCACATATTTATGTCCAAATATTAGTTTTTTGGGTCAACAAAGGCCTGATATGCTTTTTTTATGTCCAAATCAATTGCAATAAGTAACTCAAATACACAGCCTGTTATTTTCCTGAAGTACCTGTTCAAATCAATTGAGCTAATATTTATGTCCAAATTTGACATAATTGTCAGTGTAGTAGTGTTACTAAATATGATATAAATGAAAGAAATAAGAGAAAATTTTAAACTATGTGTATTGATCAATGTAGAATATTACAAATTACAAATGAGAAAATTTTAATCTAGTGAGATAGTTACATCTATATATATATATATATATATATATATATATATATATATATATATATATATATATATATATATAGGGTCAAACATCATTTCCATTTATTGTGCCGATCCAAAAAGGTTACTTCCAAGTTCCAACTGTTAACAGATTGCTTAAATTCAATGCTGCAAATTTGATGGGTTTGGCAAAAACAGCCATAGACAAAACTAATTTACTATCACTAAAAATGGCTACAACAACATAGTTTGTTATTTGAAACACTAAAAATGGCTATAGCATGATAAAATACCTGTTAGTTGCCACATTCTGCAGGTACATGTTTGAGCATCCAAGTCAACATTGACATGTGTTCTCCAATTATTTGCAACTTGAAATCTCCCTTCACCAGCAAATATTGGTGTCCATTGATTAATCTCTTTTTAACTTATCCAATCTAGACTGCTGCATTGGACAAAGTAAACCAGTTTTGTTGGCCAACTTTACTTTGATTGCACTCATTGTCCTCATAATGTAGCATCTTATCTCCTCGGCCATGGTCAGAACAGGTTTGGCTCTATATTTGTTAATACTTGAATTAAAACTCTCACAAGTGTTATTGCATACGTTGTCCACCTTTGGATCGGTACTAAAGTATGCCTTGGTCCATGACTCCTTAGGCCACTTGTTCAGATATGCCCATGCCTTCTCACATTTTCTCTGTATCCTCTCCATCACTGCGTTGAAGTGGGCTGGTGTAGAAGCTCTTGTTGCCTCCCAAACTGCTCCTCTTAACTCTTTGTCCTTCCATTGCTTAGTGAAATTCCTCCATAAGTGCATGACGCAATACCTATGTGGGGCTCCTTTCATCACTTCTTGTAAAGCAGGGATAAGACCCTGAGCATAATAATTTCAATAAGCAATTGTATAGAAGCAACTCTTCATAGAAAAATAATGGTACAAAACATCAAATCACCAGTTTAGCAAATCATTAAAATGATCATTATTTAGAAACATAGAAATGAGATACAAGGAGAAACATGTCTGATAAGTTTTACTTCTGAGTTTATAACCACCTAATGAGTTTAAAATGATCATTAGCATAATTCTCTTTAGTCCTTGACTGTGTATACTTATTGTCACTAAGGTCCCTGACAGTAAACACTTACTGTCACTAAGGTCCTTGACAATGTACAATAAAAATAAGCACTTCTATAATTCTCTACGTACCTTTTGCATGTCACTCATGAAGTTTAATCCACGTTGTCCATAGGGTCCCACATCAGCATCCAATAAAGATAAGAACCACTTCCAATTTTCCTTGTTCTCTACTTCAACAATTGCATAAGCTATCACATAGTTATGGTTATTTGCGTCTGTACCAACTGCAGTTAGTAGTTGCCCCCCATAGTATCCCTTCAAAAAGCAACCATCTAACCCAATAAAGGGTCTACACCCCAGCCATGAACCCTCTCTTACAAGCTTCCAAGCACACATAAAATCTCTTAAACTGTGGAGGACCTTCGAGTACCGGTGTGACATTAATTTTAGTTGTTGTACCCGGATTACTCCTTTGTAACTCAGCAACATAGTCCCAAACAAGACCATATTGCTCTTTGAAATTCCCCTCAACCTTGGCTCTCGCTTCTTTCAATGCCCTAAACAACTTTGTATCATTGATTTGCATCCCATACTTTGTTTTTAAGTGCTCAAATGCCTCTGTATATGTGATTTTTGGAGACACTTTAATCTTTTCTGTAAGCATGGCAACCACCCACTTCCTCCTTGCTTCAGAGCTTTTAAAGTCACGACAACAATTGTGCAATGGCTGGGGGAAAGTCTTAATTTGAAAACTTTTAGTTACTTTACTCCAAGCACAATATATCATCCAATCGCATGCTTCATCCTTGCATTTGACTCTGCACCTTTCTTTGTCATTTTTCAACCACTTTATATCTCTTCCATGGTATATGGTGAAGTTCCTCACGGCTTCTTTGAAAATATCCAAAGTTTCAAATTCCATTCCTAGCTCCAAGTGGACTTGACCAAACTCTGCATTTGAATTAAACTGAGGGAACACTTCTCTTCCATTTCCATCACCTTCATCATCGGTACTAATAGGGCTCCTTAGTTCTTCAGAATGGTAACTGTCATTGTCGTTAGGAAAATCATTCTCATCGACATTCTCTTCAACATTGATACCCGTGCCTTGTCCTTCTGTTGGTCTCTTCTTCCTTCTTCTAGATGGTTCAGGTTCCAAATCAACTTCCATGAAAGTATCATCATCTCCACTAAAATATGAAGGTGAGTAATCAGAATCCTCATCGGTTTCATATTCTTGTGCCTCATCATGAGCTTGATCTTCATTAACTGTTTCACCTTCATTGGCATCAACTACCCCTTCATTAACATCAATTTCGGCCTCAACCACATTCTCATTAACAACATTAGCCACACTTTCATTAACAACATCAGCCATAATTTCAACCTCATCATCAACAATCACAACTTCAGGTTCATGAACCACCTCTTCTGGTGCAACTATATCTGGTTCAAATATTGGATGCTCATAATATATATGAACTTCGTTGCCACAACGACGGGCAGTGTTACCCAAATCCAAAATATCAGCATCTTCAACAACTTGAACGTAACCTCCACAGTCAGGAACCAACCACCATATTTTTTCAATACCTGCGTAGTTTCCACATTGTTTTGCCATCTCTTCCAGTTGATGCTTGCTAAGGTAGTCAGTGTCATACTCCTCCCAAACACAGAATTGACCATTTACATACTCCATGTTACCATTATCATATCTTTGAAAATAACCACCATGATGCAAAATTAGAGTTGATTCCATTCTAAACAAAAAATAACAGATACATATGTTAACAAAAAAGAAACGAAAAAAAACCTTATCTTAACAGATACATATGTTAACAAAAAAGAAAAAAAATCCTATATTCTTAAACATCAACTTTTGATTCATTTTTTTTTCTTTCATCATTTTATTCGCTAATTGTAGCTCATTTTATGGAAATCATAGAATATATTTTCTTCCATCTTTGGAACCCAGGAGAGTCATTACGAGGATGACATGCACCGTGAAGCAAAGTGTACGACCATTCCAAGAGAATGAAAAACAATGTCTCAACAAAAACTTGTAGCAAGTACACAACTTATATTTTCAGTCCTTTAATGACACAACTTATAAAAATCATTAACCCTAAAACTTAAAATCAACATAATAACAACTAATAAACCAAAACTATCAAACATTAAGCATAAGAAACATGAAAAGTTATGATTTTGCATGATCAAAACAAGTAAAATCATAGAATTTGTTATTCACTGACCTTATGATGTTCAGACGCGACTTTAGCAACAACAGAAGAGTTCGGCGGCGCGACAAGGAGAAGCCACGGCGGCGATGTTGGACGGCGGAGGTGCGACGGTGTGCGAATATGGTGGATGAGTTTTACGGTGAGGGTTTTGTGTTTTACGGTTCAACAGTAACGTTTTTGTGTTTGTGTTTGTGTTTGGAGGGAGAAAAGAAATACCAAAGGTTACTAATAAAATGACTTTTAGGTTTCTTTCACTTAAGTCCCTAACACGTCATATGTAAAGTCAGCATAACACATATGCCACATCATCACTTAACAGATTTTTTAACGGCAGGGACTAAAGTGATAACGGAAGTGTAGAGTCAGGGACTTGTTTGTATTTAATCATGAGTCAGGGACCTATGTGACAGCGAGGTGCAAAGTCAGGGACTAAAGTGACTATTTGCTCTATAATTTATGGTGGTTCCTATTTTATTTTTATTTTATGAGAACACAAGTTTAAGGTTTTTTTAGACTGATGTGGATGATTTGAATGATTAAAGTGATATATTATGCTATATCTATATTAATAATCCTAAACATGGGTAATATGCATGGTTTTATTTGATTAGCCTAGACTCTGCAAAAGTGCCATAAATAATGAGAACCTGTCAAATACAGATTTTGGATTTTTACTTCATGGTAAAAATTTTGGATTACATCAAATACGGTTTTACTCAGCACAATAATCAAATACGATTCTTTTACTTTGTCACCATGAGTTCCTTTAATTAAAAGTTTTGGATTTTTTTAAATCTTTATACTAACATTTTAGAGTTTTTAGAAATGAACCATTCCAAGATCCTTTGCTCTAAACATGTCCACCTCACCATTCTCCTACATGACAATTTTTCCTCAAATTTTTCCTTATTTTTAATACATGTTAAATGATTATAATATTAAAATAAACCGTTTTTATAATCAAATAATTATTAAAATTTATGTTACATTAAAATAATTGGTACGTTACAAACAAATAATTATTAACACATAAATCTTAATTGAAAAAACACTAATTACATTAAAAATTTGTACGTTACAATCGAATAATTATTAATATAATTATTATTTCGATTAACGTTTATACGGTACATTAAAAATTTGGTACGTTACAATATTATAATAAATAACTTGAATAAATTATATTCTTAATTTTGGTCTGTTACACTATCACACTAACTTACTAATTAAAAATTTGGACGTTACAATCAAATAATTATTAAAAAAACCGTTTTTATAATCAAATAATTATTAAAATTTAAGTTACATTAAAATAATTGGTACGTTACAAACAAATTATTATTAACACATAAATCTTAATTGAAAAAACACTAATTACATTAAAAATTTGTACGTTACAATCAAATAATTATTAATATAATTATTATTTCGATTAACATTTATACGGTACATTAAAAATTTGGTACGTTACAAAATATTATTAACACATAAATCTTAATTGAAAAAACACTAATTACATTAAAAATTTGTACGTTACAATCGAATAATTATTAATATAATTATTATTTCGGTTAACATTTATACGGTACATTAAAAATTTGGTACGTTACAATATTATAATAAATAACTTGAATAAATTATATTCTTAATTTTGGTATGTTACACTATCACACTAACTTACTAATTAAAAATTTGTACGTTACAATCAAATAATTATTAAAAAAAACCGTTTTTATAATCAAATAATTATTAAAATTTATGTTACATTAAAATAATTGGTACGTTACAAACAAATAATTATTAACACATAAATCTTAATTGAAAAAACACTAATTACATTAAAAATTTGTACGTTACAATCGAATAATTATTAATATAATTATTATTATTTCGATTAACATTTATACGGTACATTAATATGTATTAACCGTTATGATACTACTTTTCTATATAAATAGTAGTACTTTTGGGTACGAGTACAAAACAATCATGAAATACAATTCTTATTTTTCTGTTCTCTGGTTCTCTGATATCTATATTCTAAATTATTTCTGTAATTTTTCCTTATTTCAAGAGAAATGTCTACAAAACACGACTTCATCTCTGATGTTTCTCCAAGAAAACAATCGTGGACATTGGTTGTGAGGGTTGTGAGGGCTTGGTTTGTTCAAGACTACAAAAATAAAAAGCTACCATTTTCCATTGAGTTGGTTCTAATAGATCGAAAGGTGCTTTTTCCATATTGTTTTTGTTTTTTTTATTTTTTGCATTTTTGTTTAAAGTATAGTGTTTTAATCATTGTTATCTAGGGTGATCGAATTGGTGCATCTATACGAAGAACATTGATCTATAAGTTCAAGGAACAGCTCCAAGAGGGAATGATGTTCACGATTTCCTCTCATTTGATGTTGCTTGCAACAGTGGTTCCTATAGACCATCACGCAGCGAATACAAACTTAATTTTACAATCAACACAAAAGTCAAACTATCTAAAACTGCTTTGATACCAACAAACGTGTATTCGTTTACACCTTCACCTGATGTTTTCAATGAAAATTACGACAGCAACTACCTGGTTGGTAAGTGACTATAATTTTTGGTGAAAATAGTTTTATTTTTCAATGTTACTGTTTATATTCTTATAATAATAAGTTGTAATTTGATCGATATATTAATTTATGTTATATATGCAGATGTAATTGGAGTCATGACTGGAGTTGGTGTTGAAAGAGAGTATGAAAGAGAAGGTGTAAAAACTAAGATGAATGTCATTGAATTGGATTCAAATGGGTAGGTTTGATTTTTTTGTATTTGTTGTTTTCTAAGACCTAAATTATCGTATTTTTATTAATATTTATATAATATTTGACAATTTTAAATAGGTATCGTTTTAAATGTACTCTTTTTGGAGAGTATGTTGAGGAGTTGAACTCTTTTCTATCGTCCGGTGAATCTGAAAATGCTGTTGTAGCCATTATGTTGGCAAAAGTTAAATTGTTTCAAGGTAATAGTTTATTACTATCAACTGTGATTGCTTATATATATATATATATATATATATATATATATATATATATATATATATACTTGATTGATATACTTTTGTATCTTAATGGTAGGAAAACCAACATTGCAAAATACATTATCTTCAACTAGAGTCACTTTCAATCCTGAAATTGATGAAACAAAGGAACTAAAGAAAAGGTATATATTTTTACAAAAAAAATTAATATTTTTTATTAAATTTTAATATTATTGACAAATATTTTTTATTACAACTTTCTTAGGGCAAATACAAATTCTCCAGGATCGGGATTGATCCAGTTATCAGATTCATCTCGCATACCTATAGATGAAGAGTTTCTCAAACTTACTCCTAGGACCACTATTGAGGAGTTGAAGAATGTTAATAAGGTTTTTTGTTTTATTAGCAATTTACCTTGGTAAAGTTTGTAACCCTTTTAGTATAATGTTATTTTGTATGGTGATGCAGGGCACCTCTTTTATTGTTTTGGGAACAATAAGTGAGATTGCTGATGAGGATGGATGGTGGTACACCGGTTGCTCATGCAACAAAAAGGTGTATGCTGATTCAAACATGTACTTTTGTGAAAAGTGTGATCGTCATGTTGTGCATGTCACACCTAGGTATATGTTGTTGATATTTTTCAATTTGCGTAAAGCGCTATCCTTAAGTTTGTTATAACACATCCAAGTGTTTGATGCAGGTTCAAAATCAAGATTCGAGTAATTGATGACAGCGGAAGTGCACTTTTTGTTTTATTTGATCGAGATGTTTCTGGATTGCTTAATAAATCATGTTCTGACATTATTGAGTCCAACAACGTTGTCGTAAGTATTTTTTCAACCCTTTTTAATAATACAAAGCTTTACTATTATATTTACTTTGGATACATTTTAAATGATACACAAATAAATATAACAATTTTAAGATACTTTTATTCTTATGCTATTTTGGCAGGGTGATCCATCTCATGATTTACCCAATGAGATTACACAATTGGTTGGTACTGAGTTGTTGTTCAAGGTTGACGTGAGTGTTGGATTCAACTCTAGGTACGAGAGTAGCTATCGTGTTATGAAGCTTAGCAACGATCCAAATATTCTTTTAAAGTTTAAAAAGGTTGAGACATTCCAGGTATCTTAACACTAATTGTTTGAAACAATTTTTGAACACATTAGTTTCTTAAATGTATTACAAAATTGTAAATTTTATTGTTTGTGTGCATGTTTAAACAAATAGGATGATTTGGTTGAACCTGCATTTCATAGCCGATATGCTTCGAAGACAATTGGTCTCGAGAAAGACAGTGTTGTCATGGTATTTAACAACTTTTTGAAGTTTATTTTATTTGATTTTTCAAATGAAAAATAAATGGGATATTGTAATTATAATATATAATTATTTTACTCTAAATTGACATATTTTTTATTACAGGACTTGATGGATAAGTTTTCTGAAACAAGTCCCACAACTCCATCGTTTGTGGACCCAAAAGGTGTTATTGAATTAGATTCTGAATCATTTGCACCTCCTAAAAAGAGAATGATATCAACAGATGAAGATTGTGGAACAACTAACGAAATTGTTCAACCTACTAAAAAGATTGTGAAGATAGAGAAATAGTATCTTTCAGTGACTTTGTTCTAATTTTAATGTACCAAAATAAGGTCCATGTCATTGACAATGGAATTACTTTTTTCAATAAGGTTCATGTCATTAACAATGAAATTTATATTTTCAATTGAATAAATCAATATTGTTTCATGTATTGACCCTTCAATAAAAAAATATTTCAATTTTCATATTATCAATCTACAATTTACATGTGTCTTAAAATTTACATAAGTTCTAAACTATATATAAAGCTTGAAAGCCGTTTTTTATTTCAAATAGTTTTCTTCTATGGAAAAGAATTATATAACCTTAAAAATTAATTATAACCAAGAATTGTATTTTTTTTCAACGCTATGAAATTATGAAGATGATGCGGACACCTTATAAATTAATTCTTGGACATAGGCTTAATTGGACTTTTTTCCTTATCACTCAAACTATTTAAGCCCATAAAAAGTGGTTATTGTTTGCGTTAGTAATGGTGAATTATTGCTACAGTTTTGAATCCTAAAAAAAAATAAACTTTGGGATAAAAATCAACTTTTTTTTCACAAAGAATTTCCATTTTGGCATCAAATCTTTATACTAACAATTTAGAGTTTTTAAAAATAGCTTATTCCAAAATCCCCTCCTCTAAAGATGTCCACCTCATCATAATCCTACTTGGCTTCTCTTCCAAAAGTTTCTCCTAAATTTTAATACAAGCTTAATAATTATGATATTATTAAAAAAAAACCGTTTTTTATTTAAAATTAAATCGTACATAAGATACATAGTCGGTTACAATCAAATAATTATTAATATAATTATTATTTTGATTATAATTTAAGAGCCAAAAGTTGTTATAATATGTTAAAAACTATTCCGCTGCATGATTATTGGATTTTTATAAAGACAAATTGTTTTAATAAATAGTACTTTTATTCTATTTATATTGTGGAATTTTGTAAGTTGAATGTGATGCTCCGTTTATGATGAAAAACTATGATATTCTTTATATTTATTTTATATTGGGAAAATAGGGTGTTACAATTGGTATCAGAGCAGGTCGGTCCGTCCGGCCAAGTAGTTGAGTCAAGTAGTGTCGTCTAACAGTTAGTATATCGTCATTGTATTGTCCTAATTGTTTTTTGTTTTGTAGTGAACACTGAATTAAGATTGTCTGACTAAAGGTACATTTTCAAGGACGAAAATATTCTAAGTAGGGGAGAGTTGTAACGCCCTACTTTTAATATTTAATATTTTATTAATTTATTGTATTTTTAGTGTATTATTATTTGATTTATAATATATATTTTGATGAAATATGCTAATATGTGTTATTTGGTGTAAATTTTTTTTTATATATTTTGTGTAGAAATATATATGTTATTTTGTGTGGAAATATATATGTTATCTAGTATAGAAATATATTTGTTATTTTGTGTGGAGATATATTTGTTATTTAGTGTATTATTATGATTATTGTTAAGTGGGGGAGAAACATAATATTATTAGAAAGAATAAGATAATAGGGAAGAGAGTAGTTTTTGGTGAGAAGAGTAATTATAAATTAGGATAAGCGTCAATAAAAGTTTAGAAAACATAACACGTTCAATTTTTGGAGAAAAGAGGAGAAAGAGGAGAACTCAGAGAGAACCCTAGAAAAGATGAACGCTGTTGTTGATTTCAGAAACCAATCTAAGGTAAGGGTGGGACTAACCTTGATTAATATCAAGTTGTAATTCATAGAAATTAATTGTTGTTGTAGTTTTTAAGAATTTGGGAAATTAGGTTAAAATCAATAAAGATGGTAGAAAGTTTTTGAATTTAATGAATTAACGTAGAGAAGTGATGTCTAAGCTGTAGAATAATCATAGGTAATGTTTCCTATCAAATTTGGGGTTAGGGTTGATGAAATTGGGGTTTTTGGGGTGAAAACTGGTTCATTCCCGTAGGGTTGTATGTCGGCTCGCGAGCTGCACAGTTACAACATCGCCTGTTTCGCGTTCTTGCGTCTTTTTCACCCATTTTTGTTTCTAACTGGATTTTGGTGTAAACATAAAAGTTGTAGATAATTGCGTTAACTTTCTAATGGCTTTCGAGTGACTTGAAAATGTTTTTTGAATCTTGAGTTATGATAAAAACACTCCAAGTGTGTTTTGGGAAAACCATCCTCTATTTCGCATTCTTGTGTCCTTTCACCCGTTTCTGTTTTGAACTGGCTTCTGGGGTAAACATGGAAGTTGTAGATAATTGAGTTAGCTTTCCAGTGGATTTGGTTTGACTTGAAAATGATTCTTAGTGTTTTAGTTATGATGAAAATACTCCAGGGAGGTCTTAGTGAAATTTTATGAAAATTAACCCAAAACTTATGGATTGTCTCTAAACTTCAAGCTTGTGTACTAGGAGTTTAATTAAGATGTTTATGAGTATTTAACCTATGTTTTAATGAATCTAACTTGGTTGTATGTGAATATATTTGATTGATGAATATGATGCTATATGATGTTGTTCGTGATTTAATATTGAATTATGAAGTTGATGTTGCTGTTTTAAGATTGTGTCGTTGCATTTTAGTCGTGTCGTTGCATTGAGTCGTGTTGTTGCATAGCATAGTCAGCGATGGGGGCTTAATGCCTCACAGGTCCTTTTTGACCTTAGCGATGGGGGCTTAATGCCTGACAGGTCCTATTTGACCTTTAGCGATGAAGGCTTATGCCCTGATGTTAACACATGCATATTGCATTGTCGAGTCGATGTGTTGTTAAGATAAGTTGTTGTTGTCGTTGCATTGTAGAGTCGTTATTGCATAATATAAATGATGATTATTGAGAAGTTGTTGTTGTTGTTGTTGATGATGTTGCTGTTGTTGTTGATGATGTTGCTGTTGTTGTTGATGATGTTGTTGTTGTTGTTTTACTTTTATTAAATGATGATTTATGTGATGTTTAATTAATGCTGGTTGTATGTATTGTTGATTACCTTTTATGAATTGTTATCTGTTATTAATGAATGTGAAATCTCACCCCTTCTGCTTGAAAATGTTGTTCTTCGTATCAGTAACTTGCAAGTAACGAAGAATAGTGCAGTTGTGAGTAATCTTCGTCGTGTCGTCTAGGATGCTCTGATACGTAACGAGATGAGGATTGTTTTATTGCATGTTTCTTTGTTACGTATTTCCTTTTTAATGATGTTGAACTATTTTCATGAGAACTATTTAAGATATTGATGTTGTGACCTTTAAGAGCCAAAAGTTGTTATAAGATGTTAAAAACTATTCCGCTACAAGATTATTGGATTTTTATAAAGACAGATTGTTTTAATAAATAGTACTTTTATTCTATTTATATTGTGGAATTTTGTAAGTTGAATGTGATGCTCCGTTTATGATGAAAAACTCTGATATTCTTTATATTTAATTTATGGTGGGAAAACGGGGTGTTACACCCCCCTGTAACACCCCAATTTCCCGACATAAAAATTGCATTAAATAAATGCACATATCAGAGTTCATCACAAATGAGTGTCACATTCTCAAAATAAATTCTTTAAAACAAGACAGATAATAATTTATCCTTCACAAAATATTCAATTGTAGCAGCGGAAATCATATCTCAAAATCCTTTCAAAAGGTCTTGGCTCTAGGCCTCATAAACGTCTCAAGAATTCATCGACAAATAATTAAGTCATAAAATAGTTTCAACATGATACATAAAGGAATAGACTCATAAAAGACCCCATCCCGTTACGTATCAGAGCCTCCCTACGACATCACACAAGGACTCCTCACATCGGCGCACCTAAGCTTGGTTACCTGCACTTGCCCACAAGGCGGCAATTCCAACAGAAGGGGTGAGATTCACGACAGAAATATTAACATATAATTCAAACATTTATGATTAACATCATAAACTCATCACATAAATCACATCATTGAAAACACAAGGATAACGTCATCATCATGAACATCTCAAATAACACATCAACATCGTCTCAAAACAACGTCTCATAATATGTCAACAATTTGACTCGACAAAATGCAACCCTAACGTCTTGACATCATGCATGTGGTACCATATATAAGCATTAATATGCTTCACCGTCGCTTTGAGAAAATGCTCCACCGTCGCTTTGAGCAAAAGCTCCACCGTCTCAAATTATGCAAATGCATGGACTCGACTCTTTACATCTTAAACAAGTTAGCACAACTTCTCAAACAGCGTTAACAACTCAAGGCTGACACATGCAATTATGATAAATACATGGCAGAAGTTCAACATATTAAACACATATTCAACAACACATAAACATCATCATAACGTCGCTTAACATCATGCTTATAAATCATTTAAACATGAACAATACATCGCATTAACATCAACATAAGAGAAACATCATTAATCATCCATATAGACTCTATCTCAGGTCATAAAACATCTCTAATACTACCCAAAGGTGTACTCTCAAAGTCTCATGCAAAACAGATCGCAAAACGAAGCAACAGTTCAGGAACGCACTCACTCGCCACGACGAGTGATCTGCTCGCTGAAGTCGAGCTCCCTCAAAGGCTACTCGCCAAAGGCGAGTTGGGGCGAGTCACAGGCGAGCAAACTGGGTGCTCTCGCCCTTTTTGACATTTTTCGCCTAAAATCTTCGTTTTAAGGTTCCCTAAATCTAATTTGGTCCTAACAACTTCACAAGTCTTTCTTATAAATGATAAGGCACTTAAAACCATCTAAAGTTTGGCAAAAACTCAAGTTTCCAAGGTTATGCTCGCCACGGCGAGCTATGCTGCTCGCCTCGCGAGCGATATAGGTTTACTCGCCACGGCGAGTAGATCACTCGCCGCAGGCGAGCGATGTCAGAACCACTACGGGTTTGCTCCAATTCTCACCAACTCGTCTCAATTCTCTCATGTTAAGCCCCTAATTCATCAACAATGTTATTCTAGTGATTAACCTAGGTTCTGTAACACGTTTCTACAACAAATTACATCAATCTCACCTCAATTCATCAAAATCCATCAAAAACCTAATTCAAGAACTCTCTCCCAATTCTTCCCAATCTCTTAGTTAATCACAAACAGATGTTTTACAGTTAATACTACTGAAGTTAGGCTCACCCTTACCTGGAAAAATTGCAGAAATCACAGCCTAGCTTCACCTCTTCTCTTCCACCGTTCCTCTCCCTTTTTCCCAAAAGTCTGATACGCGTATTGACTATCTTCTTGACCTAATTTCCTTATATACCTCCTCTCAACTTATCTTATTCTATCTCAACCCTCACAACTCTTTCTATTTATAAATATAACCCCATCTCTCAAAAATATATTTTTATAACAAATCTCTATTTTTCATATAAATATATATAAACACCACATATCTTATTTTATTAAACAATAAAATAATCATCACGTCACAACATCATAAATACATCGCATAATCACCAAAAATCATATACTATATAATAATATACTATATTCTCTAGTAAAATAATTAAATAAATAAAGAGGGCGCTACTATAATTTGCAGACGATACTATGTTGATAGGTGATAAAAGATGGACTAACATAAGATCTCTAAAAGTCGTTCTAATTATATTTGAGGTGATATCTTGTCTTAAAGTATATTTTCACAAGAGTCAGTTAGTTGGGGTAAGTGTTTTTCCTACTTGGTTGGTTGAGGCTTCAACGGTTATGAATTGCAAAAAAAGATATATTCTTTTCTCTTATTTGGGTTTACCAATTCAACTTATCACCACTTTAAAACTTTGGAAAATGTTACAACTCAAGATTCTTCATGCATCATTTAGAACAAGGCGGTTCCTTTAAAAATTCGTCTCTTTGCATGACGTCTTCTTCTGATTCTCATTCCAACTTGTGGGTGGTTGTGTATCTAATGAAGACATCAATAATTTTTTTTTGCTATGTAATTTTTTTGGAACAATTTGGACTTCAGTTTCACATTGGCTATGGTATGTTATGGTGAACCTAGTTCTCATCTCAGATCATTTACATCAATTTTGTTATTTAGGAGGATCATCAAAGCATCATCTATCAACTATTTATCTTTTTATGGTTATCTGCAACGAAAGAAGCAATCATATTTTTAAGCACAAGGAGAACTCTTTGCATCAATTGCTCGACAAAATTAAGCTACAAACATTTTGGTGGTTGAAAGTGAATTACGCTACTTTCTCTTTTGATTACAATTCTTGTTGGCTTGATCCAATTATGTGCTTGAGAACTAACTTAATTTGTACCTTTTCTTTATTTGCTCATTACATAACCTTGGCATTGTAACCTTTTGTTTTTAGCCTTTTATCCATGGCACACCTTGTGTTGAGAAGTCTTGGTCCTTTCTTAATATAATTCCATTTTTGCTTCCTAAAAAAAAGTTGTAAAACACTATACAAATATTAAGCCCCAACATTGACACGAACACCACATACAACTACGACAAATTAACATGAATGATAATTTGGAAAAAAACTAATTAATTGAATATAATCACATGGTATAACATTAATGTTGGATACTAGACACGTCTTTTATTAGAGGTATCGATTGGTGCAATAGAGCAAAACACCGTTTGGCCTCTTTTCCCATAAGCGGGAATCGAAAATAATTTTTTTATTGTCCTTATCCTTTATATACGTTTCTCATAATAATAAAAAGAAGCCACCTTTTACTTAAACTCTTAGTAGTCTCTGAAATCAATACAAAAATCACAATTTGTGTGTGCCTCTGTAGCATCACTTTTTCTTTTTCATCATCCGTTTCTTTTTAACAATTTTTCTCTCTATCACCAACCATGTCATTCTCCGTAAGGTATCAAATTATTGTTTTATTTTTATTTCAATTTGTTTTCTCTGTTATTACAATATTTTTAATTAAAATTGTTTCCTATGGTATTTCTATGTTGCAGGGACTACACTGATAAGATGAGGACCATCAATGCTTTTGAATGCTGGCCATTCGAAATGAAGGAGGATCTCACACAAGAAAAAATCAATTCCATGTTGCCTCCGATGTCCATTCCGAATAATTCGTCAAGATTTGTTTCTCAAAATGATGTGTTAAGGCGTCGATCTCCCCAACATAGTGAGCAGAGAAATTCGATTAAAACTATTCCCGATGCCAATAATGTTGCATCGGCGTCCAAGGAGAAATTGTTGAGTAGGTCAAAACTGAGGCGCCGTTCAATTGCTGAGATTTTCGATCAGAAGAAAGATGTTGAGAAACCACAACCATCGCAGTCGCTGATGGCGATGTCTCTACCACTTCCAATGTCGACAACACCAAATTATCTGTTTACGCCACCTTCACCACCACAGCCAATGAAAGATCTGCATCGTCCTCCGTCTTCGTCGTTCCAGATCGGGAATTTGTTAAATGTCATTGTCCTGGAAGATAACGAAGAGGAGGATGAACAAATGGTAAGTAAGTTTAGGCGTTCCAAACGGCTTGAAACACTTAGATCTGAGCCAGAATCGCTTAATAAGATTCTCACGATGGCGTCGGAAACGAATGATGCTGGTGACCGTGAAGACGAGATGGAAAATGAGGTTCATGTGAAAGTAAAAGAGTTCACTACAACGAAGGTATGGATTGCTTTTAATTACTTTTTAATATTATTTTTTAGAGTAATTACTTTTCGGAATTGCAATGAAGGTATGAATTTCTTTTTAATATTATTTTCTGGTATACATTTTTTTCTTCCTTTTTTTAATATATATTTATGAGTGGGTGGCAATGTAGAGTTTTTTGAGAATCTCAATGGTTGCGATTTCTTAGTCTCTCTTTGTTGTTTAAGCTTACTCTTGACTTATCGAAAATGAGTAATTACTTTTTAATATTGTATGACGTATATGTGTCATTTTAATTTAGGAGTATAATTAAAATTAAATAATTAACTGTATTTCTTGGAAATAACTAATGGTAAATTAAAATCATAATACTACACTTATTTCACATTATTTTTGTTTGGTTAGTGTGACATGTAATTTTAGACGGAGAAAACGATGGTCTATATATTTTAAATTATTAGAAGTATTTTATTTTTTACATTTCAAAAATCCTCTTTTTATAAAAAAAAAATCTTCGCAGAGGATGCAACCACTTAATTTTAGGATTTACCGTACCCCATCAATCCCTAAAATGATTGAATTGAGCTTGCGCCTGCTCATCAAGGCCAGCCTCGTTTTTTTTTTTTTTTTTGAGGTAAAGGCCAGCCTTGTTGGTAATGGTATAAAATACTAACGAGGCCGTACCCCATCTAGTGATTTATACTATAAATCACTAGATGTATTAATCATTATTATTTTACAAAAAATGTCTTAATTATTTAATTAATGTTTTGGTGTCAATGTTTAACTAAAAACTAAGTAAAACTGAATTTTGCAACATCATTATACAAAATCACAATTTGACAAAACTTTACTTACTTTTTTATCGAATTTTGAATTATTAGTCTTTTTCGCCTGAAAATTGAAAGGTTAAAAAAAAAAAAAAGTATACAAAATTATTAATGAACTTAATACTCTGCAAAAAGTTTCCGTGGTCTAGAAATGTGGAAGAAAATGAGAGTGATTTATGAGGTTTGAAATCCGCAGCTAGTAAAAGTTGGGAGAAAAATAGTGTTCAATTGAATATATAGTCTAGAAAAAATGAGAGTGACTTAAGTATCTTAATGAACACTTTTATCTACTGGGGTTTTTAACATTGCCACATCTTTTAAGAGCCGATATATGCGACAACTTTCAATTTATCAGCACTGAAATGATGGTAGTTATTTCCACTTTAGCAGTTTCGTCCACCCAATAGTATTCGGTGGAACACCTTAATCCAACCTATAGGTAACCCTTTCCGTGATCCAACTCTGAAAGAGAGCAACAAGTGTTAGGACTTAAATCCATGAAGAGAGTACAACCGAAAGTGGGACAACCTCATGGCTTAAGTATCAGATTAAACACTTTTATCTATTGAATGTGAGACTCCTAAGATATGTTTGTGTATTTTAGAAGTAAATTTGTTTTGAAAAATATTAATGTCATCGACAAAATTAGTTGCTCCAGTCATGTATTAGGTTGCTCTTTTTTAGACGTTTCACAACACGGTTTAAAACTGTGCGAACAGATTATCAACCACGATGTTCTCCATATAAACCAGTGTAAAAGAAGTTAATAATCGGCAGAGTTAGTTGAAAATGAGTGAAGTAGTTAGTCCACTCAATGTGGGACTTACTTTATAGCACCAACACTTTTAATAGAAGTTGTGTTTGGTGTCTGATATTTAAAGAAGCTGTGTTGGTGTTTGATATGTGTCAATTTTTGACATGGACACGACACTGGTACATATGATTACATTTAATTAAAACATTCTTTCAATGTATTACTGGTAGACGATGTGTCAATGTTGTATCCGATATCCGTATGTTCATGCTTCATATGTATAGAATGAGTGTTAATCGTTTGTGTATGTAAATGAGTGTTAATCATCATTACTTCAACAGTTGTGCATCTGTAAAATCAAATGTCTTTGCCCATAATAACAAATCTATTATCTTTAAAAACTAAATATTTAAACGATCAAATTAATTCACTGATATTATATCTTTAAAAAGTTTAATATAACAAAAGCAAAATTCAGGAAAATAGTATTCTTAAGAATACTATTTTCCTGAATTCTTAATACTTCTTTCCTAAGTTATTTGTCATTAAACATAATTTATGATAAGAGATGATATGCTTAATTGAGTTGATTCACTTTATATGTTTCAGGAAGATGCTGCTAAGCTAAATTTGCCAAGTCCAGTTATCAGGAAGATAGCTGTACACAATTTCTTGAAATCATGTGCCAAACAAGAGAATTCAAAGCAGCTAGTAAAGAAGTCTAAACCTGGACCTGAAGAAATCCAGTGTCATGTTCAAGTTCCATCAACATTTGAAAAAGAATTTTCTGGAAATGATGAAGGAACTGCAAACTTGAAAGCAAAGACAAATGATGAAAACATTTCCATGAACATCCACAAGAGAAAAGAGGTCTGCCCAATTGTTGAAAATAAAGAGTTTTCGAATGCTCCGGGAGAAGTAGCTGTAAAAAATATCTTGAAATCATGTGCCAAAGAAGAGATATCAAAGCAGCCAGTGAAGAAGTGTAAATCATTGTCCAAGGTGTCATTTGGTGAGAGTAATTTAATTCAGTTTGATAAAGGCGACACGACAAAACTGCATTTTTCTCCTAATGTTGAAGTTTCTAGACCACTTTCTGCATTTCAAGAAAGGAGGGCTGCGAACCGAGGTGCAAATTCAAGGACCTATAAGGGGCCAAATTCAGATATGATGGCTAAATCTTGTTCCTTGCTTGAAGAGGAAAAAAAAGGAGTAAGAAATTACAACATGGAGCACAACTTCAATGGTTTGTCACTCGATTCTAGTGGCAAGCTAATCAAGTTTGGCTCAAGTGGAAAAGTTAAAACAAACCACCAAGGTGGTTCACAATTGCAGATATCCACCGAGAATATGATCCAACCAGTGAAGTTTCAAAGTAATGAAACACTCCAAAATCGAAGCCTCGGTGTCAACAAAAATGCTATTTCAAATATTCCAGAGCAGATTATAGCAAGAACCAATCCTAAAGGAATCATCTCTCAGCCTATATTGAGAAATCGTAAAATGAATGACGGAAAAAGGATCCATCATGGTACAAGTTCAGCATCTGGAATACCATTTTCAATTACTCATGTTCCAATTCCACCTTCTTCCACAAAGAGTGGTCATAGGAACATAACTAAGGCAGCTGCCAAAGTTACTCATATTCCAGTTACTCGTGCATTCTCAAATTCAAGGAAGAGACCTAAAGTTGAAAAACAAGAGAATTCAACTCAGATGAATGTGGATCAGGATAGCTCAGCTACTGACTCTGATAGAGATTTGCAGGTTAACACAAGAGAAGTTGATTCGTTGGACCCGAATGGTATGCCAAAGCACTCTGAGAATGTGGATCAGGATAGCTCAGCTACTGACTCTGATAGAGATTTAGAAGATCAGAAAAAGTTGACAGAAACATCAAAACAGTCGGTGAGACTCATCCTTTTTTTAATTCAAAATTTGTCTTGCTGTATTATTGGTAAGTTAAGGAAGCAAGTGAAAAATTGATGCAATTCCTTGTAGTATGTTGTGACCTATGAAGCACGCATACTGGATACAACACAAACACTGACACGCCAACACTGCTAATAATTTGATAAAATTACGTAATTACGTGTAACTATATGTGTCAGTGTCGTGTCAATGTTGAACACGACACATGTCCAGCACCGTGACACGTCTAATCCAAGAAGTGTGCATGCTTACCTCATAGGTAGTGACAATCTAGTCTAGGTATACTTCAAAATCTACTTTAAATGTTGTGCTTGGTCGAGGTTGCTGATCTATTTCTATTGATTTTGACTCGTAGGTGGTAAATGACATGTTTAAATGGTTTGTGTTTTTCTGAAGTCTCCTTTGACAATTATACTTACATAAATGTTTACTTTTTCAGGAATCGAAAGAAGAGTCATAAAGTTAACCTGACTTGATTTGGTTGTACAAGAGCTTATAAAGTACGTACTTGTTCTATTTTCTCATAAATGAATATTTAAATTTTGGTACTTGTTGATATTGTTCCACCAAATTTCTTATTGTCCTACGTAAGTATCAGATATGTTTTATATTACATAAGACCGAAGCGATATTCATGTGATAGTTATTTTCAAACTCCATGTGAATTTTTGAATAATATTATCCTTATTTATTAATTTTGTTAGGTTTGCAGCAACTAAATCTAATAATTTTTCTCTAAAATGCTACATTAGGTTATCAACAATTTAATCTAACAAATTTCATATAAAATGTTGTTGAATGCATATTAAATTAATTTTAATCATAATATTGTATACTTATTAAGTTTGTTTGTGATTTTTAGTTAGACCTACGCGACGCGCGAGTCAAAAGTCTAGTTGTTAAATATTGTTGACGTATGATGGAAAGAAAATTAGAAAAAGCGATAAGTTCGTTCGCAAATGCTATATTTGGCGATTTTTTGAATCATTATGTTGTTGAATCCTTGAGTTTTTATGTTTGTTCATGTGTTATGGAAACAAAAATTGGAAAAGATAAGTTCGTTCGCAAATGCTATATTTGGCGATTTTTTGAATCATTATGTTGTTGAATCCTTGAGTTTTTATGTTTGTTCATGTGTTATGGAAACAAAAATTGGAAAAATGGAAACTTTGTTTTTAATGTATTTTTGTGGTGTCAGGTGTTTCATAGGTGCTCCCCTTATAAACGGTGCATTTGTATTTCTTCCGCGAGTGGTACTGTTTTTAGTACTACTTGACATGAATAATATTGACTGATTTAAAAAATATATATTTTTGTGGTGTGATTTGTATTGCTTTGTTACATATTGATTTAAAGTATGATATGTGTTTATGACATGGTTAGTTCTTCTTACCCTTTGCGTGGTGCTGCTCCATTGGCATTCTATTAAGGGTGTTCAAGAAGAATCTCATATTGACAGAAATTTGTTTGAATTCTATTGAATGCTAACTTTAGTGAACAATATTTCATATCACTTGCTTGTTTAATTACAACCGTTGAGATTAAGTTGCCTTTTAATGGAAACAAATTTATTTATGATATGAATTTTTTTGAAATCGTTCTATTTGATTGTAACTTTTATTGAAATCCATGAGATTGTTGTAGGATCTTGGTTTTTCTATACTTATTTTCTTAAAATAAAAAGGTACTAAATACAGTTTAGAAATCATGAAAATTTTAGTAATATAAATTTATTATTTCCAAAATTTGTTTTGTATGCCTCCTATGCATGTTGATTTCTACTTTTATGTAAATTGTGCTCATAATATGGAGATTTTATTGTGTTAATAGTGTGCTTAGTTATTACTTAACTACATATATCATATCGATTAATGAGGGCATAATGACTGACTATTATTTTTTGTGTGGGTTGTAGAGGTAAGAAGTGAAGCTTCAGATGCAGAGGTGGGAAATGAAGATTCATCATAGCAAATCATCTCAATCGTGTGGATGGCACAACAATTATTTATGTCATTTTGATAATTTAAGGCTTGTCATTTTGATAATTTGAGACTTGTCTATTTGGTAAAATCTAAATATATTTTAATCAAACTTTTACTTATTATGTTATTTTGAAGATATTGAACAATAACAATGGCTTATATATTAAATGACTTTGTTTGGGTAAAAGTTATTTCTATGTTTCACTTGTAAGTGAGAGATATCAGATGATTGAGTTGAATTATATTTTGTTATGCAATGGAATGAATGTTGTATGGAAAAAGTTGTCACGTGACTGAAAGGTAGTAAGTTCAAGTCATGAAATCAACTTATTGTGTAAAATACAGGGTGGTGCCTAATGAAGTTAATGTTATAACACCTATTGCTATCAGGCTGGCGCCTAATTCTAGTATTCTAGAGGACAATCGCATAACACCGAAAGTAAATACATGTGATTGTAAGAAAAAGGGAGATCTCGAAATTCCAAAACTCAAGATCAATTGTAGAAGAAAAAGGGAAACAAAAAGTTTCCAATCCCCAATCATATCACCGAATCAACGCCTCGAAAGAGCAAATTCAATCATCGTCATTGCACTCTTACGTGGAAGCGTAACACATTAAGGAGATATGATGGTAAATCAGAGACACATGTTATAGGTATCTTAAATGAATGAACATCATCCAAACATCACCACCAAACACAACTATTCATCATCAATGCAACGCTATAACGTGTGTAGATTCGGCCCATTTGGGACACGCACCCCACAGACACAGCAAACCACACCACTTACAATTCACTACCCACAAAGTATTCCCAGAGGATAACCATATAAGGCCTTATCTCAGCTCACAAACTCATCACAACAACAACTCCGAGCTTCCAATACAAGGTGTGAATGCTAAAGGACAAAAAGGACATTCACATAAATTAAATATCATAATATGATCATAATATTTATTCATTTTTTTGTTCATTCATCATCGTGTTTGCAACTTCTCATGAGTGTGAGCATACCCAAAATAGTTACCTACCAGTAAAGTACGCTAAAAAACGGTAAGTGGCGCCTCACCTACTACTTTACTGTAATCGTCATTTAAGGTATCCTCTGTTTTCTGAGATTACCTTATCTACCCCACAATTGAAATGTCATTTTCATCATTCCCTCTTGTACTACCTAGATGAACACACATATAGTAATCTCATATAATCAATATATATTACTGCGTAGTTGTGTAAATTCCACAATTGACAATAAGAAATAAGAGCAAGACCAACCGAGATATAAAAAAGCATAAAAGCTGAACCTATATTAGCATTTCATCTCATTGCCGTATAATTTATAATCTTCTTCCCCTTTTCCATCAACATGTATACAAAATTATCATTCAATCAATATTCTTTATTCTTGCTTTCACCTATTTTCTTGTCCAGTCAGGACCTTTCAATTTCAACAAGGTACGCATATGTCTAGTGTGCCTTATAATATATGGTTTATTAGATAATTCTACATCACTTTGCATACATTTCCTTTGTATAGAGATTGCATACAATATACAACAGTATTGATATCTCCAATATTAATGAATATAAATATGAGAAAATATGGCTTCAGCAACACCTGTACTAAATTTAACATCATTATTCATTTTTGTGTGTGAAAATACTCAACGAATACCCCACCAATCTGATACTTGTTTTGCACATTTGAATTCGATCAATTTATACAAATGGAATGCACACAAATTTCAAAATACAAAACTAATTAAATAACAACAAATTGGTACAATGATCTACTTGTAACATAATAATAACAATAGTACTTAACATGCATCATGATTATCATGATTTTCACCTTCATAGATTAAAATCCCCAAAACCCACTTATTGAAACCCTTAATCCTAAAATAATGAGGAAGGATGGACGGGAAACTCACCTCTAATTCTAGGTTGGAATTGATGATTCAAGCTTCGATGTTCTTCTAACTTCATCAATTACTGGTTTTCTATCCAATTTTATCTTCACTCCATGAACCCAACCTTAAATATTCTTCTATCTTCAATCTACTTTTCTCTAGGTTTTCAATCGTATAAATATGTGTGATGCTAATTTATATCTCTCAATAGGTTCAATTACTAAAGTGCCATTTATATCTCTCATTTCTATTTTATTTCTAAATATTTATTACTATTAACTTGACCACAATTAGTATTCTAATTTTGGGATATTACATTTTTAGTATTTAGTTTATTGTTTTATTTTGGCATAATAGCAGTTTTAACCCTCTAACTTTTTCAAAATTGCAATTTTAGCCCCTTAGGAAAAACTTTGGCCCCCAAGGCCAATTTTGACTCGGTCTATGCTGACATGGCACCCTAATTGTGGTGCCACGTGTTATTTTTTTGGGTCTTGGGGGCCAAAACTGCTACAGTTGCAAAACTTAGGGGACGGTTTTGTAGTTTTTTTTTCTTCTTAAGGGATCAAAATTGCAACTTCGTGAAAGTTAGGGGGCTAAAACTGTTATTAAGCCTTTTATTTTTAAAACAGATAAACTAGTATCAATATTCAAGCCTATTGATTGAAAAAATTCTGTGTAGCCATTTATCGTACAAATTCATGGGAAAGGGTGTCGTGTCATATAGCACTGCTCAAACCGTACAGAACCACATATGATTTTTATTTTAGAGTTGATGAATTTTTGGATCAAAACCGCACCGCGAATATCCTACTACGTAATATAGGTATCAAGAGCCATCTCATCGAGCCTTCGTACAAAATGTCACCAACAAATAATGCACCTTTCATATTATCCATGCAAGTATCCGCCCATTCAATGCTTATTTGGGCGTCTGATATAATGTCATTTTATTTCATGTACTCACTAATTCAACCTAAATTCGGTCGGAGGAGGCAAACACACCACAATATCTATGAACTAAGAATTTTTAAGTGAGCAATAACATACATTCATATCCACCAAAAATATGAAGACCCAACATTAAATATAATAAGAAATTTTTGTTGTTGTTCTCAAGCAAAATATTTGAGTTTTGTGTCACCTTAACCAAAGGAGATTTATTGAAATCATAACAATATATAACCAAACTTCTATTGGTCAAACCAGTGAAGTACATTGTAGTGGGCTTCTGTGTAACAACCCGATTTTTCGTTATTTAGTTTTTAATTATTCTATGTGTGTTTATTTATGTTTGTATGTGACTATTTACTCTTGGTTGTATTTTCGTGGGTTTAGTGATTAGAAGAGTATTTTGGTCTTTTGGCGAGCAAGGGTAAAATAGTAATTTTGATCGAGGATTAGTTGTAGCGTTTTAAGTGAGGACCGTTTGTTTAGAGATTTGTTAGTTGGTGGTGATAATTAGAATTAGTGCCGGTAGTTGCTGATTATTTTATCTTTAGTAAGTTAGAAAACTAGTAAGTGAAATAATTATAAGTGAGCCCAATTAACATTTGGCGGGTTAGGCCCAATGGAGTATGACTATATAATCCAACCTTTAGAGAGAAACTAGGGTTAGAAACATTTTCATTTCACACTAAGAGGCTAGAGGAGAGAAGAGGCTGGAGAAAGGGTTGAAGAGGAGAAACTTGAAGAGGGGAAGAATTGGAGCTAAAGTGAGGCTTAGGACCTAGCTGTTGAAGAATTAGAGGTAAGGGGGCTAGTCTTCAAACATAATATCTTTTCTACCCATTTCTCATAAGTGATTATTTAAATAAGTGATTATTTGAATTTTAGTGAATGAATTCATGTTTAGATGTCGCTGTTATGATTGTACATGTGAATTGAATGATTAATTGTTGTTGATAATGAATTCATATGTCGAAAATCATATATGTGGGTATGTTGTGTTTTTGTGAAAAATTGATGAATAATGAAGTTGTGGTTTGTTGAATTTTGAATGATTCCATGTTTAATTGTTGTTGATGATGTTTTGAAACATGTTGTTGATGAATTGGTGTAAAGATTATGCTTATTGGTGAATTGGTGATGAAAGTTGTTGTTGTTGTTGTTGTTGAATATTTATGAAAGTTTGGTGAATTATTGAATTTTGATAAAATGGTGTTTGAATCTTGAGTTTTGAGCATCATTGACTATGTGTTCATATATATGACCTGTAAACATCATTTGGAACGTGTTTTGAGTGTGGAAAGATCAAAATTAGAGTGTTTGGGAAAAAGGGTTGTGTATTTCGAAGTCTCTGTTTTCTCAACAAGTCTCTGTTTTCTGAACAAATTCGTGCTTCTGAACAAGTTTTGTTTCTAAACAAGTTCGTGCTTCTGAACAAGTTTTGTTTCTGAACAAGTTTGTGCTTCTGAACAAGTTTTTGCTTCTGAACAAGTTTGTGCTTCTGAACAAGTTTTGCTTCTGAACAAGTTTTGCTTCTGAACTAAGTTTTGCTTCTGAACAAGTTTTGCTTCTGAACCAGTTTTGCTTCTGAACTAAGTTTTGCTTCTGAACTATATTGTGCTTCTGAACTAGATGTGCTTCTGAACTAAATTGTGCTTCTGAACAAAATGTTGCTTCTGGACAAAGTTCGCTTGAGACAGCTGTAAGAGAGCTCTAAGCGAATGAGCCCAGAATGCTACTGGAACCTGGTCGCATAAGCGAACCAGACTTCGCTTAAGCGAACAACACCCTGTTCAGCCACACTTGACTTTTCTTTCGTGTACTTGGGGGCCAATCCGAACTTTCTAAATTGTTTCTTTGGACTTGTTTAATCATTACTTCTGTATTTAATCCTATGGAAACATCATTCGTATGGGATTGGACTTAGTTTTACAAATCGATCCTAATGTTGGAAAAATGTCCAAGAACATTAATTTTTTCGAAAACTTGTTTTCTCAAGGGAATGATGTAGGATCAAATATGTATGCTGTCTGTATGATTAAATAAATGGTCCTGAATTATTTCTTTGAGAACTAGAGTGTTTTTCTTTGAAAATGGACTATATTTGGAAAAGTGACATTTTGAGACGAACTTAGTTGAAAATATTCATTGAATTCTTTTTCTTGGAAATTCTTTCATGAATAATTGATATGATTATATATGTTGAGTGTAACGCCCTCTCTAATTATTTAATTATTTTATTAGAGGATATAGTATATAATTATATATTATATGATTTTGATGATTATGTGACGTATTTGTGACGTGTGACGTGTTATTATTTTATTGTTTAATAAAATAATATAAGTGATGTTTATATGGATATTTATTTGATAAATAAATAGATTTGTTGGAAAAATATATTATTTTGAGAAGTGGGGTTATATTTATAATTAGGAAGAGTTTTGAGGGCTGAGATAGGATAAGATAAGTTGGGAGGGAGTATAAAAGGAAATAGGTTAAGGAAAGTAGGCAGAACGCGTATCAGACATTGGAAAAGAGAGGTTGAACGGTTGAAGGAAGAGGAAAAGCTAGGCTGCAAATTCTGCAATTTTTCCAGGTAAGGGTGAGCCTAACTTCAGTAATTTTAATTGTAAATCATCTGTTCTTGATTGGCATAGAGTTTGGTGAGGATTGGGATGGGTTTGAGAATTAGGGTTTATGATGAAATTGTGATGGAATGATGATAGATTGAGTTATAAGGCTGTAGAACTGGACACAAAACCTAGATTATCCCCTAGGACGACATTGCAGATGAATTAGAAGCTTAATTGGAGAGAATTGGCAGGTTTTGGCGAGTTTTGGTCTGAACCCGTGTGGGTTCTGAGATCGCTCGCCTGTGGCGAGTGATCACTCGCCGTGGCGAGTACCCCCCTTGTTGCTCGCGAGGCGAGCAGTATAGCTCGCCGTGGCGAGCGTGTTCCTTAAATTTTAGGACTTTGGCCCAATTGGAGATGGTTTTGAGTGCCTTATTATTTATAGAGATGACCTGTGAAGTTGGTTTAGCCAAACTGGATTTAGGGAACTTAAAAATGAAGATTTTTGGTGAAAAATGTCAAAAAGGCCGAGAGCACCCAGGATTTCTCGCCTCCAGCTCGCCCCCAACTCGCCCTTGGCGAGTAAGCTGTTGTGAGTACTCGCCTGTGGCGAGCAGATGCACTCGCCGTGGCGAGTTAGTGCCTACCTGAACCGTTGTTTTGCTTTTACGATCTGTTTCGCATGGGACTTTGAGAGGAACCCTTTGGGTAGTGTTAGTGAGGTTTTATACCCTTGAATGTATTCTGTAAAGATGATTGCTGATGTTTCTCTTGAGCTGTTGATAAATGATATATTGTTGTGTATAAGTGATGTATGAGTATGATGATATGTGAATGATGCTAAATGTTGCAATGTGTATGAATAACAAGTTGATGTTCTGCCATGTAATTATTATAACTGCATGTGTCAGTCTTGAAAATGTAATGATGTTTGAGACGGTGTATTAAGTTGTTAAACGACGAGTCCATGCATTTGCATATTTATGAGACGGTGGAGCTTTATGCTCAAAGCGACGGTGGAGCATTTGCTCAAAGCGACGGTGAAGCATATTAATGCTATAATCATATGGTACCACATGCATGATGTTGAGACGTTAGGTGTTGCATTTAGTCGAGTCAATTGTGACATATATGAGATGATGTTTGAGACGTTGATGTATGATGTGATGTTGTTTATGATGATGTTTATGACGATGTTATGATGTGCTACAATGTATATGTTATGAGTTGGATTTATGATTGTTAATCTTGACGTTTGATTTATATATTAATATTATTGTTGTGAATCTCACCCCTTCTGTTGGAATTGCCGCCTCGTGGGCAAGTGCAGGTACCCAGTCTTAGGTGCGATGATGCGAGGAGTCTGTGTGAAGTAGGGTTGCTCTGATACGTAACGGGATGGGGTCTTTTGTAGAGTCTATTCCATTATGTATCTTGTTAGTTTAAGTTTGACTTTCAGTGATGTTGAAACATTAATATTTGAGACGTTTTTGCTGGCTTTTAAGCCAAGACTATTTACGAGATGAGACTTTTGAATTCCGCTGCTTAATTGAATATTTTGTAATTTGATAAATTATTATCTAAGTTGTTTTTAAGATGAAATGTGACACTCCTTTTGAGAAGTACTCTGATTTATGTGATTTATTTAATGAAATTTTTAAGACGGGAAATTGGGGTGTTACAATTGGTATCAGAGCAGGTCGGTCCGTCCGGCCAAGTAGAGAGTCGAGTGACGTTGTCTTAGAGTTAGAATAGTATTATTGTATTATTCTGACTTACGTTTGTTTTCCAGAGAACTAAGATGGCTGGTAGAAACGATGCTGCCCTTGCTGCTGCTTTGGAAGCAATGACTAATGTTGTGGGTAATCAGAACAATGCTGGTGGAAAAGACGGGACTAGGATGTTGGAGACCTTTCTGAGGAATCACCCGCCTACCTTCAAGGGGCGCTATGATCCAGATGGGGCTCAAACATGGCTCAAGGAAGTAGAGAGGATCTTCAGAGTCATGCAATGTGATGATGTGCAGAAGGTGCGTTTTGGCACGCACATGCTAGCGGAGGAGGCTGATGATTGGTGGGTTAGTCTCCTACCCATTTTGGAGCAAGACGGAGCTGTGGTGACGTGGGCTGTTTTCACGAGGGAGTTCCTTAACAGATACTTCCCAGAAGATGTTCGTGGGAAGAAAGAGATAGAGTTTCTGGAGCTTAAGCAAGGAAACATGTCGGTGACTGAGTATGCGGCAAAGTTTGTGGAGCTGGCTAAGTTTTACCCGCATTATACTCTTGAGACGGCTGAATTTTCGAAGTGTATAAAGTTCGAGAATGGCTTGCGTGCTGACATCAAGCGAGCCATTGGCTATTAGAAGATCCGCAATTTTTCTGAGTTAGTAAGTAGCTACAGAATTTATGAAGAGGATACCAAGGCTCACTACAAGGTAGTGAATGAGAGGAAAGCTAAGGGCCAGCAGAGTCGCCCAAAACCTTATGATGCTCCTAGAGATAAAGGGAAGCAAAGAGTGAATGATGAGAGGAGGCCCCAGAAGAAGATTGCTCCTGCTGAGATTACCTGTTTCACTTGTGGCGAGAAAGGCCACAAGAGTAATGCGTGTACTGTTGATGTGAAGAGATGCTACCGTTGTGGTCAGAAAGGGCATATCACTAATGACTGCAAGTTTGATGATGTTGTGTGTTTCAACTGCAATGAGCAAGGACACATTGGTTCGCAGTGTAAGCAACCCAAGAAGACTAAGACTGCGGGGAGAGTGTTTGCATTGAATGGCACTCAGACTGAGAATGACGATCGTTTGATCAGAGGTACTTGCTATATTAATAATACTCCTTTAGTTGCTATTATTGATACTGGTGCTACGCACAGTTTTGTTGCTTTAGATTGTGTTTCTGCTTTGGGTCTTGATGTTTCTGATATGAATGGAGAGATGGTTGTCGAGACTCCAGCTAAGGGTTCGGTGACTACTTCTCTCGTGTGCATAAATTGTCCTTTATCTATGTTTGGCCGTGACTTTGTGATGGATTTAGTTTGCCTACCTTTACGTGGTATGGATGTGATTCTGGGTATGAATTGGCTAGAGTACAACCGTGTTCTTATCAACTGTTTTAGAAAGACGGTGCATTTTTCTTCTGTCGAAGAAGAGTGGGGCGCAGAGTTCCTATCTACTAAGCAGCTGAAGCAGCTAGAACGTGATGGGATGCTGATGTTTTCGTTGATGGCTTCCTTATCCTTAGAGAATCAAGCGGTAATTGATAAACTGCAAGTGGTGTGTGATTTTCCTGAAGTTTTCCCAGATGAAATTCCAGATGTGCCTCCGGAGAGAGAAGTTGAGTTCTCTATCGACCTTGTTCCTGGAACGAAGCCGGTGTCGATGGCGCCTTACCGCATGTCTGCTTCTGAGTTAGCAGAATTGAAGAAACAGTTGGAAGACTTACTTGAGAAGAAGTTTGTGAGACCTAGTGTTTCACCATGGGGAGCTCCAGTGTTACTAGTGAAGAAGAAAGACGGCAGTATGAGACTGTGTATTGATTACATACAGCTGAACAAAGTGACGATCAAGAATAGGTATCCACTTCCGAGGATTGACGATTTGATGGATCAATTAGTGGGTGCACGTGTTTTCAGCAAGATAGATTTGAGGTCAGGCTATCACCAGATCAAAGTGAAAAATGAAGATATGCAGAAGACGGCTTTCAGAACTCGTTATGGTCACTATGAGTACAAGGTTATGCCTTTTGGATTTACCAATGCACCGGGAGTGTTTATGGAGTATATGAATCGCATCTTCCATGCATTTCTGGATCGGTTTGTAGTTGTATTTGTAACACCCCGTTCCCAAAAATACGTAATTTAAATAAAATAATCAGAGTTAAACCACAAACGGAGCATTACACTGCTTATAAAAATTCTTTAATAGAAAATAAAACTATTAAACTTCAACAACCAACTTATAAAAATTTGCAGCGGAATATTCATTTCAATCACAATTAATCCTCAAGTAAAATCTTGGCACAAAGGCCTCATCAAAATGTTTCAACAAAAGCTACATCATCATGTCTCAAAATTCAATACATAGGAGTGAAAGTGATATAGAAATCCCATCCCATACGTAACAAGTGCTAGACGTTGAGCCACCACCTACTACTCAGGATCACCTGCAAGTTACCCATACGAAGGGCAACATTTTCAAGCAGAAGGGGTGAGATTCACGAACAACAATAATATATATATAAAGTTCATCAAATGCATAGAAACAACAGTAAATCCACATCAACAACATCAATAAGAAATATACATATAAATATAGCATCATACTTGATTATCAACACTACTCCAATTATATTTAATTCGAAACCAACTTCATTCTTGATGACGACACACCGACAACGACTTAACACCAACGACACATCAACAACATCGACAACTCACCCAACACAACAACTACGACAATGCAACAATGCACATGCTTGTGGTACCAAAATACAGGGCAGAGCCCTCACCGCTTTGAACAACAAAGTGTTCCAGGACTTGAGTCCTCCCGCTTTGAACGACAAGGCGTTCCAGAGCATAAGCTCTCACCGCTTTGAATGACATGGCATTCCAGGACCGAGGTCCTCACCGCTTTTGAACAACAAAGTGCTCCAGGACATGAGTCCTCCCGCTTTGAACGACAAGGCGTTCCAGAGCATAAGCTCTCACCGCTTTGAATGACAATGCATCAGACTCCAACTGTGTATATCAACATACAACATGACATCACCGACAACAACCACCAACCAACAATGCATACATCTACGTATGACTTACACCACGACAATTCAACAACAACAACTATGCCTAATTTATTTATGACACACTCCCCAACTTGGACAACACAAAACAACGAAAACAACAACGGAACAACACAACAACGGAACAACACAACAACGGAACAACGACAATAGCATATATAATCATATTTATTTGATATATACATGCACTCACATAGCTTCTCTTTCATTCATAATATTTACTTCATAAACAAGGTTAAACAAATCAAAGGAACAGTTTAGGATGCCTAAATTAATGTCCTAATGCGCGAAGCAAAATTCAGAAAATGGTCTTACAGAACCTATCTTGCTTCAAGCGAAGGTCATCTCGCTTCAAGCGAAATCCTCACAGAATGGTTGGTTCTCTCTCGCTCAGAGTTCGCTCTTGGTTCGCTTCAAGCGACTTAAAAGACGTAAGTCTGGGGGAATCTCGCTTGGAGTTCGCTTGCATCTCGCTTAAGCGAAATTTTATCTGGACAACATTATGGGAATCTCGCTTAAGCGAGAAATATCTCGCTTCAAGCGAAGCTTCATCGGGGCAGTTTTCAAACTACGATTTTCTAAGCCCTTTTTCATCCAAAAACCCAATTTTTGATCCCCCAATCACCCAAAATGAATTAGAACAATGTTTACAGGTTCTATATGCAACATAATACTCAAAACAACACATAAACATGCAATCAACAACATAATCATCAACATTTTGCAAATTATCACCACTTTCTAACCCTAGGTCAAGAACACAACTTTCAATTCAATTTCAGAAATCACATATATATTATTGATTGAAAGTTAACCTCACCCTTACCTGGATTAAGAAGAACAACTACAGCAATTTAATCTCTCCTCTAGGCAATTCCCCTTGTTCTTGGCTCTTCTCCCTTTTCTCCCAAAAAGCTTAGTTTTCTTTTCTTACTGTACGTACAAAAGTTTTTCTGCCTAACTCTTTCCTATTCTCCCCAAAGTGTAACCCCCACTTATTTCTTAACTCCTACTAAAACCTATTAATTCTCATTAACCCCCAATATTTCCAACAATATTATTTTCTTACTTATTCCTATTAAATAATTCAAAATATTAATAATAAAATGCAACACACCTCATAAGTCACATAAATTATTTTAAAGCATATAAAATACATAAAACATATTAAAAATCAACCAAATTAATCAAATAAAACTAGGGCGTTACAACTCTCCCCAACTTAAAGAATTTTCGTCCTCGAAAATATACCTCTGATCGGACGATCCTCACTCACGTCTAAGTACCGGCCAAAGCAAATACTTTACCACCTGTCCTAACCTTTTTCGGCTGCGTACACTGTGAACTGATATGACCTTCCTCATTGCAGTTATAGCAGACAATATCCCCACGCTTACAATCAGCTAATGTGTGTCCTTTCTGACCACACCTGAAGCACTTCTTCTCCTCACGGTCGCAGACATTACTCTTGTGGCCTTTCTCGCCACACTTGAAACAAACAATCTCAGTAGGAGCATCTCTCCTATTGGGCCTTCTCTCGTCATTCACTTCCTTTTTACTCCTATCGGTCGGAGCACTATAAGGCTTCCCACGGTCCTGTTGCTTACCTTTTCTTTCCCTCATAATCTTATAATGAGCCTTGGTATCCTCCTCATAAATCCTGCAGCTACTCACCATTTCAGAAAAGTTACGGATCTTCTGATAACCAATGGCCCGCTTAATCTCAGCACGCAGACCATTCTCAAACTTGATGCACTTGGAGAACTCAGCCGTCTCTGCAGTATAGTGCGGATAAAACTTTGCCAATTCAACAAACTTAGCAGCATATTCAGTTACTGACATATCACCTTGCTTCAGTTCTAGGAACTCAATCTCCTTCTTCCCACGAACATCCTCCGGGAAGTACCTATTCAAGAATTCCCTCCTGAACACAGCCCAGGTTACCACAGCACCATCCTGTTCAAGTACAGGCAGCAGACTTACCCACCAATCATCAGCTTCTTCAGCTAACATGTGCGTACCAAACTGCACCTTCTGAACCTCACTGCATTGCATAACTCTGAAAATTCTTTCAATTTCTTTGAGCCAATTCTGAGCTCCGTCAGGGTCATACCTTCCCTTGAAAGTTGGTGGATGGTTCCTCAAAAAAGTCTCCAACATCCTCACACCAGTGTCTCCAGCAGCACCGTTAGGTTGTTGTCCTACAGCTTGAGCAACAGCCTCAAGTGCAGCAGCGATAGCAGCATCATTACGACTAGCCATATCAAAGTTCTCTATATCAGAAACAACAGCTCAGAAACAACAACAAAAACAACATTAGAGTTGACACTCTATCCTAGGTGGCTCAACACGACTCTACTACTTGGCCGGACGGACCAACCTGCTCTGATACCAATTGTAACACCCCGTTCCCAAAAATACGTAATTTAAATAAAATAATCAGAGTTAAACCACAAACGGAGCATTACACTGCTTATAAAAATTCTTTAATAGAAAATAAAACTATTAAACTTCAACAACCAACTTATAAACATTTGCAGCGGAATATTCATTTCAATCACAATTAATCCTCAAGTAAAATCTTGGCACAAAGGCCTCATCAAAATGTTTCAACAAAAGCTACATCATCATGTCTCAAAATTCAATACATAGGAGTGAAAGTAATATAGAAATCCCATCCCATACGTAACAAGTCCTAGACGTTGAGCCACCACCTACTACTCAGGATCACCTGCAAGTTACCCATACGAAGGGCAACATTTTCAAGCAGAAGGGGTGAGATTCACGAACAACAATAATATATATATAAAGTTCATCAAATGCATAGAAACAACAGTAAATCCACATCAACAACATCAATAAGAAATATACATATAAATATAGCATCATACTTGATTATCAACACTACTCCAATTATATTTAATTTGAAACCAACTTCATTCTTGATGACGACACACCGACAACGACTTAACACCAACGACACATCAACAACATCGACAACTCACCCAACACAACAACTACGACAATGCAACAATGCACATGCTTGTGGTACCAAAATACAGGGCAGAGCCCTCACCGCTTTGAACAACAAAGTGTTCCAGGACCTGAGTCCTCCCGCTTTGAACGACAAGGCGTTCCAGAGCATAAGCTCTCACCGCTTTGAATGACATGGCATTCCAGGACCGAGGTCCTCACCGCTTTTGAACAACAAAGTGCTCCAGGACATGAGTCCTCCCGCTTTGAACGACAAGGCGTTCCAGAGCAAAAGCTCTCACCGCTTTGAATGACAATGCATCAGACTCCAACTGTGTATATCAACATACAACATGACATCACCGACAACAACCACCAACCAACAATGCATACATCTACGTATGACTTACACCACGACAATTCAACAACAACAACTATGCCTAATTTATTTATGACACACTCCCCAACTTGGACAACACAAAACAACGAAAACAACAACGGAACAACACAACAACGGAACAACACAACAACGGAACAACGACAATAGCATATATAATCATATTTATTTATATATACATGCACTCACATAGCTTCTCTTTCATTCATAATATTTACTTCATAAACAAGGTTAAACAAATCAAAGGAACAGTTTAGGATGCCTAAATTAATGTCCTAATGCACGAAGCAAAATTCAGAAAATGGTCTTACAGAACCTATCTCGCTTCAAGCGAAGGTCATCTCGCTTCAAGCGAAATCCTCACAGAATGGTTGGTTCTCTCTCGCTCAGAGTTCGCTCTTGGTTCGCTTCAAGCGACTTAAAAGACGTAAGTCTGGGGGAATCTCGCTTGGAGTTCGCTTGCATCTCGCTTAAGCGAAATTTTATCTGGACAGCATTATGGGAATCTCGCTTAAGCGAGAAATATCTCGCTTCAAGCGAAGCTTCATCGGGGCAGTTTTCAAACTACGATTTTCTAAGCCCTTTTTCATCCAAAAACCCAATTTTTGATCCCCCAATCACCCAAAATGAATTAGAACAATGTTTACAGGTTCTATATGCAACATAATACTCAAAACAACACATAAACATGCAATCAACAACATAATCATCAACATTTTGCAAATTATCACCACTTTCTAACCCTAGGTCAAGAACACAACTTTCAATTCAATTTCAGAAATCACATATATATTATTGATTGAAAGTTAACCTCACCCTTACCTGGATTAAGAAGAACAAC
This sequence comes from Medicago lupulina, assembly GCA_958299785.1. Lineage (NCBI taxonomy): Eukaryota > Viridiplantae > Streptophyta > Magnoliopsida > Fabales > Fabaceae > Medicago > Medicago lupulina. The sequence continues at coordinate 47,146,051 of OY283144.1, read as the reverse complement.
TACAGCAATTTAATCTCTCCTCTAGGCAATTCCCCTTGTTCTTGGCTCTTCTCCCTTTTCTCCCAAAAAGCTTAGTTTTCTTTTCTTACTGTACGTACAAAAGTTTTTCTGCCTAACTCTTTCCTATTCTCCCCAAAGTGTAACCCCCACTTATTTCTTAACTCCTACTAAAACCTATTAATTCTCATTAACCCCCAATATTTCCAACAATATTATTTTCTTACTTATTCCTATTAAATAATTCAAAATATTAATAATAAAATGCAACACACCTCATAAGTCACATAAATTATTTTAAAGCATATAAAATACATAAAACATATTAAAAATCAACCAAATTAATCAAATAAAACTAGGGCGTTACAACTCTCCCCAACTTAAAGAATTTTCGTCCTCGAAAATATACCTCTGATCGGACGATCCTCACTCACGTCTGAGTACCGGCCAAAGCAAATACTTTACCACCTGTCCTAACCTTTTTCGGCTGCGTACACTGTGAACTGATATGACCTTCCTCATTGCAGTTATAGCAGACAATATCCCCACGCTTACAATCAGCTAATGTGTGTCCTTTCTGACCACACCTGAAGAACTTCTTCTCCTCACGGTCGCAGACATTACTCTTGTGGCCTTTCTCGCCACACTTGAAACAAACAATCTCAGTAGGAGCATCTCTCCTATTGGGCCTTCTCTCGTCATTCACTTCCTTTTTACTCCTATCGGTCGGAGCACTATAAGGCTTCCCACGGTCCTGTTGCTTACCTTTTCTTTCCCTCATAATCTTATAATGAGCCTTGGTATCCTCCTCATAAATCCTGCAGCTACTCACCATTTCAGAAAAGTTACGGATCTTCTGATAACCAATGGCCCGCTTAATCTCAGCACGCAGACCATTCTCAAACTTGATGCACTTGGAGAACTCAGCCGTCTCTGCAGTATAGTGCGGATAAAACTTTGCCAATTCAACAAACTTAGCAGCATATTCAGTTACTGACATATCACCTTGCTTCAGTTCTAGGAACTCAATCTCCTTCTTCCCACGAACATCCTCCGGGAAGTACCTATTCAAGAATTCCCTCCTGAACACAGCCCAGGTTACCACAGCACCATCCTGTTCAAGTACAGGCAGCAGACTTACCCACCAATCATCAGCTTCTTCAGCTAACATGTGCGTACCAAACTGCACCTTCTGAACCTCACTGCATTGCATAACTCTGAAAATTCTTTCAATTTCTTTGAGCCAATTCTGAGCTCCGTCAGGGTCATACCTGTCATACCCTCATTTTGGACCTAAAAATACTCACTCAAATTCCTCTGCTATTTTCTAATGCTTTCAAATCCACCGTGTTTTCTACTGTGCTTCAGTTGCATACATTACTGTTTCAGTCTTTTAAATTTTTGCATAAAATTGTACAAAAGGGTATTTTGGTCATTTCCTACTAAGGAGCCCATTTTCAGTCCCTATATTTTGTCCCTGAGTCTTTCCCGTTTGTTTGCATGAATCATTAATCAAATTTTGTACAAAAATCATCTTAATTTGCGTCTGAGTCAGTCTGAGTCGTTTTTGCCCCAAGGGCATTTTAGTCTTTTCACCTCAAGCAAATTTTGGGCAGAGAGGTATTTTAAAATACCTCATTTTTAGTAGTTTGTTCGTTTTAGTCCATTTTGTCGTTTTTAAATGTTTCGCTTTACGTTATTTTCAAATTACATTTTTAGCCAATTTTATTATTTTTACTTTTTAGTCCAAATATTATGTAAATTGCAAATTAGTCCCAATTTCAACCTTTTTAAGCAGTCCATTTCTTTTCAAAATAGTCCAAATTTTAAATTGCAAAACAGTCCCATTTTTTTATATATTTGCAAAGTGGTCCCATATTTTACATATTTGCAGATTGGTCCTCAAGGTCAAAAATAAGTCAATTCAGTCCAAAAAGCCACGCAAGCAGGTCCAAGTCCACATGGCAGTCCCCAATTGGTCAAGAGCACACATGGCAGCCTATAAAAGGCTGGCCACTGTTCAGGTGCCACACAACACAGAATCAGAGCCACATCATCACAAACAGATCACACTTTCTCTCTCATTTCAGTTACAGATCAAATTCACAAATCCAGAAAAAGTTCAAGAACATTCAAACCCTAACCGTTTTTCTAGAATTGAAATTCAACACAGAAGCTACGAAAATTCGCGAAGTTCTCAGTGATTCATACCGAATCATCATCACTGAACCTCTTTCCACCGCAATTCAAGTACGAGTTCGCCACCGTTGACGGCAAACTTCGAGCACGATCACGGTGGAACCGCATTCAGAGAAGAGAAGAAGGAGAAACGCGAAGAAAATTGAATCGGTGAAGAAGAAGAAGGAAACCTACCGATTAAACTCGAATCCAAGCCAAGAATCAATTAAACAGAAGAAATTCAAGGTATTCCGGATCCAGTTCAAGTCTCCGAAACAAATCAGGTAAAAAACTCCTCAAAATTCATCTGCATATCATAAAGGTAGCCAAAAACAAGATCGATTTAAACCTCAAGAAGTTGAAACCGTTTCGATTCAAGAAGATTACTTCGAAACCCTAAAAAATGTAAAAAACACGTGAAGCTTCAAAGATTCACAACGAGTGAAAACCGTTGCGAATCCGAGAGAATCCACGGAAGTTCAAAGCAAGAAAAGCGGAAAATGATGAATCGGAACGGTTTGCGACGGCGACGAGGATTACACCGATTTCATGAGTTTCGAAGTTTCGTATGTTTAATTGATGCGTAGAACAACATGAAAGAGCGATTAAGGACGATCTAGCATGAGTCTGGACCGATTTAGGATAGCTAGGGTTAGGGTTTCAGGGAACGGCGGAGAAGAGAAGAACAAGAGAGAGAAACGCTCAAGAAAAATGAGGGAAACGGATCTTGGCCCCTTTTTCTAAGCTTGCTAACCGGGTCGGTTCAAACCCGACCCACTCTCACGCGTTGCAGGCCGTTTGATCTAGGTTTATTGGATCCGGATCAATCCGACGCCTCAGAGGCGTTCTGGAGATCCGGATCCGTCTGTGTGTTGGGTTTTGGGCCTTTTACCCGTGGATTTTGGTTCTTTTCACGTTTTATGGAATTTCTTGCGCTATGCACACCCCTTTCCTTGCTATCTGAACCTCTATGTGTGTTGATTTTTTTTGCAAAAATTCCTGGAAAATTACTATGTGTTCTTGATGTATTCTTGTCTATTTCGTGATAGTTTCACAGTTTGAGGCGGATAAATAATGTGCGCGCTAATTTTTTTCGTTTGATTTGTGCATTTTGGTGTTCTTGGTAGAATTTCATGCATGATCTCCGGCCCAATCTCTTGCCGTACAAAATTGGTGCTTGGCATATAAATTTGTGATGTTTTTACCTCTGAATGCATGTGGTTTCTTGCAGTTTCTCAAGGTTTAATTGGTACTAGCTTGTTCTACAAGTTTAATTATTTGTTCTTGTTTTTTTTTTCCAAGCCTAATTGCTAGCTTCTTGCTCCATAAATGTGATAGATAGCTCTTGGCTTCACAAGTTTGATTGTCATGAGCTAAATTCTTTCATGTTGATCGTTAATTTTTTTTGTGTCGCAAACTCATTTGATAGCCTCCAATGTGCCAAGTTCAATTGTTAACTTCGAAATGCAATTTTTTTGTGAAATGTGTTGATTTTAGGGTTTAAGTGTGACTCATAATTTCTCTTTGATTCTTGAAATGTTTTCTTTGAAAAGGGGGTGCTGTTTTGGGTAAAGGTTATAGGTCATGGGGCTTAGTTTAGATTTTAGGTTTTAGTGTGGTGTCATTTGCATTATTTTTGGTGTTTGCAATTTGCTTAATGTTTTTAGTTATGTCCACTTCATCTTTTTTCAATTGGTTTAGTGCTTTGTTAGTAAATTTCATCTACTATGCATTGCTACTCATGCTATCATTTCTCATTTCATTACTAACCATTTTGTTCTATGCCTCATGCACGTTGCAAGCATTGCCTCACTCTCATTTGTTTTTCTTCCTTTAGTCACCCTCATGCAATTTTCTATTTGATTCATGTAATATTTTAGGTTTAGTTTACCTTTCTTTAATTTCATGCAAGACTATAGAATGTAAAATAGGACCCGATGTAAAAGACTATGAACTATGATGATGTACACCGACACATGCACCGACACATGCACACACGTTGTAAGACTTTCCGCTAGATGTATGTGTAGGAAGCGTAAAACCTAGGAAAACTTATAATTTCTTCATCAAAATCAACACATAACTCAAACTATTTTGCAATAAAATGAGGTCAAAACCTCACCTTTTTTCTTTCATTTTCTTAAGACAAAATCAAAACTAGTGCTAATTCTCAACTTTAACATCCCTTTTGTAAATAAATTGGACTAACCTCACTTGTTCTCAATTCTAACGCCTATACGGCCTCGTTCTCTGCTTCAAAACCTTTTTTTTTTTTCAAAACTAAAAATTGAACCTACCCACAAAAAGCATTTTGGAAGAGAACTACATGGAATTTTGATCCCTTAAAAGGGTATGTAGGCAAGAGACTCAAAATCTCTCCAAGTCCAATAAAATAAAATCCAATCTTCTCCCTCTCATTCTTAAAACCAATCTTTTTTACAAATAGCGATAAAAGCAACGCATAAACGTAAAGCATAGTAAAACGGTTCCTATAGGATACTATAGTCATTACGGGTGCCTAACACCTTCCCGTGATGAAATCAGCCCCGAACTTAGAATTTCTAAGGTTTTTCTCGATTTTACCTTCCCCAAAAAAAATAGAGACATCAATGATTGAAAGGTTCAAATCTAATCAATGATTTGACACCCGAAAATCCCGATGACAGAAATGGCGACTTCACTTGGGACTTTTAGGGCTACACCTAGTTTTTCATGCTTTATATTTATGCTTTGCTTTATTGCTACATGTAAAATTTTCTTGTGTCCGTGTGGGGTGAGAATATCAAAAGCCCTATACCCGGGCTGAGTGAACCTAAGATTAGGAAGAGATATAATCGACAATCCATTCCGGGGGTTGCCTCGTGCATTGGATTACGCGATCAATCTCACATAGCTGAGGCATTTTGGAGGTGATGTTGTCGGCGTGTGTTGTCATGCTTAGACACTTTACTTCCAATTGACCGATGAAGGCTATGAACCGTAGTTACCAAACCCATCCTTGGCCTTTCTTAGGACGTAGTGCGGAGGCTAAACCGAGCGTTGTCTCGAAATTTAGTCGTCACGCGATACTACACCCGAACTAAACCTTCTTACGGATAATCATGGACAAGCGTTGCTTTGTACTACCATGATATACGCGAGAGAGGTTGTGGTTTGGGAACCTTGTAGAACCTTGGTTACTACTATCAAAGCCTTAGTTTCACCGGACACCGTGTCCACTTGTTACCTTAGCCCACCGTGCTTTCCTTGTTAAAACCATGCATACATGCATTCATGCATAAATTTTCTACATGCATTTATCAAAGGGTATAGACAAACTAAAATTCTTTGCAAATATAACCAGGCATGAAGAGGACTAAGTCTTACAAGTTCAGAGAAGTTGATTTGGCTAGCCTAAGGGAGTTGGCACTCAAAGTTAAGAATCCGACTGGGTTTCGTCTCCGATACGGTGGTTTGCTTGGTATTCTCCGGACTAATGTAGAAGAGAAGCTGGTGCACACTCTGGTGCAATTCTATGACCCGGTTTTCCGTTGCTTCACTTTCCCGGATTTTCAGTTGGTTCCCACACTCGAGGCTTACTCTTGCTTATTGGGTTTACCTATAGCCGAGAAGACACCCTTCACGGGCCCAGGACCTTCTCTTACTCCTCTGGTTATTGCTAAGGATCTTTATCTCAGGACTTCCGATGTGTCTAAGAATCTTATCATTAAGTCTCACATCCAGGGTTTCACTTCAAAGTACTTACTTGAGCAGGCTAATCTTGGATCCACTTGTCAGGACACTCTTGAGGCTATTCTTGCACTACTCATCTATGGGCTCATTCTCTTTCTGAATCTCGACAACTTTGTGGACATGAATGCTATAGAGATCTTCCATTCCAGGAATCCGGTTCCTACTTTGTTAGCTGACACATACCATGCCACCCATGATCGGACTCTCAAGGGTCGTGGATTTATTCTTTGCTGCATACCTCTTCTGTATAGGTGGTTTATTTCTCACCTCCCGAGTTCTTTCCATACCAACACGGAGAATTGGTCTTACTCACAGCGGATTATGGCTCTTACTCCCGATGAGGTGGTTTGGATCACTCCAGCAGCTCGCGTCAAGGAGATTATCACTGGTTGTGGAGAGTTCCTCAATGTACCTCTTCTCGGTACCCGGGGAGGAATCAACTACAATCCCGAGTTAGCCATGAGACAGTTTGGTTTTCCTATGAGAGCGAAGCCCATCAACCTTGCTACATCTCAGGAGTTCTTCTATTATTCCAATGCTCCCACTGGGCAAAGGAAAGCTTTTACGGATGCTTGGTCTAAGATTCGTAGGAGGGATGTGAAACACTTGGGTGTGAGATCCGGTATAGCTCATGAAGCCTATACTCAGTGGGTGATAGATCGAGCCGAAGAGATTGGCATGCCTTACCCTGCTATGAGGCATGTATCTGCATCTACTCCGTCTAGACCATTACCGTTGCTTCCCGCGACTCAGGAGATGTATCAGGAGCATCTAGCTATGGAGAGTGAGGAGAAGCGAGCATGGAAAGCCCGTTACAGTGAGGCTGAGAACTTGATCATGACTTTGGATGGCAGGGACGAGCAGAAGGATCATGAGAACCGTATGCTGAAGAAAGAGCTAGCCAGGGTTAGGAAGGAGCTTGAGGAGAAAGATGATCTATTGAGGAGAGACTCCAGGAGAGTCAGAGGTCGTCGGGATTTCTTCGCCAGTTATTGTGGTTCAGCTTCAGACTCGGATTCCGAATACTACCCAGTCACTCCTTAGTTCTGGATGATAGGGTTGCTATTTGTTATGTTGTTTGTTCCGCTTATGTTTCAGAAGCCTACTCCCTTGGCTCAGTTTATCAGAACAATTTGCTTTGAATGACTTGTTAGTCCAATAATGTTTGCAAAGAATTCTAATTTGTCAAAAAAACTCTTTGGTAATAAAAAGAGTCATTTTTGCATCCGCATTTGCATATCATGCATCATATGCATCATTCATCGGTCACAAAAAACTTCCAAGTGCTCATTGCCTCCTGGTTCTTCTGCCGCAGTGTGAAAAGTGGCTCGTGCTCGAAGGACTGATCCACCTACCAGAGTACATCAGACCAGACAGTACAGAAGGAGAAATCAAGTAGCTATGGAAGAAGAGAATGCACAGCTCCGCACTGAACTAGCCTCTGTGAGAGAAGAGTTAGCCAAAGCTCTCGACGCCATGACCGCTCTGGTAGCCGCTCAAGAGCAACCAACCTCGTCTGCTCCAGAGACCACTGAGGCGATTCCAACATCATCCCTCGATAGCCGCTTCGCCATGCCAAGAGGATACCCGTACGGGCTCCCACTTTTCTTTGCTCCGGATCCCACAACAGTTGCTTCCAGTGCTGCCAACAGCAACCAGATCCCCGTCTCAGGGCAGGCATCTCTTCACACTACCTTGCCTCAGTCAACGGTCTTCACAGATCCGATTGTGCACTCTACGCCTCAGGGCGCCAATGCTAATGATTACCGTGGAAAGACTCCTGTATTGGGAACTATGGAGGAAAGAATGGAAGAACTTGCCAGAGAACTCCGTCGCGAGATTAAGGCCAACCGTGGGAGCAGTGACCTCGTCAGAACCCACGATCTTTGTTTAGTTCCGAGGGTCGATGTCCCCAAGAAATTCAAGGTCCCGGAATTTGACCGCTACAACGGGCTGACTTGCCCCCAGAACCATATCATCAAATACGTCCGGAAGATGGCTAACCATGAGACAATGATTCACTTATGATCCATTGCTTCCAGGACAGTCTAATGGAAGATGCCGCGGAGTGGTATACCGGTTTGAGCAAGGATGATATCCGCACTTTTGATGATCTAGCTACTGCTTTCAAGAACCACTATGGGTTCAACACCAGGCTCAAGCCGAATAGAGAATTCCTCCGGTCTCTTTCTCAGAAAAAGGACGAAAGCTTTCGCGAATACGCACAGAGGTGGAGAGGGGCGGCTGCCCGTATCACCCCCGCCTTGGACGAGGAAGAAATGACTCAAACATTCTTGAAGACCCTGAAGAAAGATTATGTTGAGAGAATGATCATTGCTGCCCTAAGCAACTTCTCTGAGATGGTCACTATGGGAACCCGCTTAGAGGAAGCCGTCCGAGAAGGGATTATCGTGTTTGAGAAAGGTGAATCCTCGAATGCACCGAAGAAATACGGCAATGGTCACCATAAGAAAAAGGAATCAGAAGTTGGAATGGTGTCCGCCGGAACCAATCAATCTGCCACTGCCGCCCCCGTCAATGCTACACAACTGCCTCAACCGTATCAATACCTACAGTATGCCCAGCATCCGTTCTATCCGCCGTTCTACCATCAATACCCTCCTCTACCGGGCCAGCCTCAGGTCCCTGTTAATGCCATCGCCCAACAAATGCAACAACAACCCCTAGCTCAGCAACAACCGCAACAACAACAACAACAAGGCCCTCAATCTAGACCATCTTTCCCGCCGATACCGATGGCGTATGCTGAACTACTCCCAACTCTGTTACATAAGGGGTATTGCACCACTAGACCTGGCAAGCCTCCGCCAAACCCATTGCCTCCCAGGTTCCGCTCCGATCTCAGATGTGATTTCCACCAAGGCGCCCTAGGTCATGACGTAGAAGGTTGCTACGCTCTGAAATACATTGTAAAGAAGTTGATCGACCAGGGAAAGCTATCATTTGAAAACAATGTCCCACATGTGCTCGACAATCCACTCCCCAACCATGCCGCTGTAAATATGATCGAAGTCTATGAAGAAATCCCCCATCTCAGTGTCCGTAATGTTGCTACACCCCTAGTGCCACTACATATCAAGCTGTGCCAAGCTTCCTTGTTCAGCCACGACCACGCTGCCTGCTGTGAATGTCTTCAGAACCCTATGTGTTGCAGCGTAGTCCAGACTGATGTCCAAAGATTGATGAATGACAACTACTTGACTACCAGTGATGTTTGCATGATAGTGCCGATCTTCCACGATACTCCAGTCAAGAGCACGCCCGTCAGGAAGGACGTTGAACCGTTGGTCATACGGTTGCCTGGTCCAGTACCATATACTTCTGCGAAAGCCATCCCGTACAAGTACAGTGCGACTATGTTGGAAAACGGGAAAGAAGTACCTCTAGTATCCTCAAGCACAGTAGGCAGTATCGCTGAAGGGACGGCTTTGAGGAGCGGCAAGGTCCGACCCCTTTTGTTTCAGAAGAAAGATGATGTGCAAGTTACAATTCCTGCTGATAAGACTACTCCATTAACAATCCCTCCTGTTGTTGAAAGTACCAGCCGTCCAGGCCAATCCGTTGAAGATTCCAATCTGGATGAGATTTTGAGGATAATCAAGAAAAGCGATTATAAGATTGTTGATCAGCTGCTACAGACTCCTTCGAAGATATCCATCTTGGCCCTACTCCTCAGTTCGGAGGCCCACAGGAATGTGTTATTGAAAGTGTTGGAACAAGCCTATGTTGACCACGAAGTCACAGAGGACCAATTTGGTGGAATAGTGGCTAACATCACTGCTTGCAGTAACCTTTGGTTTGGTGAAGATGAACTTCCAGAGGCAGGAAAGCACCACAACTTGGCCCTGCACATTTCCATGAACTGCAAAACAGATATGCTGTCCAACGTGTTGGTAGACACTGGGTCGTCGTTGAATGTGATGCCTAAGTCGACTTTGGATCAGTTGAGTTGCCGAGGAGTTCCCTTGAGGAGGAGTACTTTTCTAGTCAAGTCTTTCGATGGTTCCCGTAAAACTGTGCTTGGAGAAGTAGATCTCCCCATGACTATTGGTCCTGAAACATTCATGATTACTTTCCAGGTTATGGACATAGATGCCTCTTACAGTTGCCTGCTCGGGAGACCGTGGATACACGAGGCTGGGGCAGTCACTTCTACTCTCCATCAGAAGCTAAAGTTCGTAAGGAATGGTAAACTTGTGACAGTGCATGGAGAAGAAGCTTATCTGGTCAGTCAGTTATCATCCTTCTCTTGTATCGAAGCTAAGTCTGCCGAAGGAACTGCATTCCAGGGTTTGACCATCGAGGGTGCGGAGCCCAAGAGAGCTAGTGCTGCCATGGCTTCATTGAAAGATGCGCAGAAAGCCGTTCAGGAGGGTCAGGCCGCCGGTTGGGGCCAATTGATACAGCTGCAGGACAACAAACACAAAGAGGGTCTCGGTTTCTCTCCGATGTCAGGCGTGTCAACTGGAACGTTCCGTAGTGCCGGATTTACTAATGCAATTCTTGATGGTGCCGCCGAAAGAGGGGTTAGACCCACATTTGTGATACCAGGAGGCATTGCAAAGAACTGGAACGTTATCAATCTCCCTATGTTTGTGCATGATTCTAAGTAATATGTCTTGCTGTTTAGGCTTTGTTTTCAAAATAACAATCCTTCCGTCTTGCCCGAGGCGGAAGTGACACTTTTGTAAAGGGCATGTTTGTTCCGACATCACCATTATCAATAAAAAACGTCGTTTCTTTCACGACTCTTTTTCTTTCTTTTATGCTTTTCCCTTGGAAATAATGGTAATGCCAGAAAAAACCAAAACATCTGTGTTTTCTTATTAATTTCAAAGATCTGCATGAAAACTATTTTCTAAAAAAATCATCCAATCATGTCACGCAGATCGAACCAAAATGAACCCGTTGAACACAGTGACTCTATGTTTCTCCAAACTGTTGAATCCCCGGTATTCGAGACCGAAGATGATGATAGTGATGACATACCAGATGAGATTGCCCGATTGCTTGAGCAAGAAGAGAAAACCATTCGGCCTCATCAGGAGGAGATCGAGCTAATCAACTTGGGTACTGAGGATAACAAAAGAGAGATCAAAGTCGGTGCTGCATTGGAGGAAGGGGTCAAGAAAAGGATCTTCCAGCTTCTCCGCGAATACTCGGACATTTTTGCATGGTCGTATGAAGACATGCCAGGTCTGGATCCTCAGATTGTGGAACATCGGATACCGACAAAACCAGACTGTCCTCCTGTCAGGCAAAAGTTGAGACGGACTCGGCCGGACATGGCTCTGAAGATCAAAGCGGAAGTGCAGAAACAGATCGATGCGGGTTTTCTCATGACAGTTGAATATCCCGAGTGGGTTGCTAACATCGTGCCAGTGCCGAAGAAAGATGGTAAGGTTCGAATGTGTGTTGACTACAGAGATTTGAATAAAGCAAGCTTGAAAGACAATTTCCCACTGCCACACATCGATGTGCTTGTTGACAATACTGCCCAGTGCAAGGTGTTCTCCTTCATGGACGATTTTTCTGGCTATAATCAAATCAAAATGTCACCCAAGGACAGGGAGAAGACGTCGTTCATCACTCCGTGGGGAACTTTCTGCTGCAAGGCAATGCCGTTCGGTCTAATAAATGCTGGTGCTACCTACCAAAGGGGGATGACCACTTTGTTCCATGACATGATTCACAAAGAGGTTGAAGTGTATGTAGATGACATGATTGTCAAGTCAAGCGATGAAGAACAACACGTCGAATATTTGGCTAAGATGTTTGAAAGGTTGAGGAAGTACAAGCTTCGGCTGAATCCAAACAAATGCACGTTCGGTGTCAGATCTGGGAAGTTGTTAGGCTTCATTGTCAGTCAGAAAGGCATCGAAGTCGATCCTGACAAGGTCCGAGCTATCCGCGAGATGCCGGCTCCGCAAACCGAGAAGCAAGTCAGAGGATTCCTCGGGCGTTTGAACTACATATCCAGATTTATATCTCACATGACTGCAACCTGCGGGCCGATTTTCAAGTTACTCAGGAAGAATCAACCTATGGTATGGAATGGTGAATGCCAAGAAGCTTTCGACAACATCAAGAGTTATTTGCTAGAACCTCCTATCCTCGTGCCGCCGGTGGAAGGAAGGCCATTGATCATGTATCTGTCAGTGTTGGATGAATCCATGGGATGTGTGCTCAGTCAGCAAGATGAAACTGGAAAGAAAGAGCATGCAATCTATTATTTGAGCAAGAAATTCACCGATTGTGAGACTCGGTACACAATGCTCGAGAAAACCTGTTGTGCACTAGCCTGGGCTGCCAAACGCCTGCGTCATTACTTGATAAACCACACAACTTGGTTGATATCCCGGATGGATCCAATCAAGTACATCTTTGAGAAACCGGCTGTCACCGGAAAAATCGCACGTTGGCAAATGCTACTGTCAGAATATGATATTGTGTTTAAAGCTCAGAAAGCCATTAGAGGGAGTATCCTGGCTGACCATCTCGCTTGCCAACCACTTGATGATTATCAACCTTTGAAGTTTGATTTCCCTGACGAAGAGGTCATGTTTTTAAAGTCAAGAGACTGTGAAGAACCACTGATCGGTGAAGGTCCGGACCCTGATAGCAAGTGGGGATTGGTCTTTGATGGTGCTGTTAATGCTTATGGCCGAGGAATTGGCGCAGTAATTGTGGCTCCGCAGGGGCATCACATCCCTTTTACAGCCCGGATTGTGTTTGAGTGCACCAACAATGTGGCCGAATACGAAGCGTGCATCTTGGGAATTGAAGAAGCCATCGATATGAGAATCAAACATCTGGACATCTATGGAGACTCTGCACTAGTCATCAACCAGATAAAGGGAGAATGGGAGACCCATCATGCCAATTTGATCCCTTACCGTGATTATGCGAGACGTCTGTTGACGTATTTTACAAAGGTTGAGTTGCACCATATTCCCCGAGAGGAGAACCAAATGGCCGATGCTCTTGCTACCTTATCCTCCATGCTTCAAGTGAACCATTGGAATCATGTGCCGATGATCAAAGTACAACGCTTAGATCGGCCCGCTCATGTGTTTACTGTCAGTGATGCGATTGTACAAACGGGTTCAGGCGGAGTCGACGTCAAACCCTGGTATTATGATATCAAGCAATTTCTGTAAAGCCGTGAGTACCCACCGGGTGCTTCCAACAAAGACAAGAAGACGCTGCGCAGGTTGGCTAGCAAGTTCCTGCTGGATGGTGATGTCCTGTACAAAAGGAATTTCGATATGGTGTTGTTAAGATGTGTTGACGAATGTGAAGCAGAACAGCTAATGCATGATGTGCACGATGGCACCTTTGGAACCCACGCATCGGGGCATGCTATGTCTAGAAAGCTGCTGAGAGCTGGTTACTACTGGATGACCATGGAGAGCGATTGCTATCAATATGCCAGGAAGTGCCACAAATGTCAAATATATGCTGATAAGATCCATGTGCCTCCGCACGCTCTCAATGTTATGTCTTCTCCATGGCCTTTCTCTATGTGGGGCATTAATATGATCGGAAGAATTGAACCGAAAGCTTCAAATGGTCATCGTTTTATCCTGGTAGCAATCGATTATTTCACCAAATGGGTCGAAGCTGCATCATATGCCAACGTGACTAAGCAAGTTGTAGTCAAATTCATCAAGAACAATATCATCTGTCGGTATGGTGTTCCTAGCAAGATCATCACTGACAATGGTACCAACCTAAACAATGACATGGTGCAAGCCTTATGCGAGAAATTCAAGATTGAACACCACAATTCTTCTCCTTACAGACCTCAGATGAATGGTGCAGTCGAGGCCGCCAATAAGAACATCAAGAAGATTGTGCAGAAGATGGTAACAACATACAAAGACTGGCATGAGATGTTACCCTATGCTTTACACGGCTACCGTACTACAGTTCGTAGTTCAACCGGGGCAACGCCTTTTTCTCTTGTATACGGCATGGAAGCAGTCCTCCCATTGGAAGTGGAGATTCCGTCTCTCCGTGTGATTATGGAAGCAAAGTTGTCTGAAGCTGAATGGTGCCAGAGTCGGTACGACCAGTTGAATTTGATTGAGGAAAGACGCCTAGACGCTTTGGCTCACGGTCAGATGTATCAGACAAGGATGAAAAATGCTTTTGACAAGAAAGTCCGTCCTCGGGTATTCAAAGAGGGTGAACTCGTGTTGAAAAGAAGAATGAGTCAGCTACCCGACCCAAGGGGCAAGTGGACGCCTAACTATGAGGGACCTTATGTTGTCAAGAAGGCTTTCTCTGGCGGTGCTTTGATTCTCACACACATGGATGGTGTAGAACTTCCGAATCCTGTGAATGCCGATATAGTCAAGAAATACTTTGTCTAGATATGAAAAGAACAGCGTGGTAGGTCGAAAACCCGAAAGGGCGGCCTAGGCAAAAATGCGCTTCCCGGTGGATCGAAAACCCGAAAGGGCGGTCCAGGCAAAATATGGGACAAGAAACAAAAATGTAAAAGCTCGCTGAGATTACATGTAACTCAGGCAAAAATGAGCGTCTCGATGGATCGAAAACCCGAAAGGGCGGTTCATGCAAAAATGAGATTGAAATAAAAGACAATTGACTATATCTGGCAAGTTACCATTCCCCTTGGGATCTTTGCAATTGATGATTGGCTGTTCTCATCCGAGGTTCCGACGCCTGTGGATTCAAGAGTTTCAGATACCATAGCAGTTACTGTGTTTCAATGTATCACCAACCAATAAAATTACCATTTTCCAAGCTTTGTAAATCCGTGGAGTCACGCCTTTGGCTGGTTACCACCCTTATACATCGATTTGAGCCTATGCTTTTGTTTGGCACTCATTTTCCGTTCTATTTTCAAAGCTTTGTACAAAAGGTTTCTTCTATGTTAATAATGATGCATGTCTGGAATAAACATTCCGAAAATTGAAATTTTTTGAGTATTTTGAAAACAAGCCTGAACAGCTAGGTACGTTCAAATGAAACATGCATGAACAAATCTACATTGATATCAGTTCCAATTCAGGTTACTAGCAAGCCTTCCTCCCAGTGACGGTCTGTGGTCAATGGCAAGAATGAAAAAACAGAATGAAAAGCATGAAAAAATGAATATGCTCGCTAAGTCGAAAACCCGAAAGGGCGGCTTAGGCAAAAATGAGCACCCCGATGGATTGACAACCTTCAAAGGCAATTCAGGCAAAAACAGGGGCAACACAAAAAAAAAAAAAAACATTCCCCGGTGGGTCGAAAACCCGAAAGGGCGATCCAGGCAAAAATGGGATGATGAAAGAAAAATGAAAAGAATGAAATGAAAAAAAACAAACATGCAAAAGCATTGACCACAGATGCGATGTCCAAAGCACTTACGTGACCGTTCCAACAAGCGGCAATACCATTCAGACTGTTTTTCTCTACAATTTTACAGCTTCCTGCCTTCAGCGATGGTCTCGATGTATCTTCAAACGACTGCATCCCCAGAAGAGGAACTTTTGCAAATATATGTCCAAGCGCGAGCCATTACGTGCCCAATATTCCAATGTTTCGTCCGTCTCTGCGAAATCATGTCTACAAATTGCCAATCATCATGCATTTCAAAGCATTCATACCTGCATAATCATGCATCTTACATGCTCATGCATTCGATAAGATCGTCATGCTATTCATACGCATCTGCATTCTCAATTCCCATGTCAATTTCAATCAAAATCAATCATGTCAATTTCAAATTTCTTCTGCCAATAATAAATGTCTACTGTCATGTCAATTTCAAAGTTCAACAGTCTTGTTCTAACATTCCTTTCAAATTCAAGCTCCTGCAGTTATGTCAATCAAATTCCAGACTTTTTCAAATACAATTTGTTTCTGTTATCGGTCAAGCAGCAAGTTCGTACCCAAGAACAGCTTGTACCTGTTGATTTGTTTTGGTTATCGGTCAAGTAGCAAGTTCGTATCCAAGAACAGCTTGTACCTATCCTTTTGATATCCGCCGAGCAACTAGTTCAGATCCGAGAACAGCTCGTGCTTTCTATTTTGTTTTCTGTCAGCCAGGTAACTAGTTCGCGTCCAAGAACGGCTTGTGCTTTCTATGTTTTCTTTCAGCCAAGTAACTAGTTCAAATCCGAGAACGGCTTGTGCTTTCTATGTTTTCTTTCAGCCAAGTAACCAGCTCAAATACAAGAGCAGCTTGCGCCCTTTGTTGTCAGTATTCCCGGTCAAGTGGCCAGTTCGAATCCAAGAACAGCTTGTACCTGTCAAATTTGCTTTCGAGTCTCCCCAGTGAGTCTTGTTATCTGCTATTCTGTTAATGTCAATCAGTCCCGCAATGGATACGACATACTCCTTTTTGCTATTCTGTCAATGTCAATCAGTCCCGCAATGGATACGACATATTCTGTTAAATTCAATTCTCAGTTTGTCTTGCATTCATAACACAAATGTTGCATGGCATACATGACATTTAGAAACGTATTTTTACGCCCAAAATCAGTGCAAATGTCGATATTTAAGTATCTTCGTCGCGTCAAGCCAAAGACTCTGTCTCTTGACTCTCCAGACCAAGAAACTTAAATAGGGGCAGCTGTCATACCCTCATTTTGGACCTAAAAATACTCACTCAAATTCCTCTGCTATTTTCTAATGCTTTCAAATCCACCGTGTTTTCTACTGTGCTTCAGTTGCATACATTACTGTTTCAGTCTTTTAAATTTTTGCATAAAATTGTTCAAAAGGGTATTTTGGTCATTTCCTACTAAGGAGCCCATTTTCAGTCCCTATATTTTGTCCCTGAGTCTTTCCCGTTTGTTTGCATGAATCATTAATCAAATTTTGTACAAAAATCATCTTAATTTGCGTCTGAGTCAGTCTGAGTCGTTTTTGCCCCAAGGGCATTTTAGTCTTTTCACCTCAAGCAAATTTTGGGCAGAGAGGTATTTTAAAATACCTCATTTTTAGTAGTTTGTTCGTTTTAGTCCATTTTGTCGTTTTTAAATGTTTCGCTTTACGTTATTTTCAAATTACATTTTTAGCCAATTTTATTATTTTTACTTTTTAGTCCAAATATTATGTAAATTGCAAATTAGTCCCAATTTCAACCTTTTTAAGCAGTCCATTTCTTTTCAAAATAGTCCAAATTTTAAATTGCAAAACAGTCCCATTTTTTTTATATATTTGCGAAGTGGTCCCATATTTTACATATTTGCAGATTGGTCCTCAAGGTCAAAAATAAGTCAATTCAGTCCAAAAAGCCACGCAAGTAGGTCCAAGTCCACATGGCAGTCCCCAATTGGTCAAGAGCACACATGGCAGCCTATAAAAGGCTGGCCACTGTTCAGGTGCCACACAACACAGAATCAGAGCCACATCATCACAAACAGATCACACTTTCTCTCTCATTTCAGTTACAGATCAAATTCACAAATCCAGAAAAAGTTCAAGAACATTCAAACCCTAACCGTTTTTCCAGAATTGAAATTTAACACAGAAGCTACGAAAATTCGCGAAGTTCTCAGTGATTCATACCGAATCATCATCACTGAACCTCTTTCCACCGCAATTCAAGTACGAGTTCGCCACCGTTGACGGCAAACTTCGAGCACGATCACGGTGGAACCGCATTCAGAGAAGAGAAGAAGGAGAAACGCGAAGAAAATTGAATCGGTGAAGAAGAAGAAGGAAACCTACCGATTAAACTCGAATCCAAGCCAAGAATCAATTAAACAGAAGAAATTCAAGGTATTCCGGATCCAGTTCAAGTCTCCGAAACAAATCAGGTAAAAAACTCCTCAAAATTCATCTGCATATCATAAAGGTAGCCAAAAACAAGATCGATTTAAACCTCAAGAAGTTGAAACCGTTTCGATTCAAGAAGATTACTTCGAAACCCTAAAAAACGTAAAAAACACGTGAAGCTTCAAAGATTCACAACGAGTGAAAACCGTTGCGAATCCGAGAGAATCCACGGAAGTTCAAAGCAAGAAAAGCGGAAAATGATGAATCGGAACGGTTTGCGACGGCGACGAGGATTACACCGATTTCATGAGTTTCGAAGTTTCGTATGTTTAATTGATGCGTAGAACAACATGAAAGAGCGATTAAGGACGATCTAGCATGAGTCTGGACCGATTTAGGATAGCTAGGGTTAGGGTTTCAGGGAACGGCGGAGAAGAGAAGAACAAGAGAGAGAAACGCTCAAGAAAAATGAGGGAAACGGATCTTGGCCCCTTTTTATAAGCTTGCTAACCGGGTCGGTTCAAACCCGACCCACTCTCACGCGTTGCAGGCCGTTTGATCTAGGTTTATTGGATCCGGATCAATCCGACGCCTCAGAGGCGTTCTGGAGATCCGGATCCGTCTGTGTGTTGGGTTTTGGGCCTTTTACCCGTGGATTTTGGTTCTTTTCACGTTTTATGGAATTTCTTGCGCTATGCACACCCCTTTCCTTGCTATCTGAACCTCTATGTGTGTTGATTTTTTTTGCAAAAATTCCTGGAAAATTACTATGTGTTCTTGATGTATTCTTGTCTATTTCGTGATAGTTTCACAGTTTGAGGTGGATAAATAATGTGCGCGCTAATTTTTTTCGTTTGATTTGTGCATTTTGGTGTTCTTGGTAGAATTTCATGCATGATCTCCGGCCCAATCTCTTGCCGTACAAAATTGGTGCTTGGCATATAAATTTGTGATGTTTTTACCTCTGAATGCATGTGGTTTCTTGCAGTTTCTCAAGGTTTAATTGGTACTAGCTTGTTCTACAAGTTTAATTATTTGTTCTTGTTTTTTTTTCCAAGCCTAATTGCTAGCTTCTTGCTCCATAAATGTGATAGATAGCTCTTGGCTTCACAAGTTTGATTGTCATAAGCTAAATTCTTTCATGTTGATCGTTAATTTTTTTTGTGTCGCAAACTCATTTGATAGCCTCCAATGTGCCAAGTTCAATTGTTAACTTCGAAATGCAATTTTTTTGTGAAATGTGTTGATTTTAGGGTTTAAGTGTGACTCATAATTTCTCTTTGATTCTTGAAATGTTTTCTTTGAAAAGGGGGTGCTGTTTTGGGTAAAGGTTATAGGTCATGGGGCTTAGTTTAGATTTTAGGTTTTAGTGTGGTGTCATTTGCATTATTTTTGGTGTTTGCAATTTGCTTAATGTTTTTAGTTATGTCCACTTCATCTTTTTTCAATTGGTTTAGTGCTTTGTTAGTAAATTTCATCTACTATGCATTGCTACTCATGCTATCATTTCTCATTTCATTACTAACCATTTTGTTCTATGCCTCATGCACGTTGCAAGCATTGCCTCACTCTCATTTGTTTTTCTTCCTTTAGTCACCCTCATGCAATTTTCTATTTGATTCATGTAATATTTTAGGTTTAGTTTACCTTTCTTTAATTTCATGCAAGACTATAGAAGGTAAAATAGGACCCGATGTAAAAGACTATGAACTATGATGATGTACACCGACACATGCACCGACACATGCACACACGTTGTATGACTTTCCGCTAGATGTATGTGTAGGAAGCGTAAAACCTAGGAAAACTTATAATTTCTTCATCAAAATCAACACATAACTCAAACTATTTTGCAATAAAATGAGGTCAAAACCTCACCTTTTTTCTTTCATTTTCTTAAGACAAAATCAAAACTAGTGCTAATTCTCAACTTTAACATCCCTTTTGTAAATAAATTGGACTAACCTCACTTGTTCTCAATTCTAACGCCTATACGGCCTCGTTCTCTGCTTCAAAACCTTTTTTTTTTTTTTCAAAACTAAAAATTGAACCTACCCACAAAAAGCATTTTGGAAGAGAACTACATGGAATTTTGATCCCTTAAAAGGGTATGTAGGCAAGAGACTCAAAATCTCTCCAAGTCCAATAAAATAAAATCCAATCTTCTCCCTCTCATTCTTAAAACCAATCTTTTTTACAAATAGCGATAAAAGCAACGCATAAACGTAAAGCATAGTAAAACGGTTCCTATAGGATACTATAGTCATTACGGATGCCTAACACCTTCCCGTGATGAAATCAGCCCCGAACTTAGAATTTCTAAGGTTTTTCTCGATTTTACCTTCCCCAAAAAAAATAGAGACATCAATGATTGAAAGGTTCAAATCTAATCAATGATTTGACACCCGAAAATCCCGATGACAATACCTTCCCTTGAAAGTTGGTGGATGGTTCCTCAAAAAAGTCTCCAACATCCTCACACCAGTGTCTCCAGCAGCACCGTTAGGTTGTTGTCCTACAGCTTGAGCAACAGCCTCAAGTGCAGCAGCGATAGCAGCATCATTACGACCAGCCATATCAAAGTTCTCTATATCAGAAACAACAGCTCAGAAACAACAACAAAAACAACATTAGAGTTGACACTCTATCCTAGGTGGCTCAACACGACTCTACTACTTGGCCGGACGGACCAACCTGCTCTGATACCAATTGTAACACCCCGTTCCCAAAAATACGTAATTTAAATAAAATAATCAGAGTTAAACCACAAACGGAGCATTACACTGCTTATAAAAATTCTTTAATAGAAAATAAAACTATTAAACTTCAACAACCAACTTATAAACATTTGCAGCGGAATATTCATTTCAATCACAATTAATCCTCAAGTAAAATCTTGGCACAAAGGCCTCATCAAAATGTTTCAACAAAAGCTACATCATCATGTCTCAAAATTCAATACATAGGAGTGAAAGTAATATAGAAATCCCATCCCATACGTAACAAGTCCTAGACGTTGAGCCACCACCTACTACTCAGGATCACCTGCAAGTTACCCATACGAAGGGCAACATTTTCAAGCAGAAGGGGTGAGATTCACGAACAACAATAATATATATATAAAGTTCATCAAATGCATAGAAACAACAGTAAATCCACATCAACAACATCAATAAGAAATATACATATAAATATAGCATCATACTTGATTATCAACACTACTCCAATTATATTTAATTTGAAACCAACTTCATTCTTGATGACGACACACCGACAACGACTTAACACCAACGACACATCAACAACATCGACAACTCACCCAACACAACAACTACGACAATGCAACAATGCACATGCTTGTGGTACCAAAATACAGGGCAGAGCCCTCACCGCTTTGAACAACAAAGTGTTCCAGGACCAGAGTCCTCCCGCTTTGAACGACAAGGCGTTCTAGAGCATAAGCTCTCACCGCTTTGAATGACATGGCATTCCAGGACCGAGGTCCTCACCGCTTTTGAACAACAAAGTGCTCCAGGACATGAGTCCTCCCGCTTTGAACGACAAGGCATTCCAGAGCATAAGCTCTCACCGCTTTGAATGACAATGCATCAGACTCCAACTGTGTATATCAACATACAACATGACATCACCGACAACAACCACCAACCAACAATGCATACATCTACGTATGACTTACACCACGACAATTCAAAAACAACAACTATGCCTAATTTATTTATGACACACTCCCCAACTTGGACAACACAAAACAACGAAAACAACAACGGAACAACACAACAACGGAACAACACAACAACGGAACAACGACAATAGCATATATAATCATATTTATTTATATATACATGCACTCACATAGCTTCTCTTTCATTCATAATATTTACTTCATAAACAAGGTTAAACAAATCAAAGGAACAGTTTAGGATGCCTAAATTAATGTCCTAATGCACGAAGCAAAATTCAGAAAATGGTCTTACAGAACCTATCTCGCTTCAAGCGAAGGTCATCTCGCTTCAAGCGAAATCCTCACAGAATGGTTGGTTCTCTCTCGCTCAGAGTTCGCTCTTGGTTCGCTTCAAGTGACTTAAAAGACGTAAGTCGGGGGGATCTCGCTTGGAGTTCGCTTGCATCTCGCTTAAGCGAAATTTTATCTGGACAGCATTATGGGAATCTCGCTTAAGCGAGAAATATCTCGCTTCAAGCGAAGCTTCATCGGGGCAGTTTTCAAACTACGATTTTCTAAGCCCTTTTTCATCCAAAAACCCAATTTTTGATCCCCCAATCACCCAAAATGAATTAGAACAATGTTTACAGGTTCTATATGCAACATAATACTCAAAACAACACATAAACATGCAATCAACAACATAATCATCAACATTTTGCAAATTATCACCACTTTCTAACCCTAGGTCAAGAACACAACTTTCAATTCAATTTCAGAAATCACATATATATTATTGATTGAAAGTTAACCTCACCCTTACCTGGATTAAGAAGAACAACTACAGCAATTTAATCTCTCCTCTAGGCAATTCCCCTTGTTCTTGGCTCTTCTCCCTTTTCTCCCAAAAAGCTTAGTTTTCTTTTCTTACTGTACGTACAAAAGTTTTTCTGCCTAACTCTTTCCTATTCTCCCCAAAGTGTAACTCCCACTTATTTCTTAACTCCTACTAAAACCTATTAATTCTCATTAACCCCCAATATTTCCAACAATATTATTTTCTTACTTATTCCTATTAAATAATTCAAAATATTAATAATAAAATGCAACACACCTCATAAGTCACATAAATTATTTTAAAGCATATAAAATACATAAAACATATTAAAAATCAACCAAATTAATCAAATAAAACTAGGGCGTTACAACTCTCCCCAACTTAAAGAATTTTCGTCCTCGAAAATATACCTCTGATCGGACGATCCTCACTCACGTCTGAGTACCGGCCAAAGCAAATACTTTACCACCTGTCCTAACCTTTTTCGGCTGCGTACACTGTGAACTGATATGACCTTCCTCATTGCAGTTATAGCAGACAATATCCCCACGCTTACAATCAGCTAATGTGTGTCCTTTCTGACCACACCTGAAGAATTACCCGACGCATGACTTAGAGTTGGCAGCTGTGGTCTTTGTATTGAAAATATGGAGACATTACTTGTATGGTTCAAGGTTTGAAGTATTCAGTGATCATAAGAGTTTGAAATATTTATTTGATCAGAAGGAGTTGAATATGAGGCAGAGAAGGTGGCTTGAGTTGCTTAACGATTATGATTTTGGTCTGAATTACCATCCTGGTAAAGCAAATGTAGTTGCAGATGCCCTGAGTAGGAAAACTGTGCATATGTCCACGTTGATGGTGAAGGAATTTGAGTTGTTGGAACAGTTTAGAGACTTGAGCTTGGTGTGTGAAAGGGCACCTCAGAGCATTAAACTGGGAATGTTGAGAGTCGATAATGATTTCCTGAAACATATCAAAGAAGCCCAAAAAGAAGATGTCAAGTTCGTAGATTTGTTGATTGCTGGTAATGAGGCTGTGGATGGTGACTTTAAGGTCGATGACCAAGGAGTGTTGAGATTCCGAGGTAGGATTTGCATTCCTGACAATGATGAAATTAAGAAGATGATCCTTGAAGAGGGTCATAGAAGTAGCTTGAGTATTCACCCGGGAGCTACGAAGATGTATCATGACTTAAAGAGGCTGTTTTGGTGGTCTGGTTTGAAACGTGACGTGGCACAATTCGTGTATTCTTGCTTGGTTTGTCAAAAGTCGAAGATTGAGCATCAGAAACCGACTGGTATGATGGTACCTTTAGATGTGCCAGAGTGGAAATGGGATAGTATATCCATGGATTTTGTGACGAGTTTGCCCAATACTCCTAGAGGGAACGATACTATTTGGGTTATTGTTGATAGATTCATGAAGTCTGCTCACTTTCTACCGATTAACATTACCTTTCCTGTAGCTCAGTTGGCAGAGATTTATGTTAAAGAGATAGTAAAGCTGCATGGTGTTCCTTCGAGCATCGTATCAGATAGAGAACCAAGATTTACTTCTAGATTTTGGAAGAGTTTGCAAGAGGCGTTAGGATCTCAGTTGAGGTTGAGTTCGGCTTATCATCCGCAAACAGATGGTCAGTCGGAGAGGACGATTCAGTCGTTGGAGGACTTGTTGAGGGTTTGTGTACTTGGGCAGGGAGGGGCTTGGGATAGTCATCTTCCATTGATAGAGTTCACGTACAACAACAGTTACCATTCAAGTATTGGAATGGCACCGTTTGAGGCTTTATATGGTCGGAGATGCAGGACTTCGTTGTGCTGGTTTGAGTCGGGTGAAAGAGTGGTCTTAGGACCGGAGATCGTTCAACAGACTACTGAGAAGGTGAGAATGATCCAAGAAAATATGAAAGCGTCGCAGAGTCGACAAAAGAGTTATCATGATAAGCGTAGAAAGGACCTTGAGTTCCAAGAGGGGGATCATGTGTTCCTGAGAGTGACTCCTATGACGGGTGTTGGACGTGCTTTGAAATCAAATAAGTTGACTCCGAGGTTTATTGGTCCGTATCAGATTTCAGAGAGGATTGGGCCGGTGGCATATCGTGTTGGATTACCACCACACTTATCGAATTTGCACGATGTTTTTCATGTATCTCAGTTGAGGAAGTATGTTCCGGATCCGTCTCATGTGATCCAAAGCGATGATGTGCAAGTTAGGGACAACCTTACGGTTAAGACCTTACCCGTGAGGATTGATGATCGAAAGACGAAGACGTTGAGGGGCAAAGAGATACCTCTCGTTAGAGTTGTTTGGGACGGAGCGACGGGTGAAAGCTTGACTTGGGAGCTAGAAAGTAAGATGCTGGAATCCTATCCAGAGTTGTTTAAGCGAGGTAAATTTTCGAGGACGAAAATCCTTTAAGAGGGGGAGAGTTGTAACGCCCTCTCTAATTATTTAATTATTTTATTAGAGGATATAGTATATAATTATATATTATATGATTTTGATGATTATGTGACGTATTTGTGACGTGTGACGTGTTATTTTTTTATTGTTTAATAAAATAATATAAGTGATGTTTATATGGATATTTATTTGATAAATAAATAGATTTGTTGGAAAAATATATTATTTTGAGAAGTGGGGTTATATTTATAATTAGGAAGAGTTTTGAGGGCTGAGATAGGATAAGATAAGTTGGGAGGGAGTATAAAAGGAAATAGGTTAAGGAAAGTAGGCAGAACGCATATCAGACATTGGAAAAGAGAGGTTGAACGGTTGAAGGAAGAGGAAAAGCTAGGCTGCAAATTCTGCAATTTTTCCAGGTAAGGGTGAGCCTAACTTCAGTAATTTTAATTGTAAATCATCTGTTCTTGATTGGCATAGAGTTTCGTGAGGATTGGGATGGGTTTGAGAATTAGGGTTTATGATGAAATTGTGATGGAATGATGATAGATTGAGTTATAAGGCTGTAGAACTGGATACAAAACCTAGATTATCCCCTAGGACGACATTGCAGATGAATTAGAAGCTTAATTGGAGAGAATTGGCAGGTTTTGGCGAGTTTTGGTCTGAACCCGTGTGGGTTCTGAGATCGCTCGCCTGTGGCGAGTGATCACTCGCCGTGGCGAGTACCCCCCTTGTTGCTCGCGAGGCGAGCAGTATAGCTCGCCGTGGCGAGCGTGTTCCTTAAATTTTAGGACTTTGGCCCAATTGGAGATGGTTTTGAGTGCCTTATTATTTATAGAGATGACCTGTGAAGTTGGTTTAGCCAAACTGGATTTAGGGAACTTAAAAATGAAGATTTTTGGTGAAAAATGTCAAAAAGGCCGAGAGCACCCAGGATTTCTCGCCTCCAGCTCGCCCCCAACTCGCCCTTGGCGAGTAAGCTGTTGTGAGTACTCGCCTGTGGTGAGCAGATGCACTTGCCATGGCGAGTTAGTGCCTACCTGATCCGTTGTTTTGCTTTTACGATCTGTTTCGCATGGGACTTTGAGAGGAACCCTTTGGGTAGTGTTAGTGAGGTTTTATACCCTTGAATGTATTCTGTAAAGATGATTGCTGATGTTTCTCTTGAGCTGTTGATAAATGATATATTGTTGTGTATAAGTGATGTATGAGTATGATGATATGTGAATGATGCTAAATGTTGCAATGTGTATGAATAACAAGATGATGTTCTGCCATGTAATTATTATAACTGCATGTGTCAGTCTTGAAAATGTAATGATGTTTGAGACGGTGTATTAAGTTGTTAAACGACGAGTCCATGCATTTGCATATTTATGAGACGGTGGAGCTTTATGCTCAAAGCGACGGTGGAGCATTTGCTCAAAGCGACGGTGGAGCATTTGCTCAAAGCGACGGTGAAGCATATTAATGCTATAATCATATGGTACCACATGCATGATGTTGAGACGTTAGGTGTTGCATTTAGTCGAGTCAATTGTGACATATATGAGATGATGTTTGAGACGTTGTTGTATGATGTGATGTTGTTTATGATGATGTTTATGACGATGTTATGATGTGCTACAATGTATATGTTATGAGTTGGATTTATGATTGTTAATCTTGACGTTTGATTTATATATTAATATTATTGTTGTGAATCTCACCCCTTCTGTTGGAATTGCCGCCTCGTGGGCAAGTGCAGGTACCCAGTCTTAGGTGCAATGATGCGAGGAGTCTGTGTGAAGTAGGGTTGCTCTGATACGTAACGGGATGGGGTCTTTTGTAGAGTCTATTCCATTATGTATCTTGTTAGAATAAGTTTGACTTTCAGTGATGTTGAACCATTAATATTTTGAGACGTTTTTGCTGGCTTTTAAGCCAAGATGATTATGAGATGAGACCTTTTAATTCCGCTGCTTAATTGAATATTTTGTAATTTGATAAATTATTATCTAAGTTGTTTTTAAGATGAAATGTGACACTCCTTTTGAGAAGTACTCTGATTTATGTGATTTATTTAATGAAATTTTTAAGACGGGAAATTGGGGTGTTACATTGAGTGCATATATGTTGTTGTTGGTGATTATGTATGTTGAGTGCATATATGTTGTTGTTGGTGATTATATATGTTGTGTGCATATATGTTGTTGGTGGATTTCTTTACATGCTATTGGTGGTGAATTGTTGGTGTAAGCATGTATTGAAATATGTTTAGTGTGGACTTGTGAAATTACATGAAGCATGTTTTGTTGTGGTCGAGTCCTAGTTCACACACAATTTGTTGGTGGCTTTCATCTCCATGTTGGTGTTGAATACTTATGTATTCATTATTCGGGGTGTTATGATGTGTTTATATGCATTAGGGGCGACGGCCTCAGAGATGAAAGGAAATTGGTACCACACATACTAGAGTTGGTCTAGACACATTGCATGTTCTAGGAAGAGTCGTGTTTGTTTATGAATATGACGTGAATACGTGTTGGTGCATTTGTGTGTTTGACGATTGTTGGAATTGGAATTTGTGCTTGTGTATTCAATGATGGAAAATGATTTTGCTTATGCTTATTTATGCAAGATATTATTAATGATGCATGCTTAATCCTGCTTATCTTTTTTATTATGATTGATGTAAAACTAACCCCCAGTGGTATGTGGTGGACCGCCTACCTATTTGTATGAATTGGTAGACGGCGTGCAGGATTAGTTGATCGCATTGCTTTTGGTGAGTGCTCGAGGATAACGGGAACTTCCTCCGTTTATTTTCTCGTTGTGTCTTAGAGGCTCTGATCTAGGACGACGTTGTTTTATATTTCAGACTTTGAGTTGTATTTTGTTGGGATTACTATACATTGGATTCATCTTATGTTGATGACATGGCTTTTGTTGAGATGTATTTGATTCCGCTGTGACTTTTATGTTGAGATGTTTTTCATGCATGATTACTTGGTGATTTATTCGAAGACGTGACGACTATTTCTTGTGAATTATTATAAATGCATGATTTTATTGCTTAATTAGAAATAGGGCATTACAAGTTGGTATCAGAGCCATGTCGGTCTTGTCCGGACCAAAACCCAGTGAATTACCTGTTGTATTCGAATGGTATGTTGAGTTACCTTCGATACTTGTTATGTTGTTCTTGTTGTGTTGGTTGTTTTTCCCGTTGTATGCGACATGTACGGAAGTACTGTCGGTACTTGTTTTGGTGTTCCGTTCTTTTAGGTGGGTTTAAGCGTAGTGGGGGAGTAACAGGATGCTTTAGGTGTGTTGGTCTGGCAAGGGAGGTATCTTGGCTGCAGAGGCTCAGTTGGTTGTGGTTT
This sequence comes from Medicago lupulina, assembly GCA_958299785.1. Classification (NCBI taxonomy): domain Eukaryota; kingdom Viridiplantae; phylum Streptophyta; class Magnoliopsida; order Fabales; family Fabaceae; genus Medicago; species Medicago lupulina. Next base: position 47,118,087 of record OY283144.1, on the reverse strand, counting down.
GTGTTGAGGTTGATGTTGATTTTGAGTTGTATGATGTTTGCTTCTTTGAAGGAGAGTGGTGAGAAAGGTGTTAGTGATTTGCCGGTAGTGCAAGAGTTTCCAGAAGTGTTTCCGGACGACGTTATCGACTTACCGCCGGAGAGGGAAGTTGAGTTTGCAATTGATTTGGTACCAGGAACAAGTCCTATTTCGATTGCGTCGTATCAGATATCTGCATCAGAGTTGGGAGAATTGAAGAAGCAGTTGGAAGGGTTGCTTGAGAAGCAGTTCATTAGGCCGAGTGTTTCTCCGCGGGGTGCTCCTGTTTTGTTGGTAAAGAAGAAGAATAATAGTATGAGGTTATGTGTGGATTATCGGCAGTTGACAAGGTGACTATCAAGAATCGGTATCCGCTTCCGAGGATTGATGATTTGATGGATCAGTTGGTTGGTGCAGAAGTGTTTAGTAAGATTGATTTGAGATCAGGATATCATCAGATAAGAGTGAAGGCGGAAGATATATCAAAAACTACGTTTAGGACGAGGTGTGATCACTGTGAGTATTCTGTGATGCCATTTGTTGTGACTAATGCGCCAGGAGTTTTCATGGAGTATATGAATCAGATTTTCCATCCTTATTTGGATCAGTTTGTGGTGGTGTTCATAGATGATATTTTGGTGTATTCGAAGTCGGAGGAGGAGCATGCAGAGCATTTGAGGATTGTGTTGCAGGTCTTGAAGGAGAAGTAGTTGTTTGCTAAGTTGTCGAAGTGTGAGTTTTGGTTGCGGGAAGTGAGTTTTCTTGGTCATGTGATTTCGAGAGGTGGCATTGCGGTAGATCCGTCGAAGGTTGATGCGGTGATGCAATGGGAATCGCCGAAGTCTGTTTTTGAGGTTAGAAGTTTTCTTGGTTTGGCAGTTGACTCTAAGTTGGCGTTGCCATTGACGCAGTTGACTCGGAAAGGACAAGCCTATGTTTGGGATTCTAAGTGAGAAAGTAGTTTTTTTGAGTTGAAGAAGAGGTTGACTTCAGCGCCTGTGTTGATTTTGCCAAATCCGAAGGAATCGTTTGTTGTGTATTGTGATGCTTCGAAGATGGGTCTTGGTGGTGTGTTAATGCAGAATTGTCAGGTTGTAGCTTATGCATCGAGGCAGTTGAAAGTGCATGAGAAGAATTATCCGACTCATGATTTAGAATTGGTGGCCGTTGTGTTTGTGTTGAAGATTTGGAGGCATTACTTGTATGGTTCTAGATTCGAGGTGTTCAGTGATCACAAGAGTTTGAAGTATTTGTTTGACCAAAAAGAGTTGAATATGAGGCAGAGACGGTGGTTGTAATTTCTTAAGGATTATGATTTTCAGTTGAGCTATCATCCTGGAAAGGCGAATGTGGTGGCGGATACTTTGAGTAGGAAGTCTTTGCATATGTCTGCTTTGATGGTTAAGGAATTAGAGTTGATAGAGCAGTTTCGAGATTTAAGTTTGGTTTGCGAGTTGGCACCTTGAAGTGTGAAGTTGGGAATGTTGAAGTTGACAAGTAACATTTTGGAAGAGATCAAGGTTGGTCAGAAAGAGGATTTGGAGCTTGTAGATTGTGTGATGTTGGTTAAGCAAGGTAAAGGTGCGGATTTCAGATTAGATCAGAATGGTGTCTTGATGTTTCGCGACCGAGTGTGTGTGCCAGATGTGCCCGAACTTAAGAAGCGTATTTTGGACGAAGGTCATCGGAGTAGTTTGAGTATTCATCCAAGAGCGACGAAGATGTATCAGGATTTTAAGAGATTGTTTTGGTGGCCTGGAATGAAGAAGGATATAGCAGAGTTTGTGTATGCTTGTTTGGTTTGTCAGAAGTCGAAGATTGAACATCAGAAACCGTCGGGTTTGATGCAACCGTTGTTTGTGCTAGAGTGGAAGTGGGATAATATCTCTAGGGATTTTGTCGGAGCTTTGCCGAAGACTGTGAAGGGTTTTGATTCGATTTGGGTAGTTGTTGATCGGTTGACGAAGTCAGCGCATTTTATTCCTATCATGACCGGTATATCTATGGCGAGGTTAGCTGAGATCTACATTGAGCAAGTTGTCAGGTTGCATGTTATTCCTTCTAGCATTGTGTTCGATCGAGATCCGAGGTTTACTTATAAGTTTTGGGAGAGTTTGCAAGCTGCTTTGGGAACTAAGTTGAGGTTGAGTTCTGCTTATCATCCTCAGACTGATGGTCAGACGGATATGACTATTCAGAGTTTGGAAGACTTGTTGAGAGCTTGTGTTTTGGAACAAGGTGTTAGTTGGATTGAATGTTTACCGTTGATTGAGTTTACTTATAACAACAGTTTTCATTCTAGTATTGGAATGGCACCGTTTGAGATTGTGGAGAAGATTGGAGCTGTAGCGTATCGGATTGCGTTACTGCCGTCGTTGTCGAATCTTCATGATGTGTTTCATGTGTCTCAGTTGCGGAAGTATCTGTATGATGAGTCTCATGTGATTCAAGTGGACGAGTTGGAAGTAAGAGATAATTTGACAATTGAGACTTGGCCTGTTAGAGTTGAAGATCGTGAGGTGAAGCGTTTGAGGGGCAAGGAGATCGTTTTGGTGAAGGTGATTTGGGTTGGACCAACTGGCGAGAGTGCTACTTGGGAATCGGAGGGTAGGATGAAAGATTCACATCGGGAGTTGTTTCCTTCAGGTAATTTTCGAGGACGAAAATTCTTTTAGGGGGGAGAGTTGTAACAACCCGATTTTTCGTTATTTAGTTTTTAATTATTCTATGTGTGTTTATTTATGTTTGTATGTGACTATTTACTCTTGGTTTTATTTTTGTGGGTTTAGTGATTAGAAGAGTATTTTGGTCTTTTGGCGAGCAAGGGTAAAATAATAATTTTGGTCGAGGATTAGTTATAGCATTTTAAGTGAGGACCGTTTTTTTAGAGATTTGTTAGTTGGTGGTGATAATTAGAATTAGTGCCGGTAGTTGCTGATTATTTTCTCTTTAGTAAGTTAGAAAACTAGTAAGTGGAATAATTAGAAGTGAGCCTAATTTGTTGGAACAAAGGGTGTTTCACAATTATACCACTTAAAGTTTTGATGATAACAAGGTATTTAAACTATCAATTGGATATGCTAAAAGTTTATTCAAGTGTGCAGGACCATTATCAAAGATTTATTTTCAAGAGGTTCTGACTGAATGAATTAAAGAGCAAAGGAATTTTAGATTGAAGCTTGAAGAGCATCTGATTGAAAACGCTCCTGAGAAATCAGAAGCATAGTGCGTCTGAAGAAAGCGCTCCTGAAGATGACGTCATCAGAAGCTAGTTCTTCAGAAGCAAGTTCATCAGAAGCCATTTCACCAAAGGCTAAAGAGCGTTGACAAAGTACTGTGTACGAAATGTACAACCACTAAGTCTGCGCATGTCTCTGCAACCACCACCTCTGCATTGTGTCTCCTATACAAGACAAGAATAACAACAATATTTGCAGATATTGTTCCATTTGTTATTGGAATGGATTTGAAATTGTTTTTCAAAGGACAATCTTCAAATCAGGCAAAAGATCAATGGTGAAAAATCAAAGCTTCAGTCAAAGCAAGTTGATGAGCTGGCTAGTTTCCAACGTCTCTCAAATCCTCTATAAATAGGGATAAAGACTTTAAGAAACTACCACTACTACGAAAAAGCTTTTATTGTGAAATTCATATTCTCTCAAAGTCGCAAACATTGCTCATCAACAACTTAGATAATTCTTACAAAAGTTCATATCCTAGAATTTCTAAATGTTTAGAAAAACAGAGTCTGTTCTGTTCGTATTGTTTTGTGAATACCGCTGATTGTATATCAAGTATTCAAAACTCTTTTCAATTCTTTGTAATTGTTTATAAGTCTCTTGGAGTTGTCCTTGAGCATAGAAGTCTCTTTCTTGTGTGATTGAGCAAAGGAAGTCTCTTACTTGTGTGTTTGAGCAACTTGTAATTTGATATTACATTTTAGTGGAACTCTCCTTGGAAGTCCAAGGGGGACATGACTACTTCCGGATTGTGGAAGGAACCTGTATAATTGCTTGTGTTCTTCTTCTGTTTCTTGCATTCTTACTCTCTATCCGCTGCACTAAAACTCTGAACTCTATCAGACTCTGATCTTTTCAGACTCTGATCCTGAGAACAGTTGTTTATTTTTGTGAGAAATAAACGTTTTTTTAAAAACACAATTCAACCCCCCCTTCTTGTGTTTTGCCCACCTTCAGTTGGTATCAGAGCTTCGGCTCTATAGCTATCACTTAACCGTGTTACAGAAAACGATCGGAGAAAAACATGTCTGGGGAAGAAGCTTCTGGTTCTGGTTCTGGTTCTGGAGCTGCTGTTCACTATGATTACAACAACAACAACATAAATGAAAGATCTACTAATCACAACAAACCTCCCATGTTTAATGGTGATCCAGAAATGTTCTCTTGGTGGAAGACCAAGATGTATAGTCACATCATGGGAATGGATGAAGAGTTGTGGGATGTTCTTGAAGATGGTGTTGGTGATTTGAAATTGGATGAAGAAGGTGCTGCTCTTGATAGGAAAGCTCACACTGCTGAGCAAAGAAAGCTTTATAAGAAACATCATACGATCAGAGGCATTCTTGTGGCTGTCTTGCCTCATAAAGAGTACTTAAAGATGAGTGAAAAATCAACAGCAAAGGCTATGTTCACCTCATTGTGCTCACTTTATGAGGGTAACAAGAAAGTCAGAGAAGCTAAGGTTACTATGCTTGTTCATCAGTACGAGTTGTTCAGAATGAAGGAGGATGAAAACATTGAGACCATGTACTCAAGGTTTCAGACTCTTGTTTCTGGACTTCAGATTCTGAAGAAAAGCTACGTAGCGTCTGATCATGTGAACAAGATTCTGAGAAGTTTACCTGCCAAGTGGAGACCAAAAGTGACAACCATTGAAGAAGCTAAAGATTTAAACACCTTGAGTGTTGAAGATCTTATAAGCTCTTTAAAGTGTCATAAGATAGGTCTTAATGAGCATGAACCTGTCAAGAAGCCTAAGTCTATAGCACTAAAATCTAGAGGCAAGTCAAGTAAGGCTCTGAAGGCATTAGAGTCTGAAGAAGAATCTACATCTGAAGATTCTGATGAAGACCCTGAAATTGTTCAGGAGATGGCTATGCTCACCAACAGACTACAATATCTTGCTAATAAGAACAAGAAGTTCATGAGCAAAGGCAGTAGTCTTAAAAGCTCTAGAAAAGAAGAATAGAAAGGGTGTTTTAACTACAAGAAGATTGGACACTTCATTGCTGAATGTCCAGACTTGCAGAAAGAAAAATCCAAAGAAAAATCAAAGAAGCCAATCTTCAAATCCAACAAATTCAAGAAGCAAATCAAGAAAAGTTTGATGGCAACTTGGGAAGATCTGGATAATGAGTCTGAGTCTGACAAAGATGATGCTGATGATGAAGCAAAAATAGCTCTGGCTTTGGTAGCTACTGCTGAAAATGAACAAGATTCATCTGATGCTGAGTCAAGTACAGACTCTGAAACTGAAACTGAGGTATATTTTAAACTCACTAGATCTGAATTGATTGATTCTCTCAAGGAACTTCTTGGTCATTATGAAAACCAATCCACTGAGTTGAGGAGAGTTAAGCAACGATACATTAAGCTGCTAAAACTCCATGAATCAACTAAGATGGAAATGGATGCTTTACAACAAGAAAATAATGATTTAAAAACAATGACTAAGAAAGGTGATAATAAACCTTTATCTGAGCAGGATGCTGCTCTTCAAGAGTTTATTAACACAGGAATTGATAGAACCAAAGTTGCATCTATGATTTATAGCATAAATCAGAACAATAAAAAGGGAATTGGCTTTACAGGAGGAAACTCTAGTGAAGTAATTCTGAAACCTTGTTTTGATAACATCAAGGAGGGACTGAAAACTCGCTTTGTGTCTGAGTCTGAAAAAACTTCTCATTCAGAACCTAATTCTTTGAATTCAAAGGTAATGACTAAGTCAAAACTTGAGAATCAAAAGACAAAGGTAATGAATGAATCTAAATCAAAATCTCCAACGTTACAGATTCTGAAAAGATCAGAACCTAATAAACAGGTTCTGAAGAAAATAGAGTCTGAAACTCAAAAGCCTAGATTTCAGAGGAAGGAAGCTGTCTGTGTTAAGTCACACTCTAAGACTAAAGGTTCTGAACCTAAAGTCTGGAAGAAGAAAGAATAAGACAATTTCAGACATAAAACACAAATGAGACTCAGAACTCCTAGGACTAACCCAAGAGGACCCATGAAGATATGGGTACCTAAGACAGAAATTGTTGATGTTGCAGGTATGTCTAAAAGGAAACGAAAAGCAGAAGTCCTGGTATCTGGACAGTGGCTGCTCGCGACATATGACGGGAGAAAAGTCTATGTTCCTAACCCTGACCATGAAAGAGGGAGGAACTGTGGGATTTGGAGGAAACCAAATTGGCAAAATCATTGGTACTGGAACAATTGGTAATTCCTCAGTCTCAATCAATAATGTGTGGTTTGTAGATAGACTAAGGCATAACCTACTTAGCATAAGTCAATTTTGTGATAACGGTTATGACGTCTTGTTTAATAAGAACAACTGCACAGTGATCAACAAAGATGATCAATCTGTAGTTTTCAAGGGAAAGAGAAAGAACAATGTATTGAAAATTAATTTTTCAGAACTGACTGATCAGAAGGTATTTTGCCTTTTGTCAATGAGTGATAAGAAATGGCTGTGGCACAGAAGGTTGGGACATGCTAACTGGAGGTTAATCTCTAAACTTAGCAAGTTACAACTTGTCAAAGGCTTACCAGACATTGACTATCATTCAAATGCACTGTGTGGTGCATGTCAGAAGGGAAAAATTGTTAAAACATCTTTCAATTCAAAAGACATTGTTTCTACCTCCAGACCCTTGGAACTACTCCATATTGATTTATTTGGACCAGTCAGTACTGCATCCCTATATGGAAGTAAATATGGATTGGTTATAGTTGATGATTACAGTAGATGGAGTTGGGTTAAGTTTCTTAAATCTAAAGATGACTCATATGATGTGTTTACCAAATTCTGCATTCAAGTCCAATCTGAAAAGGAACTGAAAATTTTAAAAGTCAGAAGTGATCATGGGGGAGAATTTGAAAATGAGCCATTTGAGATATTTTTTGAAAAATTTGGAATTGTCCATGAATTTTCTTCTCCTAGAACTCCACAGCAAAATGGGGTTGTAGAGAGAAAGAATAGGTCACTACAAGAAATGGCAAGAACCATGATTCATGAAAACAATCTGGCAAAACATTTTTGGGCAGAAGCAGTAAACACAACATGTTATGTTCAGAACAGGATCTATATCAGACCCATACTGAATAAAACAGCATATGAACTCTTTAAAGGCAGGAAACCTAACATTTCTTACATTCATCAGTTTGGATGTACATGTTACATCTTAAACAATAAAGTCTATCTGAAGAAATTTGATGCAAAGGCACAAAAGGGAATCTTTCTAGGTTACTCTGAGAGGTCTAAGGCATACAGACTGTATAACTTAGAAACACTTTGTGTTGAAGAGTCTATGCATGTCAATTTCGATGACAAAGAGCTTGGAAGTAAACTTCCAGAGCAGAGTGAAAGTATTGCAGGATCAGAAGAGTCTGATGATTATTCAGTACCTGATCAAACTTCAGAGTTGAATGATACTTCAGAAGCTGTGACAGTTGATGAAGCACTAGCTGATGATGGATGGATCTTAGCAATGCAAGATGAACTTAATCAATTCGAAAGAAATGATGTATGGGATCTTGTACCTAAGCCTGAACACAAGAACATTATTGGAACCAAATGGGTGTTTAGGAACAAGCTAGATGAACAGGGAGAAGTGATCAGAAACAAAGCTAGACTTGTTGCTCAAGGATACAGCCAACAAGAAGGCATTGATTATACTGAAACTTTTGCTCCAGTTGCAAGATTGGAAGCAATCAGGTTACTTCTTTCCTACGTAGTAAATCACAACATAACTTTGTATCAAATGGACGTTAAAAGTGCATTTCTCAATGGTGTCATTTCTGAAGAAGTGTTTGTGAAACAACCACCTGGTTTTGAGGATTTAAAACATCCTGACTACGTTTATAAGCTAAAGAAATCTTTGTATGGTCTGAAACAAGCTCCTAGAGCCTGGTATGACAGACTAAGCAATTTCTTGCTTAAAAATGATTTTAAAAGAGGACAGGTTGACACAACACTCTTCAAGAAGACTCTTGAGAAAGGCATTCTGATTGTACAAATATATGTTGATGATATCATTTTTGGTTCAACTAATAGATCTCTTTGCAAAGAATTTTCTAAGATGATGCAGGAGGAATTTGAAATGAGCATGATGGGAGAACTGAAGTTCTTCCTAGGAATTCAGATCAACCAATGCAAACAAGGAGTGTATATTCATCAGTCCAAATATACCAAGGAACTTCTGAAAAAGTTTAAGCTTGAAGACTGTAAAGAGATGAACACTCCAATGCATCCTACCTGTACTCTGAGTAAAGAAGATCAAGGATCTAAAGTTGACCAGAAGCTGTATCGAGGTATGATTGGTTCTCTGTTGTATCTCACTGCATCCAGACCTGATATCTTGTTCAGTGTATGCTTGTGTGTGTAACGCCCACTTTAGATTATTTTAATTATTTAATTATTTGAATTACTTGAGGAGTCTAGATATATTTTTATATATTTTAGAAGATGTGGAGAATAAGATTTATATGATCTTATGTGATTTTTGTTGATTTTATGTGACGTGGTGACTTATTTTATTGTTTAATAAAATAAGATTTGAAAATAAAATAAATATAGAGATGTGGGTTAGTTTTGAGATTTTAGAGAGTTATGTGGGAGAAAGAGTAAATAAGATAAGATTTGTTGGGAGTATATAAAGGGAAATTAGGTCAAGAGAAAAGTCAGTACGCGTTACAGACATTTGGTGAAAAAGGGAGAAACGGCTAAGAGAAGAGGAGAAACCTAGGAGCTGCGATTTCTGCAATCTTAAGGTAAGGGTGAGCCTAGCATTACAATTCTATTAAGCCTATAATTCATGCTTTATAATTAACAAAGTGTAGGATTGATTTGTGAGGAATTGGAATTAGGTTAAAAGTGAAGAATTGGTGAATTGTTGATGTAAAGGTGTAGTTTTGTTGTAGAAACTGAGTGCAGAACCTAGATTAATCGTAGGGTTAATGTTTGTAATCGTTTTGAGGTTTAACATAGTGAAATTGGTGACTTTTTGTGAGTTTTTCGCAGAACCCGTAGTCTGTTCATCGCTCGCCTAGGCGAGCTAAGCAACTCGCCACAGCGAAGTAGACCTTCATCGCTCGCGAGGCGAGCAACCCATCTCGCCATAGCGAGCAACCCTTGTCCACTCGCGAGGCGAGCAATCCCACTCACCATAGCGAGTTGGCCTGAGAGAATCTTGGTTTTAGAATGTTGTTTCAGGACGTGCTTTAGATGGTTTTCAGTGCCCTGAAGTATATAAGAATGATTAGATAAGTTTTTAGGATCAAATTGGACCTAGGGAACTTATAATCGACGTTTTTGGTTGAAAATGTGAAAAAGGCCGAGAGCACCCAGTATTGCTCGCTTCTAGTTCGCCCCCAACTCGCCAAAGGCGAGTGACCCTAGTTGAGCTCGCTAGGGTGAGCAGATCAACTCGTCACGGCGAGTAGTGCATTTTCATAATGCCATAACCTTGCAGTGAGGGATCTGTTTTGCGTAGAATTTAGAGGGTTGAGCTTCGAGTAATAATGGAAGATATCTATGACATAATTGATGATCTGTAAAGATGTTATGTGAGGATTCTGATGTTGCTTTTGAATTGTGATTCATATGTACATTACTTGAGATGTATGTGAAGTTCATGTGATGTTTGAAAACAATGTTTGCAATGATATCTTTATATCCTGTAATTACTTGCTGCCATGTTGCTGTTTACATTTATTTAGAGCTGCATGTGTCGGTCGAAGATGTTGTGATGTTGCGACGTATTAAGATGTTAGACTTGTTTAAGTCATAAGATGTGTGTCCATGCATAATCATTGAAAAGCGACGATGGAGCTTATGCTCAAAGCGACGATGGAGCTTTTGCTCAAAGCGACGATGGAGCTTTTGCTCAAAGCGACGATGGAGTATATTAATACTCAAAATTTGGTACCACATGCATGATGTCTAAGATGTTAGAGTTGCATAGTCGAGTTGCATTTGTCAAGTCGAGTCGTTTAAGACGTTTATGATGATGCTCTGTGATGATGTTTGAGATGCTAAATGATGTTTGATGTGACATGCTTTATGTCATGATTTGTGTTAATTATAATAATTGAATTATATGATTGATATTATTGTGTTGTGAATCTCACCCCTTCTGTTGGAATTGCCGCCTTGTGGGCAAGTACAGGTAACCAAGACTAGGTGCTATCGTGTGAGGTGTTCCTCGTTGTCTCTAGGTGCTCTGATACGTAACGGGATGGGGAACCATTGATTTTTGTCTTCTCTGTTCCTTGCGTATTATTTTCCTTATGATATTCATGATTATGATTACATTGAGACTTATCTGAGACGTTTGATGAGGCCTGTGTGCCAAGTTTTTATATGAATTCCGCTGCTATGTTTTAGACGTTTTTAATAAAGGATAAATTGTTATTTATTCATATATGAGATTTATGCGAAATGTGATACTCCGCTATGTGTTTAACTCTGATGCATGCTTTTATTTAATGAAATTTTTAAGTCGGGAAAACGGGGTTTTAAAGTGTGCAAGGTTTCGATCAGATCCTAGAGAATCTCACTTAACTGCTGTTAAAAGAATCTTTAGATATCTGAAAGGAACAACTAATCTTGGACTTCTGTATAAGAAATCTTCAGATTATAAGCTAGTTGGATTATGCGATGCTGACTATGCTGGTGATAGGATTGAAAGAAAATCAACTAGTGGAAATTGTCAATTTCTTGGTGAGAATCTGATATCCTGGACCAGTAAGAGACAAGCAACTATTGCTTTGTCAACAGCAGAAGCAGAATACATCTCAGCTGCTAGTTGCTGTACACAACTGCTCTGGATGAAACATCAGTTAGAAGACTATCAAATAACTGAAAACTGTATTCCAATTTACTATGATAACACAGCTGCTATTTGTTTGTCTAAATATCCTATTCTTCATTCAAGAGCCAAGCATATTGAAATTAAACATCATTTTATTAGAGACTATGTTCAAAAGGGAGTTTTAGATATTCAATTCATTGATACTGATCATCAATGGGCTGATATCTTTACTAAACCCCTAACTGTTGAAAGATTCAATTTTATAAAGAAAAATTTGAACATACATTTTGTCTCTGAGTAATTCTTGCCTCTGAATGAAAACCAGACTCTGAAAATTATCAGAAGCTGATTGAGTATCAGACTCTCCTTGGAGAATTTGAAGAGACTCAGCCTCTGAAAAATCTTCAGACTCTAAGAAGGAATCTGTTTGACTCTGATAGTACTTTGAAGTGGAAAAGGTTAAAGTTACTTTTGTAGACTTCTGACATGGTCTATCCGCATTAGGAAACAACTCTTTTAGGGCAATGATGGTTATTCTCTTTAACAAATATTCTCGCACCCCTGTATGTCATTACCGACTGTTTAGCTTTTCCACCTACTTTTAGCTTGTAGCAGCAAATAAAGCATTACCGACCTACTACTAAGTACTAATTTTTTTCATATTCCTTTAGATGAAGAAGTATGGTTTTTGATATTCATTCTGTATTTCATCACTAACTAAACTAGTCATTATTCTGAGAATTCTCTCTATAACAGGACCACGAAACAACAAGAGGAAGAATGGAACCTCAAGTAGTGGGAAGAAGTCTTCTTGAAAAAGTGTAGAGTTAATATTGATATAAGGTTCTTTTCTACAAAGGTAATCTAAATCCTAACTGCTTCTCTTTTAATTATTTTCTCACTATTCTCATCTAATATGGCTTTTAATTCTTAATTTAAATATATCACCTACTTCTGTCCTGTTGCGGCCATTTTGAGATGCTTTTGAATGAAGTCATTTGGTGAAGATTAACTGCAAGAGATTGGATCATAGTTTACAAGCAAGTAAATAGGTGTCAAGCTTAAGGTACTAGATAACTAGCTTTCCTCGTCTTCTTATAGATTGCCTTGTCTTATCATTTTGCATCAAACCAAATTTATTTTTAAGATTTGTACAAACCTTGGTTTTTATTATATAAGAATTATGATTGTGACTGTTCCTGCCTATAAGTTGTAATGGTAAAAGGTAGAGATGATTAGGTAGACATGTAAAAAGCTAAAGTTAGAACCAACAATATCCAGCTGGGTTGGTATTGACCTTGTTTGTACCTAAAAGGAAAATAAAATGCATGTTGGTGGCTGCTATAGTTTCACACTTTAGCAAGAAGTAGAAATCCCTAGATGGATCTGTTTCATAGCTTAATAGTTACTGAGTATAACACAATGCTTGCCATGCACCTCTAGACTGTACTTTCTGCACAGAATCAACCAAAGTGGGCGCATACTGCGGTTGGCTATTCCTTTCATACGGGCCAATACTGACCATTGGGAATGGGTTATTACCAATCCATTCATCATACACTAGTCTATTTTTTACTTCCTTCGCCCACTTTTGTTTTTTTTTCTTTGGATTTATGAGCATTTTTTTGTTGATTCAATGATTTTTTTGTTACTATCATGATTTTGTTAATTTTGTAGTTGTTCATTTTGATTACGCCGCTGGGTTTCACCTTGGTTCACACTTCGCTCCTACTTCACTTTCTCAAGGTAAATACTTTGTTTTCCTCTAACCTGTATTCACGTCAAATTTGATTGATTTGTGCCATGAAATTAAGCTTAATTTCAGTCTATGGACAATGGCAAAAACAATAGATATTTAAGCGTAATGTTGCCTCCCTGGAAGAAATTAAGTTTAATTTCAATTTATGGACAATGGCTTTGTGTATTGCTGGAAATTATGTGTTTTTTGTTGTTGTGCTTTATGGTGTTAATGATTGTTATTTGAAATGGATACTCACATAATATATGGTTGATGGAAGTTGTGAGGGACTTTTGTTAAGTTTTCTGAGATTTTTGTAACCGTAGAAGGAATGCAATGTGGAGTGATTTTTATAAGTTTTATGAGATTTGTCACCGTAGAAGGAATGTAAGGGGGAGGAATTTTGTTAATTTTTATAGGATTTGTTAACCTTTTAATACAAATGTCATAATAACGTTATGGATTGAAGAATATGAAAATATAATCAAATAACCTCAAGCACTTATCAGTATGTACGATTAGTACTGTAAAACTTGTTTATTACTTAAGGCTATATCTGATGCATTCCCAAAAATAAAATATAAGAGTTAAATTGCAGTATAGGGGTGGCACATAATTGTATGGTCAGGACGTTTTTTCTACTGTTTTGGTGCCCATGTTCTGCTTTAGCACTTTGTTTTGGGGTGTTCCTGTGTCCCTGCTGTTTTGTGGGTACTATTTTTAGTTGGTTTCTGTTTGGAGGCCGGTCCATTTTAGCCTTCCTATTTTTCTGATTTCAACCAATGTAGAGACTTGAGTTCGTCCCTTTCGATTCAATAAATTCCATTTTCCTTTCCTTAGATTTGTGGGTATCACAGGAGGTTTACTAATAATACTATAATAGAATAAGGATGGTAATGTGACTGCTATTCAGTAGGAAGTTATTCCTAGAGTATTGTGATAATAAAACAAGTATTACTTTCATATATTCTATTCTTCATGTTCCCAAAACATTTCACTTGTATTTGCTGAACTGCTTTAATTTGTTAAACTGGTGTAATTTCATGAATTGCTGTATATGTAGGAACAGTTGCGAGCTGAAATGCAAACCACTCGATTTGGGAATGAAGCATTTGTCAAAGTGTTCCGAGGACATGCTGGATATGTCAGTTCTATGGGACTTGGGATAACACCATCTCAAATCTCTACTCACTCTAGAACCTAGATATAGAATTTAGATATGTACTTTATCTTCTTTTTTCTTTTTTTTTGACAAGATATGTACCTTATCTTTTGTTTTGATTGTTACTCTTGAAAGAATTATATCTATGGGATTTAGATATTTTTAGTTATATATTTATGTATTTTAAGTATTTATTAATATATTTATTTAAATTGTCAACAAAAATTGCCCCATTCAATTATATTTTTTTTTAATAAAAATTTAAACATTTGCGACCGTTGTGAGGGGGTCGCAAGCCCATTTATTTTAATTTAAAGTACCTACTTTGCGACGGTTCTGAGGGGTCGCAGATATAGTATTGCGACTGTTAGGAACTGTTGCAATAGCCTTTGCGACGGTTGGTGTGACTGTTCTATGAAGGGTCGCAAAAGGCAGTTGTGACCCCAACATTCGTGTCTGTTGGGGAACAGTCGCAAATGTACATTTGCGACCCTTCTAACAGTCGCAATCAGCCATTTTAAAAGTCGCAAAATGCAGTTTTTCTTGTAGTGTTATTTTCAAGAGGTTCTGACTGAATGAATTAAAGAGCAAAGGAATTTTAGATTGAAGCTTGAAGAGCATCTGATTGAAAGCGCTCTTGAGAAATCAGAAGCATAGTGCGCCTGAAGAAAGCGCTCCTAAAGATGACGTCATCAGAAGCTAGTTCTTCAGAAGCAAGTTCATCAGAAGCCATTTCACCAGAGGCTAAAGAGCGTTGACAAAGTACTGTGTACGAAATGTACAACCACTAAGTCTGCGCATGTCTCTGCAACCACCACCTCTGCATTGTGTCTCCTATACAAGACAAGAATAACAGCAATATTTGCAGATATTGTTCCATTTGTTATTGGAATGGATTTGAAATTGTTTTTCAAAGGACAATCTTCAAATCAGGCAAAAGATCAATGGTGAAAAATCGAAGCTTCAATCAAAGCAAGTTGATGAGCTGGCTAGTTTCCAACGTCTCTCAAATCCTCTGTAAATAGGGATAAAGACTTGAAGAAACTACCACTACTACGAAAAAGCTTTTATTGTGAAATTCATATTCTCTCAAAGTCGCAAACATTGCTCACCAACAACTTAGATAATTCTTACAAAAGTTCATATCCTAGAATTTCTAAGTGTTTAGAAAAACAGAGTCTGTTCTGTTCGTATTGTTTTGTGAATACCGCTGATTGTATATCAAGTATTCAAAACTCTTTTCAATTCTTTGTAATTGTTTAGAAGTCTCTTGGAGTTTTCCTTGAGCATAGAAGTTTCTTTCTTGTGTGATTGAGCAAAGGAAGTCTCTTACTTGTGTGTTTGAGCAACTTGTAATTTGATATTACATTTTAGTGGAACTCTCCTTGGAAGTGCAAGGGGGACATGACTACTTCCGGATTGTGGAAGGAACCTGTATAAATTGCTTGTGTTCTTCTTCTGTTTCTTGCATTCTTACTCTCTATCCGCTGCACTAAAACTATGAACTCTATCAGACTCTGATCCTGAGAACAGTTGTTTATTTTTGTGAGAAAGAAACGTTTTTCTAAAAACACAATTCAACCCCCCCCCCTTCTTGTGTTTTTCCCACCTTCACAATTGACATTTGGCGGGTTAGGCCCAATGGAGTATGACTATATAATCCAACCTTTAGAGAGAAACTAGGGTTAGAAACATTTTCATTTCACACTAAGAGGCTAGAGGAGAGAAGAGGTTGGAGAAAGGGTTGAAGAGGAGCAACTTGAAGAGGGGAAGAATTGGAGCTAAAGTGAGGCTTAGGACCTAGCTTTTGAAAAATTAGAGGTAAGGGGTGTAATGCCCACTTGAGATTATTTTAATTATTTGAATTATTTGAGGAGTCTAGATATATTTATATATATTTTAAGAGATGTGGAGATTAAGATTTAAGTGATTTTTTATGTGATTTATGTGACGTGGTGACTTATTTTATTGTTTAATAAAATAAGAGTTGAAAATAAAATAAATATAGAGATGTGGGGTAGTTTTGAGATTTTAAAGAGTTATGTGGGAGAAAGAGTAAATAAGATAAGATTTGATGGGAATATAAAAAAGGAAATTAGGTTAAGAAACTTTCAGTACATACGATTCAGTTTTTGGGAGAAAAACCAGAGAAGAGAGAAGAGACCAAGGAGAGCTGCGTTTTCTGCAAAACTAAGGTAAGGGCGAGCCTAGCATTTCAGTTCTATTAAACTATAATCCATCTAATTATAATTAACAAGTGTAGGGTTGATTTTAAAGAATGGGAAAATTAGGTTATTTGTGATGAATTGATGATTAGATGATGTGAAGTTGTGAAACTGATGTAGGAATTGAATACAAATTGGACCTAGGGAACTTATAATTGACGTTTTTGGATGAAAAATGTGAAAAATGCCGAGAGCACCCAGTATTGGCTTGCCTCCAGACTGCCATAACTTTGTGTTTTGGGATCTGTTTCGCGTAGGACCTTGAGAGTTGACCCTTGGGTAGTAGTGGAAGATAACTATATTATAAATGACGATCTGTACTAATGCTTTGAGATGATTTAATGTTGTGATGATGATTTGTGATTTATGTGAATCATATGCGAAGAATATTGGTATTGTTTTGAATGATGATTCCCTTGGTGTTGCTATATGCCATGATTGATAATTTGCTGACATGTAGTTGTACATTTAAGAGTTCAAGCTGCATGTGTCGGAACAAGATTTTGAGACGTTTTAAGATGTTTAAGATGTTAAACTTGTTTAAGTTATAAGAGATTGAGTCTCATGCATACTCATTCAGAGATGAGGGCTTATGATACTCCTTCAAAATTCTTTTCTATTTCTGATACTTTTCAATTCACAATGTTTTACTCTGCAATTTTCTACCGTGCTTCAACTGCATATTTTTACTGTTTCTATCTTTAATTTTCTTGCATTTTATTCCAAACATTTGCATAAAAATCATACAGAAAGGGTATTTTGGTCATTTCCTGCAGTGGAACCCATTTTAGTCCCTACATTTGCCTCTGAGTCTTTTCAACTTGTCTGTACAAATCATTGATCGAACTCTGTTTAAAAATCATTTTCAGCATTGCATCTGAGTCAGTCTGAGCCGTTTTAGTCCTTAGGGGCATTTTAGTCTTTTTACATCAAAATTTTGACAGAGAGGTATTTTAAAATACCTCATTTTGGTAATTTGTTCATTTTAGTCCATTTTGTCGTTTTTTAACCGTTTCACTTTACGTTGTTTTCAAAATTACTTTTTTTACCCATTTTATTTCTTTATTTTGCAAGTTAGTCCAATCTATTTTCAAAATTACAATTTTAGGTCCAATTTTATATTTTATGTGCAAGATAGTCCAATTTTATTCTTTTTGCAGGATAGTCCTTTAGTTTTATTATTTTGCAGAAAGGTCCTTAAGTCAAATTTAGTCCAAGAAGCCACGCAAGCAGTCAAGGCCAGGTGTCACAGTCCCATTGGTCCATGGTACACATGGCAGCCTATAAAAGGCCGGCCACTGTAGAGTCAGGAAAAAGAGCCACATAATTCATGCCACATCACAAACAGTTCACAATTTTCTCTCTCTATTCAGTTACGATCAAAATCCACCAAAACTCAGAAAATCACAAGAACACAGAGCAATTTCTACAAACCCTAACTTTTCCAGAATCGAATTCAAGCAAAATGCAGTGAAATCCATGATAGTTCTCGGAGATTCAACCTTGAACCTTCATCGTTGAACCACTTCCCCTACAATTCAAGCGCGAATTCACCACTGAAAGCAGCGAACTCAAGCGCGATCGCAGAGGAAGATTGAGAAGAAGAAGGAAAGAAAATTCAAAGGATTTGAACCGGCGAAGAAGAAGAAGAAGAAATTACCGATTTATTTTCGGATTCAAGCCAAGAAATCAACAAACAGAATCAAAATTCAAGAGTTCTTGAAGATTCTGGTTCGAATCTCCGATTAAAACACAGGTAAATACATGAACATACCTCTTTCTTGCTCAAGAACATCAACGAATTCAAATCGATGTAGATCCATGGAAGTTCAAAAAATTTCATTCAAAAAACTGTGAAACCCTAAAAACCTTTGAAAACCGTAAAGATTCCGCGATCTACAACGAATATGAACCGTTGTAGATCTACGAATTCATAAAATATTTCATTCAGAAAAAGATTGGAACAAAAGAACAAGAACAGTTTGAAAACTGCGAAGAAACTTTCAAGATCTACATCGATTTACAGCTTGCATGCAAGTTTCAACGGTGGATGTGTGTTTAGAACAACAAAACGAATTGATTGAAGCATGTTTGAACGGATTCTGGGTAGTTTAGGTCAGATTAGGGTTAGGGTTTCATGAGAGAAAACGAGAGAAGAAGAGAGAACGGTGAAGAAGAAAGAGAAAGATAGAAAGAAAATGACCTGAACTGGCGAAATCCTTTTATATAGGCGCGCTGGATCGGGTTGGTTCAGACCCGATCCAACTTCCTGCGCCCCTGGCCATTAGATCTAGGTATAGGAGGATCCGGATCAATCCAACGCCTCTGAGGCACCCTGAGGATCCGGATCCACCAAGCTGCGTGGGTTTGGGCTTCGTAACCGTGGGCCTTGTTTTCCTTTATTTTTTCTTGAGTTTTTTTGCTATGCACACCCCTGTTCTTGCTATCTGAACCCCTGTGCGCTCAAGTTTTCTTGCAAAAATTCCAAAAAATGTGCTATGTGTTTCTTGATGCATTTTTAATTGTTTTGTGATAGTTTTACATGTTTAAAATTGATTAAAAATATATGCTAATTTTTTCTATTGATTTGTGTACTTTGTGTTTTTTTTTGTGAAGTTTCTGTCATGACTTTTGATCTAATTTTTGCCATATGATGTTGATACTTGATACATGACTTTGTGATATGTTTACTTCTGAGTTCATGCTAATTCTTACAATTTTGCAAGTTTAATTGTTAGTTTCCAATTTTGCAAGTTTAATTGTTAGTTTCTTGTTTTGCAAGTTTAAATTGTTGTTTGTTAGTTTAATTGTTAGCTTCTTGTTTTCTCAAGTAATGTGATTCCTTTGTTTGAAAATAAAGTGCGAAATATGCTTGTGAGTGTGTGAAGATTTTGGGTTTGAACGTGTCTTATAATTCTCATATTGTGCTTAAAATAAACCCCTTGAAAATTGCTTTGAATGAGAGAATTATAGGTCATGCGCTTTCTTAAAATCTTGTGACTAGATTTTCGTGCATTTTTCGTTCCATTATTACATCTTGCTATTGTTTTTTTTGTCAATTTGTTAACATTTTTTTACTATCATTTTATATCTTGTTTTGCTAACCGTTTCATTTCCTGTTTCATACAAATTGAGCATTCCATCATCTCATCTCTATCCTTTAGCTTAGGTTTTATTCAATTTCTACGCCATTTTCCATATCATTTTTAGGTAGTCACTTCTTCATTTTTTTTTCTTCTTGCAAGACCATAGAATGTAAACTAGGGCCAATGTAAAGGACAATAAACTCTATAATGATGTACACCGACACAAGCACCGACACGCACACACGTTGTATGACTTACCATTAGATGTATGTTTAGGAAACGCGAAACTTAGAAAAAATCCATTTTCCAAAAAGTTAGCCATCTCATCAGTTGAAAAACATTTTTTTCCAATAAACTTTGGAGTCAAAACTCCATCGTATTTTCCTTTTATTTTCTTAATCAAAAATTCAAATGCGAACTAATTCCTACTTAGACTACCATTTTCCTTAATAATTGAACCAACCTCACTATTTTCTTTCTCAAGCCTGTACGGCCTCTTTCTTTCCTTCAAAACTATTTTCAAAAATTAAAATCAACCTAAACTCACAAAAAATCTTTTTGAGAGAGAACTACATGGAGTTTGATCCCTTAAAAGGGTATGTAGGCAAGAGGTCAAAACCTCTCCAAGTCCAATAAAAATAAAATCCAAACACTTCTTCCCCCATTCTTAAAACGAACAATCTTTTTTCCCAATAAATAGCATTAAAAATAAAGCGTAGACGTAAATCTAGAAAAACGGTTCCTATAGAGTATTATAGTCGTTATGGGTGCTTCACACCTTCCCGTAGCGAAAATTGCCCCCGAACTTAGAATTTCTAAGGGTTTTTCTCAATTTCTCCCTTCCCCAAAAAAAATAGAGATATCAATGATTGAAAGGTTCAAGCCTAATTAATGACTTGACACCCGAAAATCGCGATAACAGAAATGGCGACTTCACTGGGGATTCAAATTCTGCGGGCTACGCCTAGTTTTTTCATGCCTTATGTTTTATGCTTTATTTTATTGCTATATGTAAATATTTTCATGCAACGTGTGGGGTGAGAATATCAAAAGTCCTACACCCGTGCTGAGTGAACTTAGGAATAGGTGGAGATATAATCGACAATCCAATCCGGGGGTTGCCTCGTGTATTGGGTTATGCGATCAATCTCACATAGCTGAGGCATTTTGGAAGTGATGTTGTCGGCGTGTGTTGTCATGCTTAGGCACTTTACTTTCAATTGACCAGTGATGCTGTGGACCGTAGTTACCAAACCCATCTTTGGCCTTTTTAGGATGTAGTGCGGTGGCTAAACCGGGCGTTGCCTCGAGTTTTAATCGTCACGCGATACTACACTCAAACTAGACCTTCTTACGAATAATCATGGAACGGGTGTCGACTCGTGCTACCATGATATGCGTAAGAGAGGTTGCAATTTGGGAACCTTATTAGAACCATGGTTACCACTATCAAAGCCTTAGTTTCACCGGACACCGTGTCCACCCGCGGCTCTGTAACTGTGAACCTTAACCCACTATGTTTTCTCTATAACCAAAAATCATGCATACATGCATTCATGCATAAACCTTTTTCATGCATTTATCGAAAGGTCTATACAAATTAAAAACTTTGTAAACATTACAGGTATGAAGAAGACTAAGTCCTACAAGTTCAAGGAAGTCGATTTGGCTAACTTAAGGGAGTTGGCACTCAAAGTTAAGAATCCGACCGGGTTTCGTCTCCGATACGGTGGTTTGCTTGCTGTTCTCCGGACTAATGTGGAAGAGAAGGTGGTGCACACTCTGGTGAAATTCTATGATCCGGTTTTCCGTTGCTTCATTTTCCCGAATTTTCAGTTAGTTCCTACACTCGAGGCTTATTCTAGCTTGTTGGGATTACCTATAGCCGAAGGGACACTTTTCACGGGTCCCGAATCTCCTCTAGCTCCTCTGGTAATTGCTAAGGATCTTTATTTTAAGACTTCCGATGTGTCCAAACATCTCATTACCAAGTCTCATATCCAGGGTTTCACTTCGAAGTACTTACTTGAGCGGGCTAATCTCGGATCTACTTGTCAGGACACTCTCGAGGCTATTCTTGCACTACTTATCTACGGGCTCGTTCTCTTCCCGAATCTCGACAACTTCATAGACATGAATGCCATTAAGATCTTCCATTCCAAGAACTCGGTCCCTACTCTGTTAGCTGACATGTACCACGCCATCCTTGATCGGACTCTTAAATGTCGTGGATATATTTTGTGCTGCGTGCCTCTCTTATATATGTGGTTTATTTCTCACCTTCCGAGCTCTTTTCATGCCAACCTGGAGAATTGGTCTTATTCACAGCGGATTATGGCTCTCACTCCCGATGAGGTGGTTTGGATTACTCCGGCAGCTCGAGTCAAGGAGATCAATACTGGTTGTGGGGACTTCCTCAATGTACCTCTTCTCGGTACCCGGGGAGGGATCAACTACAATCCTGAGTTAGCCATGAGACAGTTTGGTTTCCCGATGAGAGCGAAGCCCATTAACCTCGCTACATCTCCGGAATTCTTCTACTATTCAAATGCCCCCACCGGGAAAAGGAAAGCTTTTATGGATGCTTGGTCTAAGGTTCGAAAGAAGGATGTAAAGCATTTGGGTGTGAGATCCGGTATTGCTCACGAGGCCTACACTCAGTGGGTGATAGATCGAACCGAGGAGATTGGTATGCCTTACCCTGCTATGAGACATGTGTCTGCATCTGTCCCATCTAGGCCATTACCTTTGCTTCCCGCGACCCAGGGGATGTATCAAGAGCATCTAGCTATGGAGAGTCAGGAGAAGCGAATTTGGAAGGCCCGATACAATGAAGCTGAGAACCTGATTATGACTTTGGATGGTAGAGATGAGCAAAAGACTCATCAGAACCTGATGTTGAAGAGAGAATTGGCCAGAGTTAGAAAGGAACTTGAAGAAAAGGATGATTTGCTTATGAGGGACTCCAAGAGAGCTAGGGGTCGATGTAACGCCCTCTCTAATTATTTAATTATTTTATTAGATGATATGGTATATGTTTATATATTATATGGATTTTGATGATTATGTGACGTATTTGTGACGTGTGACGTGTTATTATTTTATTGTTTAATAAAATAATATAAGTGATGTTTATATGGATATTTAATTGATAAATAAATAGATTTGTTGGAAAAATATATTATTTTGAGAAGTGGGGTTATATTTATAATTAGGAAGAGTTTTGAGGGCTGATATAGAATTAATTAAGTTGAGAGGGAGTATATAAGAGAAGTAGGTTAAAGAATAGAGTACGCGTTATCAGAATTTTGGAAAAAGGTGGAGGAACAGTTGAACAGAGAGGGTGAAGCTAGGCTGCGATTTCTGCAATTTTTCCAGGTAAGGGTGAGCCTAACTCCATTAATATTGATTGTAAATCATCTGTTATTGATTGGCATAGAGTTTTAGAGGAATTGAGATGGGTTTTATGAACTAGGGTTTTGGTGAAATTTTGATGAATTGATGATAGATTGAGTTATAAGGCTGTAGAACTGGTTACAGAACCTAGATTATCCCCTAGGACGACATTGCAGATGAATTAGAGGTTTGATTGGAGAGAATTGGTAGGTTTTGGTGAGTTTTGGTCTGAACCCGTGTGGGTTCTGAGATCGCTCGCCTGTGGCGAGTGACCACTCGCCGTGGCGAGTACCCCTTAGATGCTCGCGAGGCGACCAGTATAGCTCTCCGTGGCGAGCTTGCCCCTTAAATTTTAGGATTTTGGCCCAATTGAAGATGGTTTTGAGTGCCTTAATATTTATAGAGATGACCTGTGAAGTTGGTTTAGCCAAATTGGACTTAGGGAACTTAAAATGAAGATTTTTGGTGAAAAATGTCAAAAAGGCCGAGAGCACCCAGGATTTCTCGCCTCCAGTTCGCTCCCAACTCGCCTTTGGCGAGTAACCTTTTGTGAGTACTCGCCTGTGGCGAGCAGATCACTCGCCGTGGCGAGTTAGTGCATACCTGAACTGTTGTTTTACTTTTGCGATCTGTTTCGCATGGGATTTTGAGAGGAAACCTTTGGGTAGTGTTAGAGAGGTTTTATACCCTTTAATGTATTCTGTAAAGATTATTGCTGATGTTTCTCTTGAGCTGTTGATAAATGATATATTGTTGTGTATAAGTGATGTATGAGTATGATGATATGAGAATGATGCTAAATGTCGCAATGTGTATGAATAACAAGATGATGTTCTGCCATGTAATTATTATAACTGCATATGTCAGTCTTGAAAATGTAATGATGTTTGAGACGGTGTATTAAGTTGTTAAACGACGAGTCCATGCATTTGCATATTTATGAGACGGTGGAGCTTTATGCTCAAAGCGACGGTGGAGCATTTGCTCAAAGCGACGGTGAAGCATATTAATGCTATAATCATATGGTACCACATGCATGATGTTGAGACGTTAAGTGTTGCATTTAGTCGAGTCAATTATGATATATATGTGATGATGTTTGAGACGTTGTGATGTATGTTGTGATGTTGTTTATGATGATGTTTATGATGATGTTATGATGTGCTATAATGTACATGATTATGAGATAGATTTATGATTGTTAATCTTGACGTTTGATTTATATATTAATATTATTGTTGTGAATCTCACCCCTTCTGCTGGAATTGCCGCCTCGTGGGCAAGTGCAGGTACCCAGTCTTAGGTGCGATGATGCGAGGAGTCTGTGTGAAGTAGGGTTGCTCTGATACGTAACGGGATGGGGTCTTTTGTAGAGTCTATTCCATTATGTATCTTGTTAGTTTAAGTTTGACTTTCAGTGATGTTGAAACATTAATATTTGAGACGTTTTTGCTGGCTTTTAAGCCAAGACTATTTACGAGATGAGACTTTTGAATTCCGCTGCTTAATTGAATATTCTTGTAATTTGATAAATTATTATCTAAGTTGTTTTTAAAGATGAAATGTGACACTCCTTTTGAGAAGTACTCTGATTTATGAGATTTATTTAATGAAATTTTTAAGACGGGAAATTGGGGTGTTACAATTGGTATCAGAGCAGGTCGGTCCGTCCGGCCAAGTAGAGAGTCGAGTGACGTTGTCTTAGAGTTAGAATAGTATTATCGTATTATTCTGACTTATGTTTGTTTTCCAGAGAACTAAGATGGCTGGTAGAAACGATGCTGCCCTTGCTGCTGCTTTGGAAGCAATGGCTAATGCTGTGGGTAATCAGAACAACGCTGGTGGAAACGACGGAACTAGGATGTTGGAGACCTTTCTGAGGAATCACCCGCCTACCTTCAAGGGGCGCTATGATCCAGATGGGGCTCAAACATGGCTCAAGGAAGTAGAGAGGATCTTCAGAGTCATGCAATGTGATGATGTGCAGAAGGTGCGTTTTGGCACGCACATGCTAGCGGAGGAGGCTGATGATTGGTGGGTTAGTCTCCTACCCATTTTGGAGCAAGACGGAGCTGTGGTGACGTGGGCTGTTTTCACGAGGGAGTTCCTTAACAGATACTTCCTAGAAGATGTTCGTGGGAAGAAGGAGATAGAGTTTCTGGAGCTTAAGCAAGGAAACATGTCGGTGACTGAGTATGCGGCAAAGTTTGTGGAGCTGGCTAAGTTTTACCCGCATTATACTCCTGAGACGGCTGAATTTTCGAAGTGCATAAAGTTCGAGAATGGCTTGCGTGCTGACATCAAGCGAGCCATTGGTTATCAGAAGATCCGCAACTTTTCGGAGTTAGTGAGTAGCTGCAGAATTTATGAAGAGGATACCAAGGCTCACTACAAGGTAGTGAATGAGAGGAAAGCTAAGGGCCAGCAGAGTCGCCCAAAACCTTATGATGCCCCTAGAGATAAAGGGAAGCAAAGAGTGAATGATGAGAGGAGGCCCCAGAAGAAGACTGCTCCTGCTGAGATTACCTGTTTCACTTGTGGTGAAAAAGGCCACAAGAGTAATGCATGCACTGTTGATGTGAAGAGATGTTACCGTTGTGGTCAGAAAGGGCATATCACTAATGACTGCAAGTTTGATGATGTTGTGTGTTTCAACTGCAATGAGCAAGGACACATTGGTTCGCAGTGTAAGCAACCCAAGAAGACTAAGACTGCTGGGAGAGTGTTCGCATTGAATTCAGACTGAGAATGATGATCGTTTGATCAGAGGTACTTGCTATATTAATAATACTCCTTTAGTTGCTATTATTGATACTGGTGCTACGCACAGTTTTGTTGCTTTAGATTGTGTTTCTGCTTTGGGTCTTGATGTTTCTAATATGAATGGAGAGATGGTTGTCGAGACTCCAGCTAAGGGTTCGGTGACTACTTCTCTCGTGTGCATAAATTGTCCTTTATCTATGTTTGGCCGTGACTTTGTGATGGATTTAGTTTGCCTACCTTTAAGTGGTATGGATGTGATTCTGGGTATGAATTGGCTAGAGTACAACCGTGTTCTTATCAACTGTTTTAGAAAGACGGTGCATTTTTCTTCTGCCGAAGAAGAGTGGGGCGCAGAGTTCCTATCCACTAAGCAGCTGAAGCAACTAGAGCGTGATGGGATGCTGATGTTTTCGTTGATGGCTTCATTATCTTTAGAGAATCAAGCGGTAATTGATAAACTGCAAGTGGTGTGTGATTTTCCTGAAGTTTTCCCAGATGAAATTCCTGATGTGCCTCCGGAGAGAGAAGTTGAGTTCTCTATTGACCTTGTTCCTGGAACGAAGCCGGTGTCGATGGCACCTTACCGCATGTCTGCTTCTGAGTTAGCAGAGTTGAAGAAACAGTTAGAGGATTTGCTGGATAAGAAGTTTGTGAGACCTAGTGTTTCACCATGGGGAGCTCCAGTGTTGCTAGTGAAGAAGAAAGACGGCAGTATGAGACTGTGCATTGATTACAGACAGCTGAACAAAGTGACGATCAAGAATAGGTATCCACTTCCGAGGATTGACGATCTGATGGATCAATTAGTGGGTGCACGTGTTTTCAGCAAGATAGATTTGAGGTCAGGTTACCACCAGATCAAAGTGAAAGATGAAGATATGCAGAAGACGGCTTTCAGGACCCGTTATGGTCACTACGAGTACAAGGTTATGCCTTTTGGAGTTACCAATGCACCTGGAGTGTTTATGGAGTATATGAATCGCATCTTCCATGCATTTTTGGATCGGTTCGTGGTGGTGTTTATTGACGATATACTGGTTTACTCCAAAACTGAAGAGGAGCATGTTGAACATTTGAAGACTGTTTTGCAGGTGCTGAGAGAAAAGAAACTGTATGCTAAGTTGTCTAACTGCGAGTTCTGGTTAAAGGAAGTGAGTTTTCTTGGCCATGTCATTTCTGGTATGATGGTACCTTTAGATGTGCCAGAGTGGAAATGGGATAGTATATCCATGGATTTTGTGACGAGTTTGCCCAATACTCCTAGAGGGAACGATGCTATTTGGGTTATTGTTGATAGATTGACGAAGTCTGCTCACTTTCTACCGATTAACATTACCTTTCCTGTAGCTCAGTTGGCGGAGATTTATGTTAAAGAGATAGTAAAGCTGCATGGTGTTCCTTCGAGCATCGTATCAGATAGAGATCCAAGATTTACTTCTAGATTTTGGAAGAGTTTGCAAGAGGCGTTAGGATCTCAGTTGAGGTTGAGTTCGGCTTATCATCCGCAAACGGATGGTCAGTCGGAGAGGACGATTCAGTCGTTGGAGGACTTGTTGAGGGTTTGTGTACTTGAGCAGGGAGGGGCTTGGGATAGTCATCTTCCATTGATAGAGTTCACGTACAACAACAGTTACCATTCGAGTATTGGAATGGCACCTTTTGAGGCTTTGTATGGTCGGAGATGCAGGACTCCGTTGTGCTGGTTTGAGTCGGGTGAAAGAGTGGTCTTAGGACCGGAGATCGTTCAACAGACTACTGAGAAGGTGAGAATGATCCAAGAGAAGATGAAAGCGTCGCAGAGTCGACAAAAGAGTTATCATGATAAGCGTAGGAAGGACCTTGAGTTCCAAGAGGGAGATCATGTGTTCCTGAGAGTGACTCCTATGACGGGTGTTGGACGTGCTTTGAAATCGAAGAAGTTGACTCCGAGGTTTATTGGTCCGTATCAGATTTCAGAGAGGATTGGGCCGGTGGCGTATCGTGTTGGATTACCACCGCACTTATCGAATTTGCATGATGTTTTTCATGTATCTCAGCTGAGGAAGTATGTTCCGGATCCGTCTCATGTGATCCAAAGCGATGATGTGCAAGTTAGGGACAACCTTACGGTTGAGACCTTACCCGTGAGGATTGATGATCGAAAGACGAAGACGCTGAGGGGCAAAGAGATACCTCTCGTTAGAGTTGTTTGGGACGGAGCGACGGGTGAAAGCTTGACTTGGGAGCTAGAAAGTAAGATGCTGGAATCCTATCCAGAGTTGTTTGAGCGAGGTAAATTTTCGAGGACGAAAATCCTTTAAGAGGGGGAGAGTTGTAACGCCCTCTCTAATTATTTAATTATTTTATTAGATGATATGGTATATGTTTATATATTATATGGATTTTGATGATTATGTGACGTATTTGTGATGTATTTGTGACGTGTTATTATTTTATTGTTTAATAAAATAATATAAGTGATGTTTATATGGATATTTAATTGATAAATAAATAGATTTGTTGGAAAAATATATTATTTTGAGAAGTGGGGTTATATTTATAATTAGGAAGAGTTTTGAGGGCTGATATAGAATTAATTAAGTTGAGAGGGAGTATATAAGAGAAGTAGGTTAAAGAATAGAGTACGCGTTATCAGAATTTTGGAAAAAGGTGGAGGAACGGTTGAACAGAGAGGGTGAAGCTAGGCTGCGATTTCTGCAATTTTTCCAGGTAAGGGTGAGCCTAACTCCATTAATATTGATTGTAAATCATCTGTTATTGATTGGCATAGAGTTTTAGAGGAATTGAGATGGGTTTTATGAACTAGGGTTTTGGTGAAATTGTGATGAATTGATGATAGATTGAGTTATAAGGCTGTAGAACTGGTTACAGAACCTAGATTATCCCCTAGGACGACATTGCAGATGAATTAGAGGTTTGATTGGAGAGAATTGGTAGGTTTTGGTGAGTTTTGGTCTGAACCCGTGTGGGTTCTGAGATCGCTCGCCTGTGGCGAGTGACCACTCGCCGTGGCGAGTACCCCTTAGATGCTCGCGAGGCGACCAGTATAGCTCTCCGTGGCGAGCTTGCCCCTTAAATTTTAGGATTTTGGCCCAATTGAAGATGGTTTTGAGTGCCTTAATATTTATAGAGATGACCTGTGAAGTTGGTTTAGCCAAATTGGACTTAGGGAACTTAAAATGAAGATTTTTGGTGAAAAATGTCAAAAAGGCCGAGAGCACCCAGGATTTCTCGCCTCCAGTTCGCTCCCAACTCGCCTTTGGCGAGTAACCTTTTGTGAGTACTCGCCTGTGGCGAGCAGATCACTCGCCGTGGCGAGTTAGTGCATACCTGAACTGTTGTTTTACTTTTGCGATCTGTTTCGCATGGGATTTTGAGAGGAAACCTTTGGGTAGTGTTAGAGAGGTTTTATACCCTTTAATGTATTCTGTAAAGATTATTGCTGATGTTTCTCTTGAGCTGTTGATAAATGATATATTGTTGTGTATAAGTGATGTATGAGTATGATGATATGAGAATGATGCTAAATGTCGCAATGTGTATGAATAACAAGATGATGTTCTGCCATGTAATTATTATAACTGCATATGTCAGTCTTGAAAATGTAATGATGTTTGAGACGGTGTATTAAGTTGTTAAACGACGAGTCCATGCATTTGCATATTTATGAGACGGTGGAGCTTTATGCTCAAAGCGACGGTGGAGCATTTGCTCAAAGCGACGGTGAAGCATATTAATGCTATAATCATATGGTACCACATGCATGATGTTGAGACGTTAAGTGTTGCATTTAGTCGAGTCAATTATGATATATATGTGATGATGTTTGAGACGTTGTGATGTATGTTGTGATGTTGTTTATGATGATGTTTATGATGATGTTATGATGTGCTATAATGTATATGATTATGAGATAGATTTATGATTGTTAATCTTGACGTTTGATTTATATATTAATATTATTGTTGTGAATCTCACCCCTTCTGCTGGAATTGCCGCCTCGTGGGCAAGTGCAGGTACCCAGTCTTAGGTGCGATGATGCGAGGAGTCTGTGTGAAGTAGGGTTGCTCTGATACGTAACGGGATGGGGTCTTTTGTAGAGTCTATTCCATTATGTATCTTGTTAGTTTAAGTTTGACTTTCAGTGATGTTGAAACATTAATATTTGAGACGTTTTTGCTGGCTTTTAAGCCAAGACTATTTACGAGATGAGACTTTTGAATTCCGCTGCTTAATTGAATATTCTTGTAATTTGATAAATTATTATCTAAGTTGTTTTTAAAGATGAAATGTGACACTCCTTTTGAGAAGTACTCTGATTTATGAGATTTATTTAATGAAATTTTTAAGACGGGAAATTGGGGTGTTACAATTGGTATCAGAGCAGGTCGGTCCGTCCGGCCAAGTAGAGAGTCGAGTGACGTTGTCTTAGAGTTAGAATAGTATTATCGTATTATTCTGACTTATGTTTGTTTTCCAGAGAACTAAGATGGCTGGTAGAAACGATGCTGCCCTTGCTGCTGCTTTGGAAGCAATGGCTAATGCTGTGGGTAATCAGAACAACGCTGGTGGAAACGACGGAACTAGGATGTTGGAGACCTTTCTGAGGAATCACCCGCCTACCTTCAAGGGGCGCTATGATCCAGATGGGGCTCAAACATGGCTCAAGGAAGTAGAGAGGATGGAGGAACAAGGCTCAACGATCTTCACCAAACTAATCGTACATTCTATGCCTCAGGACACCAACACCGATACTCACCGTGGGAAGGCTCCCATGATTGGAACTATGGAAGAAAGGATGGAGGAACTTGCTAAAGAACTCCGTCGTGAAATCAAAGCTAACCGAGGAAGTGGTGATCTTGTCAAGACTCATGATCTCTGCTTGGTGCCAAGGGTAGATGTCCCTAGAAAATTCAAAGTCGCAGAGTTCGACCGATACAACGGGCTGACTTGTCCTCAGAATCACATTATCAAATATGTCAGGAAGATGGCTAATTACTCAGACAATGATTCACTCATGATTCACTGCTTCCAAGACAGTTTAATGGAAGACGTTGTAAAATGGTATACTGGCCTGAGTAAAGATGACATTCGTACCTTCGATGATTTGGCTGCCGCTTTCAAGAGTCACTATGGGTTTAATACCAGGTTGAAGCCAAACAGGGAATTTCTCAGATCCCACTCCCAGAAGAAGGATGAAAGCTTCCATGAGTATGCGCAAAGGTGGAGGGGGGCAGCTGCCCGTATTACCCCTGCTCTAGACGAAGAGGAAATGAAATGACTCAGACATTTCTGAAAACTCTGAAAAAGGACTATGTTGAAAGGATGATCATTGCTGCTCCGAGTAACTTCTCCGAGATGGTCACCATGGGAACCCGCTTAGAAGAAGCTGTCAGAGAGGGTATCATCGTGGTCGAAAAAGGTGAATCCTCCACAAATGCACCAAAGAAATATGGCAATGGCAATCTGTAACGCCCTAGTTGCTATTTTACTATTTTTGGTTGATTTTGATATGTTTTATGTATTTTATATAATTTATGTGATTTATGTGATGTTATTATTTGAATTATATTTTATTGTATGATTATTGGTATGATTTATTAAATAGGAGGAGAAAATATTATTTATGTGATTAAAGAGAATTATTTAGAATAATTAGAATTTAGGAGGGGGTTACACTTTAATTAGGAGATTAAGTGAGGAGTTAAGAGAAAGAAAGGTTTTGGTGTTGTGGAAAAGGAAAGAGAGAGTCAGACAAAAACATTTGCACGTATCAGTAAGAAATAAGCTTTTGAGAGAGAAGAACCAAGAAGCCAAGGGGAGAACTAGGAAGAGGGAATCCATCCAATTGCTGTAGGAATTTGCTGAATTAAGGTAAGGGTGGGTTTACTTTTCAATTGCTAATGTATATATGTATGATTTCATGAAAATGGATTGAAAATGGTGATTGTTGTATTAGGTTTAAGAAATATGAAAAATGCCATTGTTGATGAATTATGTGTAATGGATGATGTTTTTATGAGATGTTTCTGTTGTTTTGATGTGTAGTGAACCCATAAACATTGTTCTAATCCATTTTGGGTGATTGGGGGATCAAAATTGGGTTTTTGGATGATTTAGGGTTTAGAAAATCGTACTTGTATTTTTGCCCAGATGAATTCTCGCTCAAGCGAGCTAGCCGTCGCTCAAGTGAGCGGCACTTTTCCCTGCCCAGAATCGTTTCGCACCCGTTCGCTCAAGCGAGCGCTAAGCGAACTCCAAGCGAGCTAGGACCTGACTTTCGTCATTTGGTTCGCTCAAGCGAAATCCGCCCAGAACCTGTAGTATGTGAGC
Organism: Medicago lupulina; assembly: GCA_958299785.1. NCBI lineage: Eukaryota > Viridiplantae > Streptophyta > Magnoliopsida > Fabales > Fabaceae > Medicago > Medicago lupulina. The sequence goes on along the minus strand of OY283144.1, from coordinate 47,086,310 downwards.
GTCGCTCAAGCGAACGCCAGGCGAGCCTCAAGCGAGGAACAACCTGACTTTCGTCAACCTAACCCGTACCTAAGCTTCCTAACTTGTTTGTTGGATTTATTTAGAATTGTTTAGATGATAAAACTGGTATATGAATATGGTTAAGATGGATTAATGTAGTTTTACATGAAAATAATTATGTTTTGCTAAACTTGAGTTGCTTTTGATGATGTTGAGTGGTGTTATCCAGTTGGGGAGGGTGTCATAGTTGTTAGACACAGTAGTTGATATCCTAAGTAGTTGTTGTTGGTTGCATGCTGATATGCACTATTAGATGTGGTTGGGTTGTATGCAGATATACACCATAGAGTCATTCATACTCATTTGCATCGTTGGGGGCTTATGCCCTGGAATGTTTATACATTCAACCGTTGAGGGCTTATGCCCTGGAATGCTAGTCATTCACCTGTTGGGGGCTTATGCCCTGGGATGCTTTAACCATCCAAATTGTTGGGGGCTTATGCCCTGGAATGCGCGTAGTATGGTACCACATGCACGTAGCATTCAACGCGCGTAGTATGGGATGCTTAGCATTCAACGCGCGTAGTATGGTACCACATGCACATTGCATTAGTAGTTGAGGTCTTGCATAGTTGTTGTAGTTGGTGAGATGTCGCCACAAGGGTTGTTGTTGTTGATGTTAATCAAAGATGAATCAAAATTAATGTTGAGATGATATTGTTGATAATGTTGCTGTTGGTTGTTATTATTGTTGAACCATGTTGTCGAGGATTTTGTTTATTGAATAATTCTTATTGATGTTGAGGCCTTTGTGCCAAGAAATTATTTGTAGTAGATTGATGAAGATGATTTATGAAATGAATATTCCGCTGCAGAATTTTAATATGATGAAATTTGTTGATGCTTTTAAATAGTTTTATATTCTATTTAAATAATTTTGAAAAAGTAGTGTAATGCTCCGTTTGAAGTTGTTGAACTCTGATGTTTATTTATATTATTCGTTATTTTGGGAAACGGGGTGTTACAATTGGTATCAGAGCAGGTCGGTCCGTCCGGCCAATTAGTAGAGTCGTGTCGAGCCTAGTAGTGTTGTGTGACAGCTTTAACTGTCTTTGTTGTCCTGATTTGTTGTTGTTATGTAGAATTATCTAGATGGCTGGAAGGAATGATGCTGCTCTTGCTACTGCTTTGCAAGCAATGGCTCAAGTTGTGGGACAACAACAACAAGGTGCTGGTGGTGGTGAAGGTGTGCGGATGCTGGAAACATTTTTGAGGAATCATCCACCAACCTTTAAGGGAAGGTACGACCCCGATGGAGCGCAGACTTGGCTGAAGGAGGTCGAGAGAATCTTTCGGGTGATGCAGTGTACCGATGCTCAGATGGTGCGGTTTGGCACACATATGTTGGCGGAAGAGGCTGACGACTGGTGGGTAAGCACTCAACCAATTCTTCAGGCTTAAGGTGCCGTGATTACATGGGCTGTGTTCAGAAGGGAATTTCTGAGGAGGTATTTTCCAAAGGATGTCCGTGGTAGAAAAGAAATTGAGTTCCTTGAGCTGAAGCAAGGAGATATGTCTATCACAGAGTATGCTACTAAGTTTGTGGAGCTTGCCAAGTTTTATCCACATTATGCTGCGGAGACTGCTGAGTTCTCCAAATGTATCAAGTTTGAGAATGGCCTGCGAGCTGATATCAAGCGGGCCATTGGCTATCAGAAGATCAGAGACTTTTCTGAGTTGGTGAGCAGTTGTAGGATCTATGAAAAGGACACTAAAGCTCACTACAAGGTGATGAATGACCGTAGAGGTAAGGGGCAGCAGAGTCGCCCGAAGCCTTATAGTGCCCCAGCTGATAAGGGCAAACAGAGGATGCATGACGAGAGGAGGCCTGCACGTAGAGATGCTCTGGCTGATGTTGTTTGTTATAAGTGTGGTGTCAAGGGCCACAAGAGTAATGCCTGCAACCGTGATGAAAAGAAGTGTTTCCGATGCGGTAAGAAGGGCCACACTGTTGCTGAATGCAAGCGTGGGGACATTGTTTGTTTCAATTGTGATGAAGAAGGTCATCTTAGCTTTCAGTGTACTAAGCCTAAGAAGACGCATACCAGTGGGAGAGTTTTTGCTTTGACCGGTACCCAGACCGATAACGAAGACCGACTTATCAGAGGTACTTGTTTCTTTAATGGTACTCCTTTAATTGCTATCATAGATACTGGTGCTACGCATTGTTTCATTGCTATTGATTGTGCAAAAAGATTGGGTCTGATTATGTCTGATATGAATGGGGAGATGGTTATTGAAACACCAGCTAAGGGTTCAGTGACTACTTCCATTGTTTGCTTAAGTTGTCTGTTGTCTGTTTTTGGTAGAGATTTTGAGGTTGATTGATGACAGTCAATTATTCGATATTTTTAGTGTCATTTTCATCACATTTTGGAGATCACAAGGCAACTTAAGCAGCAAGAAAAGCAAGAAAAAGCAAGAAAACTGAAGAATGGTGAAGTCACAAAAACGTGTCACGCTAGCTCAAAAACGTGACACGTTTTCACAAGTCAGAACGCTTGATTTTGGAAGAAAGGAGAACGTGTCACGTTGGCAAAAACGTGACACGTTTTGTGAAACCCTAATTTGGTTACTTGCTACTGAAGGAAAAAAACGTGACACGTTTTACTTAAAACGTGACACGTTTTGGGCGAATTTCTGGGCCTATTTAAGCTGAAGTCTTTTCCAAAAACAAGGGTTACGAATCTTGGAGAGCAAAGTGCGATTTGGACATCCAGAGACGGCTAGGAGGGCGATTTCTTCATCCTTTTATCAGTTTATGTATGTTTTAATTCTTTCATTGATTATGCTATTTGTAAACTCAATTATGAGTAGCTAAATCTCTCAGGGATTAGGTCTGAGATGATTCTATGTAACCCTAATTGATCCATGTTGCTGTGATGAAACTCTATTTATTGTGAATGACAATCTAGTTTTTATTCAATTCAATTGTTCTTAATGCTTTTTATATCCTGATCAAATATAAACATGATTTAGTGAGAATGAATGACTACTGACCCTAGCTTTCAACTTAGACCCATTGAATTGTTCTAATAAACATGGTTAGTCTAGGAATGGATAATCGTTTGTTAGTGATATTAGGTTAACGTGTTTAATCCTTCGAAGATTATTAGACCACCTAAGGAATTAGGGGCTGTAGTTTAAGAAGAGGGTCCTAACTCAAGGGATTGATTAGGACTAATTTGTTAACTATCGTGGGACTAGAGAATCATCCATAAGAATAGAGTGCAGTATACCAATTAGGGGAACATTAGAGGATTCGAAGGACCTGATCTCATCTCTCTATATTTTCTAATCAAATCTTTATTTTCTAACCGAATATATATTTTCTAACAGAATCTATATTTTCTAATTGAATCTATATCTTCTAAACGAATTTATATTTTCTAACTGAATCTATATTTTCTGTTATTTAATTTTATTCAATCAAATCAAATATACTTTTAGAAAATAATTTATACATCCTAAATATTAACTTTATTGCCAAATTGAGATTAACGCAGTCCTCGTGGATACGAACTTATTTTATTACTTCGATGCATTTTTAGTACACTTGCTAAAAGTTTATCAAGTTTTTGGCGCCGCTGCCGGGGACTGTTGAGTCATTTCAACTTGGCAATTTTGTTTTTATTTAGGATTTCTGTCATTTATATTTTTGTATATATTTATAAAAAGAAAAAAAAAAGATTTATGCTCTTTGTTATCTTCTCATTGTACGGTGCTACTAAAAAGTTTATCCAAGTTTTGCAGCTATGATAGACAGGTTGTACCTCCATGACACAAAAGAGATTTGCACGCTGCAATATGAAAAATATATGCTATCTTTGGAGATAAAATGTGTGGACAGTAAAATCTCGAGATTAAATGAGAGATGTGGTCGTGATGAGGCGAATCAACCAGGTAGTAATTTTGAAGGGAAGAACGAGGTGATCAACATAGATTACAATACTCAACTTCAAAATATTTTAGATGATTTCTTGGTGTCAAATCAAGTTTCATTTGAAAAGTTTGATCTTCAGTGTGGTGATCTTGTTGAGAAAGCACATGAGTCTCAGAGGAAATTGGTTCAGATGGAGATTGAGTGTCACAAGGTTGTGGTGGAAGAAAAACCCAAAGTGAGGAGTGTTGATATTTTTCCGAAGTCTGAACCAACGGGGGTTAAGGAAAACACTTGTGTGCAGAAAGATGCATGTCCTTCTATAAGGTGGGAGAGTTCAAATTCTAAAGGTCTAACAATGGGTGCATGGGAGTATCTGATTCTTTGTGCCAAATTCATGGAGTTCCTACCAAACAAGAGGAAGAAGAAGGATGATATATTCTTTCTATCATATTTGCCACCCTAACAGTGGTTGAAGCGTCAGGCTCAATGACGTAAAAGAAAGCGCTTGGTGGGAGGCAACCCATCCTTTTTATTATGTCTTTATTTCCAGTATTTTATTTCTATTGTTGAGTCAAACAATTTGTCTTTAATTTTCATTTTGGTTTAACTCGGTTGTACCCCCCGTTTATGTAATTGTTCTTGAACTTGTTTATTATTGATGAATTTGCTTGTTTGTTGACTTTTTCCAGTTTAGTAACAAATATTTGTTCAAGTGGTATTCCAAAGGTTCATAAGGAGGAGTGACTTGTATATCAAAGGCGAAGTGTACGGCAGTGCAAGATAGGTAGTCACAACTCCCAGAAATCTAACATTGTAAGGTTCATGGCCAAATTTTATTTTTTTTTCAATTTACTTATATAGAGTGTTCCATGCATCTACATTTCTAGAACTTGCATAGTTTCTTTACTGTTGATTGTCTTTGTCATATACACACTGAGGCAAAAGTGCTTGGTCCTGTGAGCCTTTTGAAGCCTACCTTGATTTTTATTGATATTTATCCTTTTCTTAGCCAAATTGAGGTGGTAGGTTTAGAGCTTTTTGTTCGGTGACAAACTACATTACAAACTTAAAGACTTTTAGGATTTATCCCAAATTGTATTTCTGAGTTAGGCATTGTAGGATGTTGCTAAATAATAAGTATTGGGTTGCTATTGGAATTTGCAACCAACTAAGTTTGGGGCTGGGGGTACTAGAGAACAAAGAACATTATCATGAAAAATACACACAAAGATCACTAACAAAGAATATTATCGTGGTGTATCAAAGAAAGAAAGAAATGAATGAAAAAGGGACAAACAATGAAAACTCCGAGTAACTTTTAACTCGATTGTCCCCATAAGTTACAAATGTTCTCTAGTACCTTTACAATTGTTTTTCCATAGGTGAAAGATGGATTGAATTTGTGCTTTAATTTCCGTAGGAGTGCCTAACTCAAATTTTGTGTAGCCTACTTATCCAAATATTATCCCACCTTCACCTAAGCCCCGTTATAACCCTGAAAGACCTCAAAGTGTGTAATGACATTGATTTTGATTGACATTTAGAAACTTTTCAAGCGTATGGTAATATGTAGTCTTGCATGTGATTGAGTGTGAACCCTTATCATATTGTTGCGTGGAGTTGTGAATTGGTGGTTGCATTCAAGTCAAACTAGCTCACTTTTAGCTAGTAAGGAGATGAACTTTTGGATACTACTGCTTGATCAGGTAATTGTTATTTTACTGTCGATTGTCAATACTGCAAGTAGATTCCTTGAGGACAAGGAATGGTTCAAGTTTGGGGCTGTGATGACAGTCAATTATTCGATATTTTTAGTGTCATTTTCATCACATTTTGGAGATCACAAGGCAACTTAAGCAGCAAGAAAAGCAAGAAAAAGCAAGAAAACTGAAGAATGGTGAAGTCACAAAAACGTGTCACGCTAGCTCAAAAACGTGACACGTTTTCACAAGTCAGAACGCTTGATTTTGGAAGAAAGGAGAACGTGTCACGTTGGCAAAAACGTGACACGTTTTGTGAAACCCTAATTTGGTTACTTGCTACTGAAGGAAAAAAACGTGACACGTTTTACTTAAAACGTGACACGTTTTGGGCGAATTTCTGGGCCTATTTAAGCTGAAGTCTTTTCCAAAAACAAGGGTTACGAATCTTGGAGAGCAAAGTGCGATTTGGACATCCAGAGACGGCTAGGAGGGCGATTTCTTCATCCTTTTATCAGTTTATGTATGTTTTAATTCTTTCATTGATTATGCTATTTGTAAACTCAATTATGAGTAGCTAAATCTCTCAGGGATTAGGTCTGAGATGATTCTATGTAACCCTAATTGATCCATGTTGCTGTGATGAAACTCTATTTATTGTGAATGACAATCTAGTTTTTATTCAATTCAATTGTTCTTAATGCTTTTTATATCCTGATCAAATATAAACATGATTTAGTGAGAATGAATGACTACTGACCCTAGCTTTCAACTTAGACCCATTGAATTGTTCTAATAAACATGGTTAGTCTAGGAATGGATAATCGTTTGTTAGTGATATTAGGTTAACGTGTTTAATCCTTCGAAGATTATTAGACCACCTAAGGAATTAGGGGCTGTAGTTTAAGAAGAGGGTCCTAACTCAAGGGATTGATTAGGACTAATTTGTTAACTATCGTGGGACTAGAGAATCATCCATAAGAATAGAGTGCAGTATACCAATTAGGGGAACATTAGAGGATTCGAAGGACCTGATCTCATCTCTCTATATTTTCTAATCAAATCTTTATTTTCTAACCGAATATATATTTTCTAACAGAATCTATATTTTCTAATTGAATCTATATCTTCTAAACGAATTTATATTTTCTAACTGAATCTATATTTTCTGTTATTTAATTTTATTCAATCAAATCAAATATACTTTTAGAAAATAATTTATACATCCTAAATATTAACTTTATTGCCAAATTGAGATTAACGCAGTCCTCGTGGATACGAACTTATTTTATTACTTCGATGCATTTTTAGTACACTTGCTAAAAGTTTATCATTGATCTCGTTTGTTTGCCGTTGGTGGGAATGGATGTAATATTGGGAATGAATTGGTTAGAGTACAATCATGTCCTGATTAATTGGTTCACCAAGACGGTGCGGTTTTCTTCTGCTGAAGAAGAGAGTGGAGCAGAATTTTTATCCACTAAAGAGATGAAGCGGTTAGAACAAGATGGAGTCTTAATGTTTTCTTTGTTGGCATACTTGTCGGTAGAGAATCAAGCTGTAATTGATGCACTACCTGTCATGAAAGAATTTCCTGAAGTTTTTCCTGATGAGATTCCAGATGTGCCACTAGAGAGGGAGGTTGAATTTTCGATTGACCTTGTGCCGGGTACGAAGCCTGTGTCGATGGCTCCTTACCGTATGTAAGCTTCTGAGTTAGCTGAATTGAAGAAGCAATTGGAGGACTTACTTGACAAGAAGTTTGTGAGACCGAGTGTTTCACCATGGGGAGCGCCGGTGTTGTTGGTAAAGAAGAAGGATGGTAGCATGCGGTTGTGTATAGATTACCGTCAGTTGAACAAAGTGACGATAAAGAATAGGTATCCACTTCCGAGGATTGATGATTTGATGGATCAACTGGTGGGTGCCCGCGTGTTTAGTAAGATTGACTTGAGGTCAGGATACCATCAGATTAAGGTAAAGGATGAAGATATGCAGAAGACGGCCTTTAGGACGCGGTATGGTCATTATGAATATAAGGTGATGCCTTTCGGTGTTACTAATGCGCCTGGTGTGTTTATGGAATACATGAACAGAATTTTTCATGAGTATCTGGATCAGTTCGTGGTGGTCTTTATTGATGATATTTTGATTTATTCTAAGACTGAAGCAGAGCATGCAGAGCATTTGAAGATTGTATTGCAAGTGCTGAAGGAAAAGAAATTATATGCCAAGTTATCCAAGTGCGAATTCTGGTTGCATGAAGTAAGTTTTCTTGGCCACATCATTTCTGGTAATGGTATTGCTGTAGATCCTTCGAAGGTTGATGCTGTATCGCAGTGGGAGACGCCGAAGTCAGTTACCCAGGTTAGAAGTTTTCTTGGTTTGGCTGGTTATTACCGTAGGTTCATTGAAGGATTTTCAAGGTTGGCACTTCCTTTGACGCAGTTGACTTGTAAAGGAAAAACATTTGTGTGGGATACTCAATGCGAGAGTAGTTTCAATGAGTTAAAGCAAAGGTTGACGACTGCTCCTATTTTGATTTTACCGAAGCCAGAAGAGCCTTTTGTTGTTTATTGTGATGCATCTAAGCTGGGCTTAGGTGGTGTTTTGATGCAAGATGGCAAGGTGGTAGCGTATGCTTCTAGGCAGTTGAGGATCCATGAAAAGAATTATCCTACACATGATTTAGAGTTAGCAGCTGTGGTGTTTGTGTTGAAGATTTGGAGGCACTATTTGTACGGTTCCAGATTTGAAGTATTTAGTGATCATAAGAGTTTAAAATATTTATTTGATCAGAAGGAGTTGAACATGAGGCAGAGGAGGTGGTTAGAGCTGTTGAAAGATTATGATTTTGGTTTGAATTACCATCCTGGTAAAGCCAATGTAGTTGCAGATGCTTTGAGTAGAAAGACATTGCATATGTCTGCTATGATGGTGAAAGAGTTTGAGCTACTTGAACAGTTTAGGGACTTGAGTCTTGTTTGTGAAAGATCACCTCAGAGTGTGAAGTTGGGCATGTTGAAGATTAATAGTGATTTCTTGAATAGTATCAAGGAGGCGCAGAAGACTGATGTTAAGTTTGTGGATTTGATGACTACTAGTGATCAGAATGCAGATGGTGACTTTAAGGTTGATAACCAAGGTGTGTTGAGGTTTAGAGGAAGGATTTGTATTCCTGATGACGAGGGTTTGAAGAAGTTAATTTTAGAAGAAAGTCACAAGAGTAGCTTGAGTATTCATCCGGGAGCTACAAAGATGTACCATGATCTGAAGAAATTGTTTTGGTGGTCCGGATTGAAAAGAGATGTTGCTCAGTTTGTGTATTCATGTTTGACTTGCCAGAAGTCCAAGGTAGAACATCAGAAGCCTGCAGGGTTGTTGACTCCATTAGATGTGCCTGAATGGAAGTAGGACAACATTTCGATGGACTTTGTAACGAGTTTACCGAATACTCCAAGAGGGCATGATGCCATTTGGGTCGTGGTCGACAGGTTGACTAAGTCGGCGCACTTTATTCCAATCAATATTAGTTACCCGGTAGCTCAGTTGGCGGAGATCTATATCCGTGATATCGTGAAACTGCATGGTGTTCCATCTAGTATTGTGTCGGATAGAGATCCGAGGTTCACTTCGAGGTTTTGGAAGAGTTTACAGGATGCTTTGGGTTCGAAATTGAGGTTGAGTTCGGCTTATCATCCGCAGACAGATGGTCAGTCGGAGAGGACTATCCAATCCTTAGAAGATTTGTTGAGGGTGTGTGTACTCGAGCAAGGTGGAGCTTGGGACAGCCACTTACCGTTGATAGAGTTCACATACAACAATAGTTACCATTCGAGTATTGGTATGGCACCATTCGAAGCTTTGTATGGTCGAAGGTGTAGAACTCCTCTATGTTGGTTTGAGTCGGGTGAAAGTGTTGTGTTGGGACCTGAGTTAGTACAGCAGACCACAGAAAAGGTCAAGTTAATAAGAGAAAAGATGAAAGCATCGCTAGATCGTCAGAAGAGTTACCATGACAAACGTAGAAAGGCCCTTGAGTTTCAGGAGGGTGATCATGTGTTCTTGAGGGTTACTCCTTTGACGGGTGTAGGACGTGCATTGAAGTCTAAGAAGTTGACTCCAAAGTTCATTGGTCCTTATCAGATTTCAGAGAGGGTTGGAACCGTGGCATATCGGATTGGATTGCCACCACATCTATCGAACTTGCATGATGTGTTTCATGTGTCGCAGTTGAGGAAATATGTAGCAGACCCTTCGCATGTTATTCCTAGAGATGATGTGCAAGTTAGGGATAATCTTACCGTTGAGACTTTACCTTTAAGGATTGATGATCGTAAGGTGAAGCAGCTGAGAGGCAAGGAAATACCTTTGGTGAGGGTTGTTTGGGGTGGTGTGACTGGTGAAAGTTTGACTTGGGAATTGGAGAGCAAGATGCAAGAATCCTATCCGGAGTTGTTTGTTTGAGGTAAGATTTCGAGGACGAAATTCTCTAAGTTGGGGAGAGTTGTAACGCCCTAGTTGCTATTTTACTATTTTTGGTTGATTTTGATATGTTTTATGTATTTTATATAATTTATGTGATTTATGTGATGTTATGATTTGAATTATATTTTATTGTATGATTATTGATATTATTTATTAAAGAGAATTATTTAGAATAATTAGAATTTAGGAGGGGGTTACACTTTAATTAGGAGATTAAGTGAGGAGTTAAGAGAAAGAAAGGTTTTGGTGTTGTGGAAAAGGAAAGAGAGAGTCAGACAAAAACATTTTCACGTATCAGTAAGAAATAAGCTTTTGAGAGAGAAGAACCAAGAAGCCAAGGGGAGAACTAGGAAGAGGGAATCCATCCAATTGCTGTAGGAATTTGCTGAATTAAGGTAAGGGTGGGTTTACTTTTCAATTGCTAATGTATATATGTATGATTTCATGAAAATGGATTGAAAATGGTGATTGTTGTATTAGGTTTAAGAAATATGAAAAATGCCATTGTTGATGAATTTTGTGTAATGGATGATGTTTTTATGAGATGTTTCTGTTGTTTTGATGTGTAGTGAACCCATAAACATTGTTCTAATCCATTTTGGGTGATTGGGGGATCAAAATTGGGTTTTTGGATGATTTAGGGTTTAGAAAATCGTAGTTGTATTTCTGCCCAGATGAATTCTCGCTCAAGTGAGCTAGCCGTCGCTCAAGCGAGCGGCACTTTTCCCTGCCCAGAATCGTTTCGCGCCTGTTCGCTCAAGCGAGCGCTAAGCGAACTCCAAGCGAGCTAGGACCTGACTTTCGTCATTTGGTTCGCTCAAGCGAAATTCCCGTCGCTCAAGCGAAATCCGCCCAGAACCTGTAGTATGTGAGCGTCGCTCAAGCGAACGCCAAGCGAGCCTCAGGCGAGGAACAACCTGACTTTTGTCATTTGACTCGCTTAAGCGAGAATCTGCTCGCTTAAGCGAGATGGGTCCTGTGCGACCATTTTGTGTAATTTTTCTAAGTGCTTCTAACCCGTACCTAAGCTTCCTAACATGTTTGTTGGATTTATTTAGAATTGTTTAGATGATAAAACTGGTATATGAATATGGTTAAGATGGATTAATGTAGTTTTACATGAAAATAATTATGTTTTGCTAAATTTGAGTTGCTTTTGATGATGTTGAGTGGTGTTATCCAGTTGAGGAGGGTGTCATAGTTGTTAGACACAGTAGTTGATGTCCTAAGTAGTTGTTGTTGGTTGCATGCTGATATGCACCATTAGATGTGGTTGGGTTGTATGCAGATATACACCATAGAGTCATTCATACTCATTTGCATCGTTGGGGGCTTATGCCCTGGAATGTTTATACATTCAACCGTTGAGGGCTTATGCCCTGGAATGCTAGTCATTCACCTGTTGGGGGCTTATGCCCTAGGATACTTTAACCATCCAAATTGTTGGGGGCTTATGCCCTGGAATGCTTAGCATTCAACGCGTGTAGTATGGTACCACATGCACATTGCATTAGTAGTTGAGGTCTTGCATAGTTGTTGTAGTTGGTGAGATGTCGCCACAAGGGTTGTTGTTGTTGATGTTAATCAAAGATGAATCAAAATTAATGTTAAGATGATATTGTTGATAATGTTGTTGTTGGTTGTTATTATTTGTTGTTGTTTTCAATTTACTTTGATGATTCATATATCTATATATTACTTTTGATTTGTGAACTCACCCCTTCTGTTGGAATTGCCGCCTTGTGGGCAAGTGCAGGTAACGAAGGCTAGTTAGATTATTGGCTCTTGTGTCCTAGGCTCTGATACGTAACGGGATGGGGATTTTGCTGTTTAATTCTTTCATTCCTTATGTATCATTGTTGAACCATGTTGTCGAAGATTTTGTTTATTGAATAATTCTTATTGATGTTGAGGCCTTTGTGCCAAGAAATTATTTGTAGTAGATTGATGAAGATGATTTATGAAATGAATATTCCGCTGCAGAATTTTAATATGATGAAATTTGTTGATGCTTTTAAATATTTTTATATTCTATTTAAATAATTTTGAAAAAGCAGTGTAATGCTCCGTTTGAAGTTGTTGAACTCTGATGTTTATTTATATTATTCGTTATTTTGGGAAACGGGGTGTTACACCATCACAAGAAGAAGGAGACAGAAGTTGGGATGGTGTCTGCCGAGACCAATCAATCTATGGCTACCATTGCCCCTATCAATGCTACTCAACTACCTCTGCCATACCAATACATGCAATACGCCCAACATCCGTTCTTCCCTCCATTTTACCATCAATATCCTCTACCGCCGGGCCAACCTCAGGTCCCTGTCAACGCTATTGCTCAGCAAGTGCAACAGCAGCCACCGGCTCAACAGCAACCGCAACAACAACAAGGTCCTCAGACCAGACCATCTTTCCCACCGATGCCGATGACATATGCCGAATTGCTTCCAATTGTGCTGCACAAAGGGTACTGCACAACCAGGCCCGGCAAACCTCCACCTAACCCATTACCTCCCAGGTTCCGTTCTGACCTCAGATGCGATTTTCACCAAGGAGCTCTGGGCCACGATGTGGAAGGATGTTACGCTTTGAAGTACATTGTGAAGAAGCTAATAGATCAGGGTAGGTTGTCTTTCGAGAACAATGTCCCGCATGTTCTCGATAATCCACTTCCAAATCATGCTGCTGTGAACATGATCGAAGCATATGAAGAAACTCCTAGCCTTAATGTTCGTAATGTTGCCACTTCTCTGGTACCGCTACATGTCAGGTTGTGCCAAGCTTCTTTGTTTGACCATGACCATGCCGCTTGTTACGAATGTCTCCGGAACCCTATGGGCTGTGACGTGGTTCAGAACGACATCCAGAGCCTGGTGAATGATAACTATCTAAGTGCCAGCGACGTTTGTGTGATTATGCCAGTCTTCCATGATACCCCCATTAAGAGCACGCCTCCGAAGGAGAATGTCGGACCTCTAGTGATAAGGCTACATGGGCCAGTGCCTTATGTTTCCACAAAGGGATAGAAGTACCTCTGGTATCCCCAGGTGTAGTAAGCAATATCGCCGAAGAGACGACAACTCTGAGAAGCGGTAGAGTCCGCCCACCTTTGTTCCAAAAGAAGATCGCTGCGCCTACCACAGCTCTTGTTGACAAAACCACTCTACCTGCAGTTCCTCCTGTTGCTGAAGACGCTAGCCGGCCAGGCCAATCTATTGAAGATTCTAATTTGGATGAAATCCTGAGGCTAATCAAGAGAAGTGACTACAAGATCGTGGATCATTTGTTGCAAACTCCATCAAAGATATCCATCTTATCCTTGCTCCTGAGCTCTGCAGTCCACAGGAATATCTTGCTAAAATTATTGGAACAGGCGTATGTCGACCATGAGGTCACAGTGGATTAGTTTGGCGGTATAGTGGGAAATATTACCGCTTGTAATAATCTCTGGTTTAGCGAGGACGAACTTCCGGAAGCGGGGAAACACCATAATCTGGCTCTACACATCTCTATGAATTGCAAGACTGACATGCTGTCAAATATATAGTTGTAACGCTCTAAATTCTTTTTATTATTTTTAGTTGCTTTGAATATTTTATTTGAATTTTAATTGACTATGTGAATATATGGTGTGTTGTTATTTGTTATATAATTATTTGCATTATTTGATAATATAGGAGAAAATATTAATTATTTAGAATTAGTAGAGTTAGGAGGGGGTTAATGAAAATTAAAGGAAATTTAGTGAGGGATTTAAGAGAAAAGGGGGGTTATGTTTTGTTGGAAAGGGAATAGAAAGTCAGACAAACTATTGTACGTATCAGTAAGAAAACTTAAGCTTTTTGGGAGAAAGAGAGAAGGAACCAAGGGAAGAACTAGGAAGAGAGAATCCATCCATTTTTTGCTGTAGAATTCGTTGTAATCAGGTAAGGGTGGGTTAACATTTCAATTGTGATATATATATATATATATATATATATATATATATATATATATATATATATATGCATGTTTCAGGAATTTGGATTGAGAATTGCTGTACTGTTTTTAGGTTTTTCAAGAATATGATGAATTGCCTAATGCTGTTGATTATGTTGTTAATTGTGTTTTTCTGAGTGGTTTATGCTGTTATGTTGTATATTAGACCTGAAAACATTTCTGTAAATCAATTTGGGTGTTTGGGGGATTAAAATTGGATTTTTGGATGAAAAAGGGTTTAAGAAATTGTAGTTGAAAATCTGCCTAGATGAACGCTCGCTCAAGCGAGCAAGCAGTTCGCTCAAGCGAGCGACACTTTCCCCTGCCTAGAATTGTTTCGCGCCCGTTCGCTCAAGCGAGCCGCAAGCGAACTCCAAGCGAGTTAGAACCTGACTTTCGTCATTTGCGTCGCTTAAGCGAAATCCCCGTCGCTTAAGCGAGAGAGGCCAAATTTTGCCCAGAATTTCGCAAACAGCCTGTTCACTTAAGCGAACCGTAAGCGAGCTGCAAGCGAGCAAAACCCAAACTTACGTGAATTTGTTCGCTCAAGCGAGCAGTTGCTCGCTTAAGCGAGTTGGGTCCTGTGCGACCATTTTGTGTGATTTTTCTAAGTGCTCCTAACCCAAACCTAAGCTTCCTAATATGTTTGTTGGATTTATTTAGAATTGTTTAGATGGTAAAAATTTATACATGAAGATGAATATGATGAAATTATGTAAGTTCTATGAAACTAATTATTCATGCTAATTGTGAGTTTGCCTTTGATGTTGCTGAGTGGTATTGTCCAGTTGGGGAGGGTATCCTAAGTTGTTGTTGTCTGGTTGTATGCTGATATACACCATTAGATGTTGTTGGGTTGTATGCTGATATACACCACTCAGTCCATTCATACTCATATGCATTTGTTGGGGGCTTATTGCCCTGGAATGTTTATCATTCACCCGTTGGGGGCTTATTTCCCTGGAACGCTCTATCGTTCACCTGTTGAGGGCTTATGCCCTGGGATGCTTTAACCATCCAACTGTTGAGGGCTCATGCCCTGGAATGCTTGTCATTCAACGCGCGTAAAATGGTACCACATGCATGTTGCATTTTGTAGTTGATGTCGTTGCATTTTGTAGTTGAAGTCGTTGCATTTTGTAGTTGAAGTCGTTGCATAGTCGGTGTCGGAGTTGTAGTTGGTGAGATGTCGCCATAAGAATTGTTGTAGATGAAATGATGAAATGAAATGTTATTGTTGATGAATGATGATGCCATATATGTATGGATATTGATATATTTGTTGATGTGTTTTAAATCAAGTTGATGATTCATTATATATATATATATATATATATATATATATATATATATATATATATATATATTATTTTTGATTTGTGAACTCACCCCTTCTGTTGGAATTGCCGCCTTGTGGGCAAGTGCAGGTAATGAAGTCTAGTAGGTTGATGGCTCAAGTGTCTAGGGCTCTGATACGTAACGGGATGAGGGATCGTTATAATGTTTTCTTTCATTTCTTATGTATCAGTTTTTGGAACATGTTGTCGAATCTTTGTTGTTGTTGGAGATTAAACTATTATTGACTAATATTTTATCATGTTGAGGCCTTTGTGCCAAGGATATTAATGTAGTTGTTGGTTATGATTTTAAATAAAGATTTTTCTGCTGCAGATTTTTATAAAATGAGGTTGTTGTTATTTAAATGGTTTTATATTCTATTTAAATAAATTATGAAAGGTAGATGTAATGCTCCGTTGTATGTTGAATAACTCTGATTATTATTATTAATATTATTACTACGTCGTTTTGGGAAACAGAGTGTTACATTAGTGGATACCGGCTCGTCGTTGAACGTAATGCCCAAGTCAACTCTGGATCAGTTAAGCTATCGAGAGGTCCCTTTGAGAAGAAGCACCTTTTTGGTCAAAGCCTTTGACGGATCCCGCAAGAACGTTCTCGGAGTAGTGGATCTTCCAATGACCATCGGCCCTGAGACATTCCTGATCACATTCCAAGTCATGGACATCGATGCTTCCTATAGCTGTCTCCTTGGAAGGCCATGGATACACGAGGCTGGCGCGGTGACCTCCACTCTCCACCAAAAGCTGAAATTCGTGAAGAATGGTAAACTTGTTACTGTACATGGAGAAGAAGCATACTTGGTTAGCCAATTGTCATCGTTCTCTTGCATCGAAGCAGGATCTGCTGAGGGAACTGAATTTCAGGGTTTGACGATTGAAGGTACGGAGCCCAAGAAGGTTGGTGTTGCTATGGTTTCTTTAAAGGATGCTCAGAAGGCTGTCCGGGAGGGACAGGCCGCCAGGTGGGGCCAGTTAATACAACTTCATGAGAACAAGCGCAAAGAGGGTCTTGGATTTTCCCCGACAGCAAGAGTATCTACCGGAGCTTTCTACAATGTTGGGTTTACCAATGCAATTACTGAGGGTACTACTGGAAGTGGTTCTAAGCCCGTGTTTGTTATATCATGAGGCATAGCAAAGAATTGGGATGTCGTCGACCTTCCTTTGATCATGCATGGTTCCGAGTAAAGTGTCTTGTTGCTTAAGTCTTTGTTTTTCAAAATAACAATCCTTTCGCTCTGCCCAAGGCGAAATTGATATTTTTGTAAGGGCATGTTTGTTTCGGCATTGCCATTATTAATAAAAAGTGTCGTTTCTTTCACGGCTTTTGTTTCTCTTAATGCCTTTCACTTGGAAATAATGGTAATGCCAGAAAAAACCAAAACGTCTTTGTTTTCTTATTAATTTCAAAGGTCTGCATAAAAAAAAAAAAAAAACTTTTCTAAAAATCATCCAACCATACCATGCAGATTGAACCATAATAAACCCGTTGAACAAAGTGACCCTACGTTTCCTCCGACTTTTGAATCCCCGGTATATAAAGCCAAAGATGAGGAAGATGATGATATACCATATGAGATCACTCGACTGCTTAAGCAAGAGGAGAAAACCATTCAGCCCCACCAGGAAGAGATGAGTTGATCAACCTGGGTACCGAAGACAATAAGCGGGAGATCAAGGTTGGTGCTGCACTGGAAGAGGGGGTTAAGAATAAGATCTTCCAACTTCTCCGAGAGTATCCAGATATTTTCACATGGTCATATGAAGATATGCCGGGTTTGGACCCCAAGATCGTAGAACACCAGATACCAACAAAGCCAGAATGTCCTCCTGTTAGACAAAAGTTGAGAAGAACTCGTCCTGACATGGCTCTCAAGATCAAGGGTGAGGTACAGAAGCAGATCGATGCAGGTTTCCTCATGACAGTCGAGTATCCCGAATGGGTTGCTAATATTGTACCTGTACCGAATAAGGATGGGAAAGTCCAGATGTGTGTCGATTATAGGGATTTGAATAAAGCCAGTCTGAAAGACAATTTCCCGCTGCCTCATATTGATGTGCTTGTTGATAATACTGCTCTGTGCAAGGTGTTCTCCTTCATGGATGGTTTCTCTGGATACAATCAAATCAAGATGTCACCCAAAGACATGGAAAAGACATCTTTCATTACCCCATGGGGTACCTTCTGTTGCAAAGCAATGCCATTCGGCCTGATAAATGCTGGTGCCACCTATCAGAGGGGGATGACTACGTTGTTTCATGATATGATTCACAAAGAAGTCGAAGTATATGTGGACGACATGATTGTAAAGTCAAGCGATGAAGAGCAACATGTTGAATATTTGGCAAAAATGTTTGAGAGATTGAGAAAATACAAGCTTCGGTTGGATCCCAACAAGTGTACGTTCGGTGTTAGATCCGGGAAGCTGCTAGGGTTCATTGTCAGCCAAAGAGGCATTGAAGTAGATCCTAACAAAGTCCGGGCCATCCATGAGATACCGGCCCCGCAGACCGAGAAACAAGTTAGAGTTTTCCTCGGGCGTCTGAACTATATCTCCCGATTCATATCTCACATGACCGCGACTTGCGGACCAATCTTCAAGCTGCTCAGGAAGAATCAGCCTATTGTATGGAACGATGAATGCCAGGAAGATTTTGATAGCATCAAAGATTACCTGTTAGAGCCACCAATCCTTGTCCCGCCGGTGGAAGGAAGGTCGTTGATTACGTATCTGTCAGTGTTAGATGAATCCATGGGATGTGTGTTCGGTCAAAAGGACGAGACCGGAAAGAAGGAACATGCTATCTACTATCTGAGCAAGAAGTTCACTAACTGTGAGACTCGATACACGATGCTCGAAAAGACTTGTTATGCTCTGGCTTGGGCTGCCAAACGTTTGCGTCACTATTTGATGAACCATACAACTTGGTTGATATCTAGGATGGACCCGATCAAGTACATCTTTGAGAAGCCTGCAGTCACCGGGAAGATTGCGTGTTGGCAGATGCTTCTGTCTGAATATGATATTGTGTTCAAAGCTCAAAAAGCAATCAGAGGAAGTGTTCTAGCTGACCACCTCACTTATCAGCCGCTTGATGACTATCAGCCCATTAAGTTCGATTTCCCCGATGAAGAAGTCATGTATTTGAAGTCAAAGGACTGTGAAGAACCGTTGATTGGTAAAGGTCCAGACCCCAATAGCAAGTGGGGATTAGTCTTTGATGGTACTGTCAATGCTTACGGCAAAAGGATTGGGGCAATAATCGTATCTCCGCGGGGGCATCATATTCCCTTTACCGCCCGAATTCTATTCGAATGCACAAACAGCATGGCTGAATATGAAGCATGTATCTTAGGGATTGAGGAAGCAATTGACATGAGAATCAAGCATCTTGACATTTACGGAGATTCTGCGCTTGTTATTAACTAGATAAAGGGTGAGTGGGAGACCCATCATGCCAATCTGATCCCTTACCGTGATTACGCGAGACGTCTGCTGACGTACTTTACAAAGGTCGAACTGCACCATATTCCCCGTGAAGAAAATCAAATGGCCGATGCTCTTGCTACTTTATCCTCCATGTTTCAAGTAAACCATTGGATTCATGTGCCGGTAATCAAAGTACAACGCCTGGACCGGCCTTCTCACGTGCTTGCCATCGGTGATGTGATTGTTTAAGCAGATGCGGATGTAGTTGACAACAGACCCTGGTATCATGATATCAAGCAGTTTTTGCAAAACCGTGAATATCCGCCAAGTGCTTCCAACAAAGACAAGAAGACCCTGCGAAGATTGGCTAGTAAGTTCCTGCTCGACGGAGATGTTTTGTACAAAAGGAACTACGATATGATATTGTTGAGATGTGTTGATAAACGCGAAGCGGAGCAACTGATGCACAATATGCACGATGGCACTTTCGGAACCCATGCTTCGGGGCATACCATGTCTAGAAAATTGTTAAGAGCTGGCTACTATTGGATGACTGTCATACCCTCATTTTGGACCTAAAAATACTCCTTCAAATTCCTCTGCTATTTTCTAATACTCTCAAATGCACCGTGTTTTCTACTGTGCTTCAGCTGCATACGTCACTGTCTCTGTCTTTTAATTCTTGCATAAACTCATACAAAAGGGTATTTTGGTCATTTCCCGCAATGGAACCCATTTTAGTCCCTACAATTTGTCCCTGAGTCTTTTCAATTTGTTTGCATAAATCATTGATCAAATTTTGTACAAAATCGTCTTGGTTCTGCATCTGAGTCAGTATTGAGTCGTTTTTGTCCCCGGGGGCATTTTAGTCTTTTCACATTATTTAAATTTTGGGCAGAGAGGTATTTTAAAATACCTCATTTTGGTAGTTTGTTCGTTTTTAGTCCATTTTGTCGTTTTTAAATGTTTCACTTTACGTTGTTTTCAAATTTACATTTTTTACCAATTTTATTTCACTTTTTGCAAATAAGTCCAAACTTTGTTTTAAATTGCAAAAGAGTCCAAATTTTATTTTCAAAACAGTCCAAATACCTTTTTAATTTTCAAGTCAGTCCTTTTTTCTTTTTTTTGCAGTTCCATCCTTAAGTTTGTTAAAATTGCATTTCAGTCCTTAAATTTTTTAATTTTGCATTTTAGTCCCTGAGCCAAACAGTTCACAGGTGCCACGCAAGTGTTCAATTCCACGTGTCACATCCCTATTGGCTCGCAGGAACACATGGCAGGCTATAAATAGTACACAGTGTCAGAATTCTGCAGAATGACGCCACATCAGAAACAATTCACCAATTTCTCTCTCATGTCAGTTAGAATCAAATCCACAAGAAACTCAGAAACTTGATGAACGTGAAGAACAAACCCTAGCTTCTTCAGAACGAAATTCAAGCAAACACAGTGAAATCCATGGCAGTTCTCAGAGATTCGATCTTGAATCTTCATCATTGAACTGTTTTCCTCTGCAATTCAAGCGCGAGTTCACTACCTGAAGCAGCAAACTCAAACGCGATCACAGTGGGACGAATTGAGAAGAAGAAAGAAAGAAGTTCAAGGATTCCGAACCAGTTCAGAAGAAAAAGAAGAGGATTACCGTTCAAATCCCAAGTTCAAGCCAAGAAATCAGCGAAACAGAATCAAGATTCAAGGTTTCCGAAGGTTTCGACTCAAATCTCCAGATTGAACACAGGTAACACACGAACTCAATCTCATATTGTTAAAAAACCATCACAAGTTCGGAAGCAACGCGAATCCATGGAAGATTCGAGCTGTTTGGTTCGAAACCCTAACCCTAACATCAAAACAGTTTGAAAACGCAGGGAATCGCTTCAAGATTCACAACGAGTGTGAATCGGAGTAATTCCTTGTTGATTTACAAAGATTGAATTCAAGAAACACGAAGAAAACCAAACAGTTCGAACCTACCGTCAAAATCAGAAATTCGTGTTGATTCCACGATTGAAAACATCTTCTAGTGACAGATTCGTGCTTAGAACAACAATACAAAGCGTTTAAGCCATGAATGTTTAGGTTCTGGGTAGATTCAAGAAATTAGGGTTAGGGTTTGTGAAGAGAGAAGAGGGAACGAAGGAGAAGAGAGAGAACGGAAGAGAAAGAATGAGGGAAACCGGGTCGCAATCCTTTTTATACAAGCTCCTGGACCGGGTTGCTCCATACCCGGTCCATGTTCCCTTAATCCCGAGCGTTTGATCAAGATCCTGATGGATCTGGATCAATCCAACGCTCCTAGAGCATTAGCTTGATCCGGATCCATCAGATCCGTGGGTTTGGGCTGTGAAGCTTTGGGCCTGGAGCTTTCTTGCGTTTGTTTTGGGTTTTCTTGCTGTATACACCTTTAATTCTTGTTATTTGAACCCCCATGCATGCTAAAATTTCTTGCAAAATTCCTAGAAAATTACAGTGTGTTCTTGATATGTTTTTGGCTGTTTAGTGTTATTTTCACATGTTTAGGACTGATGGAAATAATACACGTCAATTTCATTTCTTGATTCGTATATTTTGTGTGTTTTCGTGTGAATTTTCTGGTGTAATATTTGATCCGAAACTTGGCATGTGACGCGGATGTTTGGCGCTTAATTTTATAATAAGTTTACCCCTGATGTTGTGCTAATTCATTTAATTGTGTTAGTTGATTGATTTTGCTCACAATTTTTGCAATATGTTTAATTGTGTTAGTTAATTGATTTTGCTTACAATTTTGCGATATGTTCAAATGTGTTAGTTGATTTTGTTTACAATTCTTGCGATACGTTCTATTTTTGTTAAGTTTGATCTTTGTTTATAATTTTGCGATACTTTCGATCTTGTTAATAGGTTAGCTTTTATCTTGCGAGTTTAGGTGCTAGTTTCCTAATTTTGCAAAGTTTAGCTTTAATCTCTTGTTTCATAAGTCATGATTAGTTAGCTTGCATTTTCTCTTCACATCCCTCCATATTATGTTGTTCTCGTTGCCTAACATTTCATTATCATTGCATATTGCTTCACTAACCGTTCTGTGTTTCATGCCTATTGAAAGCTCCAATTCATCCCCGTTCTCTAAAGTTTAGGTTCCATTCAATTTCTCAATGTTTAGGTAGTTTACTTTTCTTTAATTTCATGCAAGACTATAGAATGTAAAATAGGACCCGATGTAAAGGACTATGGACTATAATAATGTACACCGACACAAGCACCGACACGCACACACGTTGTATGTTTACCGCTAGGTGTATGTTTAGGAAGCGCGACACTTAGGAAAAAACTCATGCTTTCTTTCTCAAAAACTAACTCTTCACTCAAATATTTTCACAATAATGTGGGAGTCAAAACTCCATAATTTTCCTTTGTTTTCTTAATCAAAAAATCAAGATGAACACTAATTCTCTACTTTAACTGTTTTTGTAAATAAATTGGACCAACCTCACTTGTTTCCAAAATCTCACGCCTTTACGGCCTCTCACCTCTTTCTTCAAAAAACCATTTTCAAAATTAAAATTGAACCAACCCACAAAAACATTTTGGAAGAGAACTACATGGAATTTTGATCCCTTAAAAGGGTATGTAGGCAAGAGATTCAAAATCTCTCCAAGTCCAATAAAAACAAACATTCAGAATCTTCTTTCTCTCATTCCTAAAATCAACCCCTCTTTTTCACAAATAGCAATAAAAGCAAAGCATATACGTAAAGCATAGTAAAACGGTTCCTATAGGATACTATAGTCATTGCGGGTGCCTAACACCTTCCCGTAGTGAAATCAGCCCCGAACTTAGAATTTCTAAGGTTTTCTCTCGATTTTACCTTTCCCCAAAAAAATAGAGATATCAATGATTGAAAGGTTCGAATCCAATTAATGATTCGACACCCGAAAATCGCGATAACAGAAATGGCGACTTCACTGGGGAATAGTTTTTTAGGGCTACGCCTAGTTTTCATGCTTTATGTTTTGCGCTTTGCTTTATTGTTATTATTTTCTTGTGTACGTGTGGGGTGAGAATATCAAAAGCCCTATACCCGGGCTGAGTGAACCTAAGATTAGGAGGAGATATAATCGACAATCCATTCCGGGGGTTGCCTCGTGCATTGGATTACGCGATCAATCTCACATAGCTGAGGCATTTTGGAGGCGATGTTGTCGGCATGTGTTGTCATGCTTAGACACTTTACTTCCAATTGACCGATGAAGGCTATGGACCGTAGTTACCAAACCCATCCTTGGCCTTTCTTAGGACGTAGTGCGGTGGCTAAACCGAGCGTTGTCTCGAAATTTAGTCGTCACGCGATACTACACCCAAACTAGACCTTCTTACGGATAATCATGGGCAAGCGTTGCTTTGTACTACCATGATATACGCAAAAGAGGTTGTGGTTTGGGAACTTTATAGAACCTTGGTTACTACTATCAAAGCCTTAGTTTCACCGGACACCGTGTCCACTTGTTACTTTAGCCCACCGTGCTTTCTTTGTTAAACAAAACCATGCATACATGCATTCATGCATAAACCTTTTTACATGCATTTATCAAAGGGTATAGACAAACTAAAATTCTTTGCAAATATAACCAGGCATGAAGAGGACTAAGTCTTACAAATTCAAAGAAGTTGATTTGGCTAGCCTAAGGGAGTTGGCACTCAAAGTTAAGAATCCGACTGGGTTTCGTCTCCGATACGGTCCGGACTAATGTAGAAGAGAAGCTAGTGCACACTCTGGTGCAATTCTATGACCCGGTTTTCCGTTGCTTCACTTTCCCGGATTTTCAGTTGGTTCCTACACTCGAGGCTTATTCTTGCTTATTGGGTTTACCTATAGCCGAGAGGGTACCTTTCACAGGCCCAGGACCTTCTCTTACTCCTCTGGTTATTGCTAAGGATCTTTATCTCAAGACTTCCGATGTGTCTAAGAATCTCGTTACTAAATCTCACATTCAGGGTTTCACTTCGAAGTACCTACTTGAGCGGGCTAATCTTGAATCTACTTGTCAGGACACTCTTGAGGCCATTCTAGCACTACTCATCTACGGGCGCGTTCTCTTTCCGAATCTCGACAACTTCGTGGACATGAATGCTATTGAGATCTTCCATTCCAAGAACCCAGTTCCTACTTTGTTAGCTGACACATACCATGCCATCCATGATCGGACTCTCAAGGGTCGTGGATTTATTCTTTGCTGCATACCTCTTCTATATAGGTGGTTTATTTCTCACCTCCCGAGTTCTTTCCATGCCAACACGGAGAATTGGTCTTATTCGCAGCGGATTATGGCTCTTACTCCCGATGAGGTGGTTTGGATCACTCCAGCAGCTCGAGTCAAGGAGATTATTACTGGTTGTGGAGACTTCCTCAATGTACCGCTTCTCGGCACCCGGGGAGGAATCAACTACAACCCCGAGTTAGCCATGAGACAGTTTGGTTTTCCTATGAGAGCGAAGCCCATCAACCTTGCTACATCACAAGAGTTCTTCTACTATTCCAATGCTCCCACCGGGCAAAGGAAAGCTTTTACAGATGCTTGGTCTAAGATTCGTAGGAAAGATGTGAAACACTTGGGTGTGAGATCCGGTATTGCTCATGAAGCCTATACGCAGTGGGTGATAGATCGAGCCGAGGAGATTGGCATGCCTTACCCTGCTATGAGGCATGTATCTGCATCTACTCCGTCTAGACCATTACCGTTGCTTCCCGCAACTCAGGAGATGTATCAGGAGCATCTAGCTATGGAGAGTGAGGAGAAGCGAGCATGGAAAGCCCGTTACAGTGAGGCTAAAAACTTGATCATGACTTTGGATGGCAGAGACGAGCAGAAGGATCATGAGAACCGGATGCTGAAGAAGGAACTAGCCAGAGTTAGGAAAGAGCTTGAGGAGAAGGATGATCTGCTGAGGAGAGACTCCAGGAGAGTCAGAGGTCGTCGAGATTTCTTTGCCAGTTATTGTGATTCAGCTTCAGACTCGGATCCCGAATACTACCCAGTCACCCCCTAGTTCCGGATGATAGGATGGACTTTTGATTGTGTTGTTTGTTCAGTTTATGTTTCAGAAGCCTACTCCCTTGGCTCAATTTATCAAAACGACTTGCTTTGAATAATTTGTTAGTCCAATAAT
This sequence comes from Medicago lupulina, assembly GCA_958299785.1. NCBI lineage: Eukaryota > Viridiplantae > Streptophyta > Magnoliopsida > Fabales > Fabaceae > Medicago > Medicago lupulina. The sequence goes on along the minus strand of OY283144.1, from coordinate 47,061,259 downwards.
GTTTGCAAAGAATTATAATTTGTCTAAAAAACCCTTTGGTAATAAAAAGAGTCATTTTTGCATCTGCATTTGCACATATCATGCATCATATGCATCATTCATCGGTCACAAAAAACTTCCAAGTGCTCATTGCCTCCTGGTTCTTCTGCCGCAGTGTGAAAAGTGGCTCGTGCTCGAAGGACCGATCAACCTACCAGAGTACATCAGACTAGACAATACAGAAGGAGGAATCAAGTAGCTATGGAAGAAGAAAATGCACAGCTCCGCACTGAACTAGCTTCTGTGAGAGAAGAGTTAGCTAAAGCTCTCGACGCCATGACTGCTTTGATAGCCGCTCAAGAGCAACCGACCTCGTCTGCTCTAGAGACCACTGAGGCAATTCCAACATCATCCCTCGATAACCGCTTCGCCATGCCAAGGGGATACCCATACGGGCTCCCACTTTTCTTTGCTCCTGATCCCACAGCAGGTGCTTCCAGTGCTGCCAACGGTAACCAAATCCCCGTCTCAGGGCAGGCTTCTCTCCACACTACTCTGCCTCAGTCAACGGTCTTCACTGATCCGATTGTGCACTCTACGCCTCAGGGCGCCAATGCTAATGATTACCGTGGAAAGACTCCTGTATTGGGAACTATGGAAGAAAGAATGGAGGAGCTTGCCCGAGAACTCCGTCGCGAGATCAAGGCCAACCGCGGGAGCAGTGACCTCGTCAGAACCCACGATCTTTGTTTAGTGCCGAGGGTGGATGTCCCCAAGAAATTCAAGGTCCCGGAATTTGACCGCTACAATGGGCTGACTTGCCCCCAGAACCATATCATCAAGTATGTCCGGAAGATGGCTAACCATGCAGACAATGATTCACTTATGATCCATTGCTTCCAGGACAGCCTAATGGAAGATGCCGCGGAGTGGTATACCGGTTTGAGCAAGGATGATATTCGTACTTTTGATGATCTGGCTACTGCTTTTAAGAGCCACTATGGATTCAACACTAGGCTCAAGCCGAATAGGGAATTCCTCCGGTCTCTTTCTCAGAAAAAGGACGAAAGCTTTCGCGAATATGCACAGAGGTGGAGAGGGGCAGCTGCCCGTATCACTCCCGCCTTGGACGAGGAAGAAATGACTCAAACATTCTTGAAGACCCTGAAGAAAGATTATGTTGAGAGAATGATTATTGCTGCCCCAAGCAACTTCTCTGAGATGGTCACTATGGGGACCCGCTTGGAGGAAGCTGTCCGAGAGGGGATTATCGTGTTTGAGAAAGGTGAGTCCTCGAATGCACCGAAGAAATACGGCAATGGTCACCATAAGAAAAAGGAATCAGAAGTTGGAATGGTGTCTGCCGGAACCAATTAATCTGCCATTGCCACTCCTGTCAATGCTACACAACTGCCTCAACCGTTTCAGTACCTACAGTATGCCCAGCATCCGTTCTATCCGCCGTTCTACCATCAATACCCTCCACTACCGGGCCAGCCTCAGGTCCCTGTTAAGGCCATCGCCCAACAAATGCAGCAACAACCACTCGCTCAACAACCACAGCAACAACAACAAGGCCCTCAAACTAGACCATCTTTCCCGCCGATACCGATGGCGTACGCTGAACTACTCCCAACTCTGTTACATAAGGGGTATTGCACCACCAGACCTGGCAAGCCACCGCCAAACCCACTGCCTCCCAGGTTCCGCTCCGATCTCAGATGTGATTTCCACCAAGGCGCCCTAGGTCATGACGTAGAAGGTTGCTACGCCCTGAAATATATTGTGAAGAAGTTGATCGACCAGGGAAAGCTATCTTTTGAAAACAATGTCCCACATGTGCTCGACAATCCACTCCCCAACCATGCCGCCGTAAATATGATCGAAGTATGTGAAGAAATCCCTCGTCTCAATGTCCGTAATGTTGCTACTCCTCTAGTGCCGCTACATATCAAACTGTGCCAAGCTTCCTTGTTTAGCCACGACCACGTTGCTTGCTGTGAATGTCTTCAGAACCCTACGGGTTGCAGCGTAGTTCAGACTGATATCCAAAGCTTGATGAATGACAACTACCTGACTCCGGTCAAGAGTGCGCCCGTCAGGAAAGACGTTGAACCGTTGGTCATACGGTTGCCTGGTCCAGTGCCATATACTTCTGCGAAAGCCATCCCGTACAAGTACAGTGCGACTATGTTGGAAAACGGGAAAGAAGTACCTTTGGTGTCCTCAAGCACAGTAGGCAGTATCGCTGAAGTGACGCCTTTGAGGAGCGGCAAGGTCCGACCCCTTTTGTTCCAGAAGAAAGATGATGCGCCGGTTGTGATTCCTGCTGATAAGACTACTCCATTGTCAATCCCTCCCGTTGTTGAAAGTACCAGCCGTCCAGGCCATTCCATCGAAAATTCCAATCTGGATGAGATTTTGAGGATAATCAAGAAAAGCGATTATAAGATCGTTGATCAGCTATTACAAACCCCTTCGAAGATATCCATCTTGGCCCTACTCCTTAGTTCGGAGGCTCACAGGAATGTATTATTGAAGGTGTTGGAACAAGCATATGTCGACCACGAGGTCACAGAGGAGCAATTTGGTGGGATAGTGGCTAACATCACTGCTTGCAGTAACCTTTGGTTTGGTGAAGATGAACTTCCAGAGGCGGGGAAGCACCACAACTTGGCCCTGCACATTTCCATGAACTGCAAAACAGATATGCTGTCCAACGTGTTGGTAGACACTGGGTCGTCGTTGAATGTGATGCCTAAGTCGACTTTGGATCAGTTAAGTTGTCAAGGAGTTCCTTTGAGAAGGAGTACTTTCCTAGTCAAGGCTTTCGATGGTTCCCGTAAAACTGTGCTTGGAGAGGTAGATCTCCCTATGACTATTGGCCCTGAAACATTCATGATTACTTTCCAGGTTATGGACATAGATGCCTCTTACATTTGCCTTCTCGGGAGACCGTGGATACACGAGGCCGGGGCAGTCACTTCTACCCTCCATCAGAAGCTGAAGTTCGTAAGGAATGGTAAACTTGTGACAGTGCATGGGGAAGAAGCTTATCTGGTCAGTCAGTTATCATCCTTCTCTTGCATCGAAGCTAAGTCCGCCGAGGGAACTGCATTCCAGGGTTTGACTATCGAAGGTGCAGAGCCCAAGAGGTCTAGTGCTGCCATGGCTTCGTTGAAGGATGCGCAGAAAGCCGTTCAAGAAGGTCAGGCCGCCGGTTGGGGCCAATTGATACAGCTGCTGGACAACAAACGCAAAGAGGGTCTCGGTTTCTCTCCGACGTCAGGCGTGTCAACTGGAACGTTCCGTAGTGCTGGATTTGCCAATGCAATTCTTGACGGTGCTGCTGAAAGAGGGGCTAGGCCCACGTTTGTGATACCAGGAGGCACAGCAAAGAACTGGAACGTTATCAATCTCCCTGTGTTTATGCATGATTCTAAGTAATATGTCTTGCTGTCTAGGCTTATATTTTCAAAATAACAATCCTTCCGCTCTGCCCGAGGCGGAAGTGACACTTTTGTAAAGGGCATGTTTGTTCCGACATCACCATTATCAATAAAAAACGTCGTTTCTTTCACGACTCGTTTTTCTTCCTTTAATGCTTTTTCCCTTGGAAATAATGGTAATGCCAGAAAAAACCAAAACATCTGTGTTTTCTTATTAATTTCAAAGATCTGCATGAAAATAATTTTCTAAAAAATCATCCAATCATGTCACGCAGATCAAACCAAAATGAACCCGTTGAACACAGTAACCCTATGTTTCTCCAAACTGTTGAATCCCCAGTGTTTGAGGCCGAAGATGAGGATAGTGATGACATACCAGATGAGATTGCCCGACTGCTTGAGCAAGAAGAGAAAACCATTCGGCCTCATCAGGAGGAGATCGAGCTAATCAACTTGGGTACTGAGGATAACAAAAGAGAGATCAAAGTCGGTGCTGCATTGGAGAAAGGGGTCAAGGAAAGGATCTTCCAGCTTCTCCGCGAATACTCGGACATTTTTGCATGGTCGTACGAGGATATGCCAGGTTTGGATCCCCAGATCGTGGAACACCGGATACCGACAAAACCAGACTGTCCTCCTGTCAGGCAAAAGTTGAGACGGACTCGGCCGAACATGGCTCTGAAGATCAAAGGTGAAGTGCAGAAACAGATCGATGCGGGTTTTCTCATGACAGTTGAGTATCCCGAGTGGGTTGCTAACATCGTGCTCGTGCCAAAGAAAGATGGTAAAGTCCGGATGTGTGTTGATTACAGGGATTTGAATAGAGCAAGCTTGAAGGACAATTTCCCACTACCTCACATCGATGTCCTTGTTGACAATACTGCCCAGTGCAAGGTGTTCTCCTTCATGGACGGGTTTTCTGGCTATAACCAAATCAAGATGTCACCCAAAGATAGGGAGAAGACGTCGTTCATCACTCCGTGGGGAACTTTCTGTTGTAAAGCAATGTCGTTCGGTCTAATAAATGCTGGTGCTACCTACCAAAGAGGGATGACCACTTTATTCCATGATATGATTCACAAGGAGGTTGAAGTTGTCATCGTGATTTTCGGGCGTCAAATCATTAATCGGATTTGAACCTTTCGATCATTGATGTCTCTATTTTTTTTGGGGAAGGTAAAATTGAGAAAACCTTAGAAATCCTAAGTTCGGGGCTGATTCCATTACGGGAAGGTGTTAGGCACCCGCAATGGCTATAGTATCCTATAGGAACCGTTTTCTATGCTTTAATGCTTATACTTTGCTTTTATTGCTACTTGTAAAAAACAATTGATTTTAAGAATGAGAGGGAGAAGATGGGGTTTTATTTTATTGGACTTGGAGAGATTTTGAATCTCTTGCCTACATACCCTTTTAAGGGATCAAAATTCCATGTAGTTCTCTTCCAAAATATTTTTGTGAGTTTGGTTCAATTTTTAGTTTTGAAAATGATTTTGAAGAAAAAGGTAAGAGGCCGTAAAGGCTTGAGATTAGGAAACGAATGAGGTTGGTCAATTATTTACAAAAAGGTTTAAAGTTGGAAATTAGCACTAGTTTTGGTTTTGATTAAGAAAAAGGAAAGGAAAAGAGTGAGGTTTTGACCTTATTTTATTGCAAAAATAGTTTGAGTTATATGTTGGTTTTTGATGAAGAAATTATAAGTTCTCCTAGGTGTTACGCTTCCTACGCATACATCTAGCGGAAAGTCATACAACGTGTGTGCATGTGTCGGTGCATGTGTCGGTGTACATCACCATAGTCCATAGTTTCTTCTTTACATCGGGTCCTATTTTACATTCTAAAGTCTTGCAAGAATTTAAAGAAAATAAACTAAACCTAAAACATTTCATGAATTAATTGGAAATTGCATGAAGGAGTTAGAGAAAAAAGTGAATGGGATGAGATGCTTAGTATGCATGAAACATAGAGTAAAATGGTTAGTAAACAAGATGAAATAATAATGGAATACTAATCCTAAACGAAATAGTAATTATCACAAAAATTGGCCTAAGATCCTACTAAACAAAAATTGCAACATATCACAAAATTAGCATCAAAGTCCTAACTAAACGAGATTGCAAAAATAGCACACAATTGGCATCAAGAATCAAGTTTAACAAGGTTGTAAAATATCACAAAATCAATATCAAGAATCAAATTTAGCAACATTGCAAAATATCACAAAATTAATATTAAGAATCAAATTTATCAAAAAAAATTGAAAATATTGCTAAAACTATAACCAAAAAATCAACTAACACCATTGAACATATGACAAAAAAATTGTAAACAAAAATCAACTAGCACAATTGAACATATTGCAAAAATCGTAAACAACTAACACAACTAGACATATTGCAAAAATCGTAAAAAAAAATCAACTAACACAATTAAACATATTGCAAGAAAAAAATCAGAGGTAAGCTCATGATAAAATTAAACGCCAAACACCAACATCACATGACGAATTTTGGACCAAAGATCAAACAAGTGAATTCGCACAAGAACATACGAAACGTACGCATCAAAAATGAAATTAACACGTATTATTTCTACCATTCCTGAACGTGTAAAAATGTTACTAAACAGCCAAAAACACATCAAGAAAACACTATGAATTTTTTGGAATTTTTGTAAAGAAATTGGAATGCGCAGGAGGTCCAAATAGCAGGTACAGAGGTGCACATAGCATGAAAAATCAAGAAACTGCAAGAAAGCCAGGGCCCACGGGTAAAAAGCCCAAGATCCACACAAGCTGGTAGATCCGGACCGTCAGGACGCCCTAGAGGCGTTGGATTGGCCCAATTGAACCTAACCCTAGATCAAATGGCTGAGGATGCAAAGAGAGACCGGTTCGGGTCTGAACCGACCCGGGCTAGCACCCATATAAAGGGAAGCTGACCCGGTCTGGTTCATTTTTCCCTACCATTTCTCTTTCTTCCTCAATCGTTCTCTCTTCTTCTCTTCTACGCCGCTACCTCTCTTCGTGAAACCCTAAACCCTAACCTCTCAAATCTACCTAGAAACTCAAGATTCATGGCTTATTAGCTTCATTTCATTGTTTTAAACACGAATTTGGCATTGAAATTCATATATACGAACCGAATCACCGTGGATCTGAAGCTTCGTTCATGGATTTCAAACGGTTCCGTGGCTCTTTTTTTGATTCAAACCTTTTGTTTTGATGAAACCCTGACGGATTCACAGGTTTACAACGGTGAATTCACGTTGTAAACCCTAAAATCCATCACTGTTTTGAAAAAGGGTTAGGGTTTCATTCTTTCTGAACCGGACCCTTCGAATTCGCACGGATTCACGTTGATTCGGTCTCGCTGGTGCTTACACGTATGAGATAGGTAGGTTCGTGTGATTCTTACCTGGTTTCGTTCGGAGATTCGGACTTGAATCTTCAGAACTCTTGGCTTTGATTCTGTTCTTTGTTGTTTCTTGCTTGAAATCCGAATGAACCTGTGAATCTTCTTCTTCTTACTGGCCGGTTCAGATCCTTCGAATGTCCCTTCTTCTTCTCAATCTCTGGCCTCTGTGATCGTGCTTGAGTTTGCCATTATCAATGGTGAATTCGCACTGGAATTGCAGAGGGAACGATTCAATGATGAAGATTCGATGCTGAATCTCTGAGAATCATCGCAAACTCCATTGAATTTTGGGGAATTTTGGTTCTGGAAACGGTTAGGGTTTGAATGTTCTTGAATTCTCTTCTGGATTTGTGATTTTGATCTAACTGACAAGAGAGATAAATTTCTCTTTCTGTTTATGACTTGGCATTGATGTGGCGCGTGATTCTGAAAGTTCTGACACTGTTCACTATTTATAAGCTGCCATGTGGCCTCTGAGCCAATAGAAATACGCCACCTGGATTGAACTGCCCGTGTGGCACTTGAGGACTAATCTGCAATTGTGTAAAAAATTGGGCTGTTTTGCAATTATTGTAAAAATCAGGACTGCTTTGCAATTTAAAATTTGGACTATTTTAAAAGAAGTAAAAGAAAATAGACTGGGACTAAAATGCAATAAAATTTTGACATTTGGACTGGATAGCAATTTCTAAAAGATTTTGGACTAAAATGCAAAATTAATAAAATTGGTAAAAAAGTAATTTGAAATGCAACGTAAAGTGAAACGTTTAAAAACGACAAAACGGACTAAAACGAACAAACTACCAAAATGAGGTATTTTAAAATACCTCTCTGTCCAAAATTCAAATAATGTGAAAAGACTAAAATGCCCCTGGGGCAAAAACGACTCAGACTGACTCAGATGCAAGACTAAGACGATTTTTGTGCCAAATTTGATTAGATTTATGCAGACCAGTTGAAAAGACTCAGGGACAAATTGTAGGGACTGAAAATGGGTTCCTTTGTAGGAAATGACCAAAATACCCTTTTGTATGATTTTATGCAAAAAATTTAAAAGACTGAAGCGGTAATGTATGCAGCTGAAGCACAATAGAAAATACGGTGAACTTGAAAGTTTTAGAAAATAGTAAAGGAAATTGAATGAGTATTTTTAGGTCCAAAATGAGGGTATGACAGCTGCCCCTATTTAAGTTTCTTCATTTGGAGAGTCAAGAGACGGAGTCCTTGGCTTGACATGACGAAGATACTTAAATATCGACATTTGCACTGATTTTGGGCGTAAAAATACATTTGCAAGTGTTATGTATGCCATGCAACATTTGTGTTATGAATGCAAGACGAACTGAGAATTGAATTTAACAAAAAATGTCGTATCCATTGCGGGATTGGTAGACATTGACAGAATAGCAAACAACAGAGTATGTCGTATCCATTGCGGGACTGGTTGACATTGACAGAATATCAAAAAGAATATGTCGTATCCATTGCGGGACTGGTTGACATTGGCAGAATAGCAGGTAACAAGACTCACTGGGGAGACTCGAAAGCAAATTGACAGGTACAAGCTGTTCTTGGGTGCGAACTAGCCACTTGACCGGGAAAATTGACAACAAAGGGCGCAAGCTGCTCTTGTATTTGAGCTGGTTACTTGGCTGAAAGAAAACATAGAAAGCACAAGCTGTTCTTGGACACGAACTGGTTACTTGGCTGACGGGAAACAAAATAGAAAGCACGAGTTGTTCTTGGATCTGAACTGGTCACTCGGCGGATATCAAAAGGACAGGTACAAGCTGTTCTTGGATGCGAACTGGCCGCTTGACCGATAACAGGAACAAATTGACAGGCACAAGCTGTTCTTGGATGCGAACTAGCCACTTGGCCATTAACAAAAACAAATTGTATTTGAAAAGGAATTGAATTTGATTGACATAACTGCAGGAGCTTGAATTTGACAAGGGTGTTGACAAGACTGTTGAATTTTGAATTTGACATGACAGTAGACATTTATTGTTGGCAGAAGAAATTTGAAATTGACATGACTGATTTTGATTGAGATTAACATAAGAATTGAGAATGCAGATGCGTATGGATAGCATAACAATTTTATTAAATGCATGAACATGTAAGATGCATGATTATGCATGTATGGATGCTCTGGAATGCATGATGATTGGCAATTTGTAGACACAATTTCGCAGAGGCAGACGAAACATTGGAATATTGGGCACGTAATGGCTCGCGCTCGGACACATATTTGCAAAAGTTCCTCTTCTGGGGATGCCGTCGTTCGAAGATACATCGAGACCATCGTTGAAGGCAGGAAGCTGTAAAATTGTTTGAATGGTATTGCTGCTTGTTGGAACAGTCACGTAAGTGCCTTTGACATCGCATCTGTGGTCAATGCTTTTGCATGTTTGTTTTTTTTCCTTTATTTCATTTTTCATCATCCCATTTTTGCCTGGATCGCCCTTTCGGGTTTTCGATCCACCGGGGAATAGTTTTTTCATGCCCCTGTTTTTGCCTGAATTGCCTTTGAAGGTTGTCAATCCATCGGGGTGCTCATTTTTGCCTAAGCCGCCCTTTCGGGTTTTCGACTTATCGAGCATATTTTTTATTTTTTATTCATGCTTTTCATTCTGTTTTTTCATTCTTGCCATTGACCACAGATCGTAACTGGGAGGAGGGCTTGCTAGTAACTTGAATTGGAATCGATATCAATGTAGATTTATTCATGCATGTTCATTTGAATGTACCTAGCTGTTCAGGCTTGTTTTCAAAATACTTAAAAATTTTCAGTTTTCAGAATGTTTATTCCAGACACATCATTATTAACATAGAAGAAATTTTTTTGTACAGAGCTTTGAAAATAGAATAGGAAATGAGTGCCAAACAAAAGCATAGGCTCAAATCAATGTATAAGGGTGGTAGTCGGCCAAGAGCGCGACCCCACGGATTTATAAAGCTTGGAAAATGGTAATTTTATTGGTTGGTGGTACATTGAACACAGTAACTGCTACGGCATCTGAAACTCTTGAATCCACAGGCGTCGGAACCTCGGATGAGAACAGTCAAACATCAATGGTAAAAATCCCAGGGGGAATAGTAACTTGCCAGATATAGTCAATTGTCTTTTTATTTCAATCTCATTTTTGCATGAACCGCCCTTTCGGGTTTTCGGCTCATCGAGACGCTCCTTTTTGCCTGAGTTACATGCAATCTCAGCGAGCTTTTTACATTTTTGTTTCTTTTCCCTTATTTTGCCTGGACCGCCCTTTCGGGTTTTCGATCCACCGGGAAGCGCATTTTTGCCTAGGCCGCCCTTTCGGGTTTTCGACCTACCACGCTGTTCTTTTCATATCTAGACAAAGTACTTTTTGACTATATCGGCATTCACAGGATTCGGGAGTTCTACACCATCCATGTGAGTGAGAATCAGAGCACCGCCAGAGAAAGCCTTCTTGACAACATAAGGTCCCTCATAGTTAGGCGTCCATTTGCCCCTTGGGTCGGGTAGCTGGCTCATCTTTCTTTTCAACACAAGTTCACCTTCCTTGAACATCCGAGGACGGACTTTCTTGTCAAAAGTGGCTTTCATTCTTGTCTGATACATTCGACCATGAGCCAAAGCGTCCAGTCGTCTTTCCTCAATCAAATTCAACTGGTCGTACCGACTCTGGCACCATTCAGCCTCAGACAACTTGGCTTCCATAATCACACGGAGAGACGGAATCTCCACTTCCAAAGGGAGGACTGCCTCCACACCGTATACAAGAGAGAAAGGCGTTGCCCCGGTTGAACTACGGACTGTAGTGCGGTAGCCGTGTAGAGCGTAGGGCAACATCTCATGCCAGTCTTTGTACGTTGTTACCATCTTTTGCACAATCTTCTTAATGTTCTTATTAGCGGCCTCAACTGCACCATTCATCTGAGGTCTGTAAGGAGAGGAATTGTGGTGCTCAATCTTGAATTTCTCACATAAGGCCTGCACCATGTCATTGTTCAAGTTGGTACCGTTGTCAGTGATGATCTTGCTAGGGACGCCGTACCGACAGATGATATTGTTTTTGATGAATTTGACTACCACTTGCTTAGTCACGTTGGCATAGGATGCAGCTTCGACCCATTTGGTGAAATAATCGATTGCTACCAGGATAAAACGATGACCGTTTGAAGCCTTCGGTTCGATTCTTCCAATCACATCAATGCCCCACATGGAGAAAGGCCACGGAGAAGACATAACATTGAGGGCGTGCGGAGGCACGTGAATCTTGTCAGCATATATTTGACATTTGTGGCACTTTCTGGCGTATTGATAGCAATCGCGCTCCATGGTAATCCAGTAGTAACCAGCTCTCAACAGCTTTCTAGACATGACATGCCCCGATGCGTGGGTCCCGAAGGTGCCATCGTGCACATCGTGCATTAGCTGTTCTGCTTCACATTCATCCACACATCTTAACAACACCATATCGAAATTCCTTTTGTACAGGACATCACCATCCAGCAGGAACTTGCTAGCCAACCTGCGCAACGCTTTCTTATCTTTGTTGGAAGCACCTGGCGGATACTCACGGCTTTGCAAAAACTGTTTGATATCACAATACCAGGGTTTGTTGCCAACCTCGCCTGAATCCGTTTGTACAATTGCATCACTGACAGTAAACACATGAGCGGGCCGGTCTAGGCGCTGTACTTTGATCATCGGCACATGATTCCAATGGTTCACTCGGAACATGGAGGATAAAGTAGCAAGAGCGTCGGCCATTTGGTTCTCCTCTCGGGGAATATGGTGCAACTCGACCTTCGTGAAATACGTTAACAGACGCCTTGCATAATCCCGGTAAGGGATCAAATTAGCATGATGGGTTTCCCATTCCCCTTTTATCTGGTTGATGACTAATGCAGAGTCTCCATAGATGTCCAGACACTTAATTCTCATATCAATGGCTTCTTCAATTCCCAGGATGCATGCTTCATACTCGGCCACATTGTTAGTGCATTCAAACACAATCCGGGCTGTGAAAGGGATGTGGTGCCCCTGCGGAGCTACAATTACTGCGCCAATTCCTCGGCCATAGGCATTAACAGCACCATCAAAGACCAATCCCCACTTGCTATCGGGGTCCGGACCTTCACCGATTAGCGGTTCTTCACAATCTCTTGACTTTAAAAACATGACCTCTTCGTCGGGGAAATCGAACTTCAATGGTTGATAATCATCAAGTGGTTGGCAAGCTAAATGGTCAGCCAGAATACTCCCTCTAATGGCTTTCTGAGCTTTAAACACAATATCATACTCTGACAGCAACATTTGCCAACGTGCAATTTTTCCAGTAACAGCTGGTTTCTCAAAGATGTACTTGATTGGATCCATGCGGGATATCAACCAAGTCGTATGATTCATCAAGTAATGACGCAAGCGTTTGGCGGCCCAGGCCAAGGCACAACAGGTCTTCTCAAGCATTGTATACCGAGTCTCGCAATCGGTGAATTTCTTGCTCAAATAATAGATCGCATGCTCTTTCTTTCCAGTCTCATCTTGCTGACCGAGCACACATCCCATAGACTCATCCAATACCGACAAATACATGATCAATGGCCTTCCTTCCACTGGCGGAACGAGGATAGGAGGCTCTAGCAAATAACTCTTGATGTTGTCGAAGGCTTCTTGGCACTCATCATTCCATACTACCGGTTGATCCTTCCTGAGCAACTTGAAAATCGGCCTGCAGGTCGCAGTCATGTGGGATATAAATCTGGAAATGTAGTTCAAACGCCCGAGGAACCCTCTGACCTGCTTCTCAGTTTGCGGGGCCGGCATCTCGCGGATGGCGCGGACTTTGTCTGGGTCTACTTCAATGCCCTTCTGGCTGACAATGAAGCCTAACAACTTCCCAGACCTAACACCGAATGTACACTTGTTTGGGTTCAGCCGGAGCTTGTACTTCCTCAACCTTTCAAACATTTTAGCCAAGTATTCGACGTGTTGTTCTTCATCGCTCGACTTGACAATCATGTCATCTACATACACTTCAACCTCCTTGTGAATCATGTCGTGGAACAAAGTGGTCATCCCCCTTTGGTAAGTAGCACCAGCATTTATTAGACCGAACGACATCGCTTTACAACAGAAAGTCCCCCATGGAGTGATGAACGACGTCTTCTCCCTGTCTTTAGGCGACATTTTGATTTGGTTATAGCCCGAGAAACCGTCCATGAAGGAGAACACCTTGCACTGGGCAGTATTGTTAACGAGCACATCAATGTGAGGCAGTGGAAAATTGTCTTTCAAGCTTGCTCTGTTCAAATCTCTGTAGTCAACACACATTCGAACCTTACCATCTTTCTTCGGCACTGGCACGATGTTAGCAACCCACTCGGGATACTCAACTGTCATGAGAAAGCCCGCATCAATCTGTTTCTGCACTTCCGCTTTGATCTTCAGAGCCATGTCCGGCCGCGTCCGTCTCAACTTTTGCCTGACAGGAGGACAGTCTGGTTTTGTCGGTATCCGATGTTCCACAATCTGAGGGTCCAAACCTGGCATGTCTTCATACGACCATGCAAAAATGTCTGAATACTCGCGGAGAAGCTGAAAGATCCTTTTCTTGACCCCTTCCTCCAATGCTGCACCGACTTTGATCTCTCTTTTGTTATCCTCAGTACCCAAGTTGATTAGCTCGATCTCTTCCTGGTGAGGCCGAATGGTTTTCTCTTCTTGCTCAAGCAATCGGGCAATCTCATCTGGTATGTCATCATTATCCTCATCTTCGGTCTCGAATACCGGGGATTCAACAGTTTGGAGAAGCATAGAATTACTGTGTTCAACGGGCTTATTGTGGTTCGATCTGCGTGACATGATTTGGATGATTTTTTTAGAAAATGGTTTTCATGCAGATCTTTAAAATTAATAAGAAAATGCAGACGTTTTGGTTTTTTCTGGCATTACCATTATTTCCAAGGGAAAAGCATTAAAGAAAGAAAAAGAGTCGTGAAAGAAACGACGTCTTTTATTGATAATGGTGATGTCGGAACAAACATGCCCCTTACAAAAGAGTCACTTCCGCCTCGGGCAAGGCGGAAGGATTATTATTTTGAAAATAAAGCCTAAACAGCAAGACATATTACTTAGAATCATGCACAAGTACAGGGAGATTGATAACGTTCCAGTTCTTTGCAATGCCTCCTGGTACAACAAACACGGGCCTAGACCCACTGAGCACGAGCCATTTTTCAAACTGCGGCAGAAGAACCAGGAGACAATGAGCACTTGGAGGTTTTTGTTGTGTGTTTTTTTTGAATGATGCATATGATGCATGATATGTACAAATGCAGATGAAAAAATGACTCTTTTTTATTACCAAAGGGTTTTAGACAAACTAGAAACTTTTGCAAACATTTAGCAAGATGATGGAATTAGAAAGCTGTCAAGACAAATCGTTTTGAAATGTTAAGCAAAAAGAAGTGGGATCGACTTCCTTGAACTTGTAAGACTTAGTCCTCTTCATGCCTGATCATATTTGCAAAGAATTTTAGTTTGTCTATACCCTTTGATAAATGCATGCAAAAATTTATGCATGAATGCATGTATGCATGATTTAAATAATGGTGGGCTAAGGTAACAAGTGGACACGGTGTCCGGTGAAACTAAGGCTTTTGATAATAGTAACCAAGGTTCTACAAAGTTCCCAAACCACAACCTCTCTTGCGTATATCACGGTGGTACAAAGCGACGCTTGTCCATGATTATCCGTAAGAAGATTTAGTTTGGGTGTAGTATCGCGTGACGACTAAATTTCGAGGCAACGCTCGGTTTAGCCACCGCACTACGTCCTAAGAAAGGCCAAGGATGGGTTTGGTAACTACGGTTCATAGCCTTCATCGGTCAATTGGAAGTAAAGTGCCTAAGCATGACGACACACGCCGGCAACATCACCTCCAAAATGCCTCAGCTATGTGAGATTGATCGCGTAATCCAATGTACGAGGCAACCCCCGGAATGGATTGTCGATTATATCTCTTCCTAATCTTAAGTTCACTCAGCCCGGGTATAAGGCTTTTGATATTCTCACCCCACACGTACACAAGAAAGTTTTACATGTAATAATAAAGCAAAGTGTAAATATAAAGCGTGAAAAAACTAGGCGTAGCCCTAACTAGTCCCCAGTGAAGTCGCCATTTCTGTCATCGTGATTTTCGGGCGTCAAATCATTAATCGGATTTGAACCTTTCGATCATTGATGTCTCTATTTTTTTTGGGGAAGGTAAAATTGAGAAAACCTTAGAAATCCTAAGTTCGGGGCTGATTCCATTACGGGAAGGTGTTAGGCACCCGCAATGGCTATAGTATCCTATAGGAACCGTTTTCTATGCTTTTATGCTTATACTTTGCTTTTATTGCTACTTGTAAAAAACAATTGATTTTAAGAATGAGAGGGAGAAGATGGGGTTTTATTTTATTGGACTTGGAGAGATTTTGAATCTCTTGCCTACATACCCTTTTAAGGGATCAAAATTCCATGTAGTTCTCTTCCAAAATATTTTTGTGAGTTTGGTTCAATTTTTAGTTTTGAAAATGATTTTGAAGAAAAAGGTAAGAGGCCGTAAAGGCTTGAGATTAGGAAACGAATGAGGTTGGTCAATTATTTAAAAAAAGGTTTAAAGTTGGAAATTAGCACTAGTTTTGGTTTTGATTAAGAAAAAGGAAAGGAAAAGAGTGAGGTTTTGACCTTATTTTATTGCAAAAATAGTTTGAGTTATATGTTGGTTTTTGATGAAGAAATTATAAGTTCTCCTAGGTGTTACGCTTCCTACGCATACATCTAGCGGAAAGTCATACAACGTGTGTGCATGTGTCGGTGCATGTGTCGGTGTACATCACCATAGTCCATAGTTTCTTCTTTACATCGGGTCCTATTTTACATTCTAAAGTCTTGCAAGAATTTAAAGAAAATAAACTAAACCTAAAACATTTCATGAATTAATTGGAAATTGCATGAAGGAGTTAGAGAAAAAAGTGAATGGGATGAGATGCTTAGTATGCATGAAACATAGAGTAAAATGGTTAGTAAACAAGATGAAATAATAATGGAATACTAATCCTAAACGAAATAGTAATTATCACAAAAATTGGCCTAAGATCCTACTAAACAAAAATTGCAACATATCACAAAATTAGCATCAAAGTCCTAACTAAACGAGATTGCAAAAATAGCACACAATTGGCATCAAGAATCAAGTTTAACAAGGTTGTAAAATATCACAAAATCAATATCAAGAATCAAATTTAGCAACATTGCAAAATATCACAAAATTAATATTAAGAATCAAATTTATCAAAAAAAATTGAAAATATTGCTAAAACTATAACCAAAAAATCAACTTACACCATTGAACATATGACAAAAAAATTGTAAACAAAAATCAACTAGCACAATTGAACATATTGCAAAAATCGTAAACAACTAACACAACTAGACATATTGCAAAAATCGTAAAAAAAAATCAACTAACACAATTAAACATATTGCAAGAAAAAAATCAGAGGTAAGCTCATGATAAAATTAAACGCCAAACACCAACATCACATGACGAATTTTGGACCAAAGATCAAACAAGTGAATTCGCACAAGAACATACGAAACGTACGCATCAAAAATGAAATTAACACGTATTATTTCTACCATTCCTGAACGTGTAAAAATGTTACTAAACAGCCAAAAACACATCAAGAAAACACTATGAATTTTTTGGAATTTTTGTAAAGAAATTGGAATGCGCAGGAGGTCCAAATAGCAGGTACAGAGGTGCACATAGCATGAAAAATCAAGAAACTGCAAGAAAGCCAGGGCCCACGGGTAAAAAGCCCAAGATCCACACAAGCTGGTAGATCCGGACCGTCAGGACGCCCTAGAGGCGTTGGATTGGCCCAATTGAACCTAACCCTAGATCAAATGGCTGAGGATGCAAAGAGAGACCGGTTCGGGTCTGAACCGACCCGGGCTAGCACCCATATAAAGGGAAGCTGACCCGGTCTGGTTCATTTTTCCCTACCATTTCTCTTTCTTCCTCAATCGTTCTCTCTTCTTCTCTTCTACGCCGCTACCTCTCTTCGTGAAACCCTAAACCCTAACCTCTCAAATCTACCTAGAAACTCAAGATTCATGGCTTATTAGCTTCATTTCATTGTTTTAAACACGAATTTGGCATTGAAATTCATATATACGAACCGAATCACCGTGGATCTGAAGCTTCGTTCATGGATTTCAAACGGTTCCGTGGCTCTTTTTTTGATTCAAACCTTTTGTTTTGATGAAACCCTGACGGATTCACAGGTTTACAACGGTGAATTCACGTTGTAAACCCTAAAATCCATCACTGTTTTGAAAAAGGGTTAGGGTTTCATTCTTTCTGAACCGGACCCTTCGAATTCGCACGGATTCACGTTGATTCGGTCTCGCTGGTGCTTACACGTATGAGATAGGTAGGTTCGTGTGATTCTTACCTGGTTTCGTTCGGAGATTCGGACTTGAATCTTCAGAACTCTTGGCTTTGATTCTGTTCTTTGTTGTTTCTTGCTTGAAATCCGAATGAACCTGTGAATCTTCTTCTTCTTACTGGCCGGTTCAGATCCTTCGAATGTCCCTTCTTCTTCTCAATCTCTGGCCTCTGTGATCGTGCTTGAGTTTGCCATTATCAATGGTGAATTCGCACTGGAATTGCAGAGGGAACGATTCAATGATGAAGATTCGATGCTGAATCTCTGAGAATCATCGCAAACTCCATTGAATTTTGGGGAATTTTGGTTCTGGAAACGGTTAGGGTTTGAATATTCTTGAATTCTCTTCTGGATTTGTGATTTTGATCTAACTGACAAGAGAGAGAAATTTCTCTTTCTGTTTATGACTTGGCATTGATGTGGCGCGTGATTCTGAAAGTTCTGACACTGTTCACTATTTATAAGCTGCCATGTGGCCTCTGAGCCAATAGAAATACGCCACCTGGATTGAATTGCCCGTGTGGCACTTGAGGACTAATCTGCAATTGTGTAAAAAATTGGGCTGTTTTGCAATTATTGTAAAAATCAGGACTGCTTTGCAATTTAAAATTTGGACTATTTTAAAAGAAGTAAAAGAAAATAGACTGGGACTAAAATGCAATAAAATTTTGACATTTGGACTGGATAGCAATTTCTAAAAGATTTTGGACTAAAATGCAAAATTAATAAAATTGGTAAAAAAGTAATTTGAAATGCAACGTAAAGTGAAACGTTTAAAAACGACAAAACGGACTAAAACGAACAAACTACCAAAATGAGGTATTTTAAAATACCTCTCTGTCCAAAATTCAAATAATGTGAAAAGACTAAAATGCCCCTGGGGCAAAAACGACTCAGACTGACTCAGATGCAAGACTAAGACGATTTTTGTGCCAAATTTGATTAGATTTATGCAGACCAGTTGAAAAGACTCAGGGACAAATTGTAGGGACTGAAAATGGGTTCCTTTGTAGGAAATGACCAAAATACCCTTTTGTATGATTTTATGCAAAAAATTTAAAAGACTGAAGCGGTAATGTATGCAGCTGAAGCACAATAGAAAATACGGTGAACTTGAAAGTTTTAGAAAATAGTAAAGGAAATTGAATGAGTATTTTTAGGTCCAAAATGAGGGTATGACAGAAGTGTATGTAGACGACATGATTGTGAAGTCGAATGATGAAGAGCAACACGTGGAGTATTTGGCAAAGATGTTCGAAAGGTTGAGGAAATACAAGCTTCGGCTGAATCCAAACAAATGTACGTTCGGTGTTAGGTCTGGGAAGTTGCTAGGCTTCATTGTCAGCCAGAAGGGCATTGAAGTAGATCCTGACAAAGTCCGAGCTATCCGCGAGATGCCGGCCCCGCAAACCGAGAAGCAAGTCAGAGGGTTCCTCGGGCGTTTGAACTACATTTCCAGATTTATATCTCACATGACTGCGACCTGCGGGCCGATCTTCAAGTTACTCAGGAAGAATCAACCTGTTGTATGGAATGATGAATGCCAAGAAGCTTTCGATAGCATAAAGAACTACTTGTTAGAACCCCCGATCCTTGTCCCGCCCGTGGACGGAAGGCCTTTGATTATGTATCTGTCAGTGTTGGATGAATCCATGGGATGTGTGCTCGGTCAGCAAGACGAAACTGGAAAGAAAGAGCACGCAATCTACTATTTGAGCAAGAAATTCACCGATTGTGAGACTCGGTACACAATGCTCGAGAAAACCTGTTGTGCACTAGCTTGGGCTGCCAAACGCCTGCGCCACTACTTGATAAATCACACAACTTGGTTGATATCCCGGATGGATCCAATCAAGTACCTCTTTGAGAAACCGGCCGTCACTGGAAAAATCGCACGTTGGCAAATGTTACTGTCAGAGTATGATATTGTGTTTAAAGCTCAGAAAGCCATTAGAGGGAGTATCCTGGCTGACCATCTCGCTTGCCAACCACTTGATGATTATCAACCTTTGAAGTTCAACTTCCCCGACGAAGAGGTTATGTTCTTGAAGTCAAGAGACTGTGAAGAACCACTGATCGGTGAAGGTCCAGACCCTGATAGCAAGTGGGGATTGGTCTTTGATGGTGCTGTTAATGCCTATGGCCGAGGAATTGGCGCAGTAATTGTGGCTCCGCAGGGGCATCACATTCCTTTCACAGCCCGGATTGTGTTTGAATGCACCAACAACGTGGCCGAGTACGAAGCGTGCATCCTGGGAATTGAAGAAGCCATCGATATGAGAATCAAGCATCTGGACATCTATGGAGACTCTGCACTAGTCATCAACCAGATAAAGGGAGAATGGGAGACCCATCATGCTAACTTGATCCCTTACCGTGATTATGCGAGACGTCTGTTGACGTATTTTACAAAGGTCGAGTTGCACCATATCCCCCGCGAGGAGAACCAAATGGCCGATGCTCTTGCTACCTTATCCTCCATGCTTCAAGTGAACCATTGGAATCATGTACCGATGATCAAAGTACAACGCTTAGACCGGCCCGCTCATGTGTTTACTGTCAGTGATGCAATTGTACGGACGGGTTCAGGCGTAGTCGACAGCAAACCCTGGTATTATGATATCAAGCAATTTTTGCAAAGCCGTGAGTACCCGCCGGATGCTTCCAACAAAGACAAGAAGACGCTGCGCAGATTGGCTAGTAAGTTCGTGCTGGACGGTGATGTCCTGTATAAAAGGAATTTCGACATGGTGTTGTTAAGATGTGTTGATGAATGTGAAGCAGAACAGCTAATGCACGATGTGCACGATGGCACCTTTGGGACCCACGCATCGGGGCATGCTATGTCTAGAAAGCTGTTGAGGGCTGGTTACTACTGGATGACCATGGAGCGCGATTGCTATCAATATGCCAGGAAGTGCCATAAATGTCAAATATATGCTGACAAGATCCATGTGCCTCCGCACGCTCTCAATGTTATGTCTTCTCCATGGCCTTTCTCTATGTGGGGCATTGATATGATCGGAAGAATTGAACCGAAGGCTTCAAACGGTCATCGTTTTATCCTGGTAGCGATCGATTATTTCACTAAATGGGTCGAAGCTGCATCATATGCCAACGTGACTAAGCAAGTAGTAGTCAAATTCATCAAGAACAATATCATCTGTCGGTATGGTGTTCCTAGCAAGATTATCACTGACAACGGTACCAACCTGAACAATGACATGGTGCAGGCCTTATGTGAGAAATTCAAGATTGAACACCACAATTCTTCTCCTTACAGACCTCAGATGAATGGTGCAGTTGAGGCTGCCAATAAGAACATCAAGAAGATTGTGCGGAAGATGGTAACAACATACAAAGACTGGCATGAGATGTTGCCCTATGCTTTACACGGCTACCGCACTACAGTCCGTAGTTCGACAGGGGCAACGCCGTTTTCTCTTGTATACGGCATGGAAGCAGTCCTCCCATTGGAAGTGGAGATTCCATCTCTCCGTGTGATTATGGAAGCAAAGTTGTCTGAGGCTGAATGGTGCCAGAGTCGGTACGACCAGTTGAATTTGATTGAGGAAAGACGACTGGATGCTTTGGCTCACGGTCAGATGTATCAAACAAGGATGAAAAATGCTTTTGACAAGAAAGTTCGTCCTCGGGAATTCAAAGAGGGTGAACTCGTATTGAAGAGGAGAATGAGTCAGCAACCTGATCCAAGGGGCAAATGGACGCCTAACTATGAAGGACCTTATGTTGTCAAGAAGGCGTTCTCTGGCGGTGCTCTGATTCTCACACACATGGATGGTGTAGAACTTCCGAATCCTGTGAATGCCGATATAGTCAAGAAATACTTTGTCTAGATATGAAAAGAACAGCGTGGTAGGTCGAAAACCCGAAAGGGCGGCCTAGGCAAAAATGCGCTTCCCGGTGGATCGAAAACCCGAAAGGGCGGTCCAGGCAAAATAAGGGACAAGAAACAAAAATGTAAAAGCTCGCTGAGATTACATGTAACTCAGGCAAAAATGAGCGTCTCGATGAGCCGAAAACCCGAAAGGGCGGTTCATGCAAAAATGAGATTGAAATAAAAGACAATTGACTGTATCTGGCAAGTTATCATTCCCCTTGGGATCTTTGCAACTGATGATTGGCCGTTCTCATCCGAGGTTCCGACGCCTGTGGATTCAAGAGTTTTAGATACCATAGTAGTTGTTGTGTTCAATGTACTACCAACCAATAAAATTACCATTTTCCAAGCTTTGTAAATCCGTGGAGTCACGCTTTCGGCTGATTACCACCCTTATACATCGATTTGAGCCTATGCTTTTGTTTGACACTCTATTTTTCCATTCTATTTTCAAAGCTTTATGCAAAAAGTTCTTTCTATGTTAATAATGATGCATGTCTAGAATAAACATTATGAAAATTGAAATTTTTTAAGTATTTTGAAAACAAGCCTGAACAGCTAGGTACATTCAAATGAACATGCATGAACAAATCTACATTGATATCAGTTCCGATTCAAGTTACTAGCAGGCCTTCCCCCCAGTGACGGTCTGTGGTCAATGGCAAGAATGAAAAAACAGAATGAAAAGCATGAAAAATGAATATGCTCGCTAAGTCGAAAACCCGAAAGGGCGGCTTAGGCAAAAATGAGCACCCCGATGGATTGACAACCTTCAAAGGCAATTCAGGCAAAAACAGGGGCATGTGAAAAACTATTCCCCGGTGGGTCGAAAACCCGAAAGGGCGATCCAGGCAAAAATGGGATGCTGAAAATAAAAATGAAAAAGAAATAAAAAAAAACAAACATGCAAAAGCATGGACCACAGATGCGATGTCCAAAGCACTTACGTGACTGTTCCAACAAGCAGCAATACCATTCAGATTGCCCTTCTCTACGATTTTACTGCTTCTTGCCTTCAAGCGATGGTCGCGATGTATCTTCAAACGACGGCATCCCCAGAAGAGGAACTTTTGCAAGTTTATGTCCGAGCACGAGCCATTACGTGGCCAATATTCCAATGTTTCGTCTGTCTCTGCGAAATTATGTCTGCAAATTGCTAACCATCATGCATCTCCAAGCATTCATACATGCATAATCATGCATCCTATATGTTCATGCATTTGATAAAATTGTCATGCTATTCATATGCATCTGCATTCTCAATTCCTATGTTAATCTCAATCAAAATCAATCATGTCAATTCCAAATTCATGACTGTCATGTCAATTTCAAAATCCAGCAATCTCGTCAACTTCAAAATTTAGCTATCCTTTCAAATTCAAGCTCCTGCCGTCATGTCAAGTCAATTTCAATTTGTTTCTACAATACAATTTGTTTCCATTAACGGCCAAGTGGCTAGTTCGCGTCCAAGAACAGCTTGTGCCTATCAATTTGTCCTTGTTTTCGGTCAAGTAGCAAGTTCACATCCAAGAACAGCTTGTACCTACCCTTTTGATATCCGCCGAGCGGCTAGTTCAGATCCAAGAACAGCTCGTGCTTTCTATTTTGTTTCCTGTTAGCCAAGTAACTAGTTCGTGTCCAAGAACGGCTTGTGCTTCCTGCTTTTTCTTTCAGCCAAGTAACTAGTTCAAATACAAGAACGGCTTGGGCTTTCTATATTTTCTTTCAGCCAAGTAACCAGCTCAAATGCAAGAGCAGCTTGCGCCCTTTGTTGTCAACATTCCCGGTCAAGCGGCTAGTTCGCATCCAAGAACAGCTTGTACCTGTCAAATTTGCTTTCGAGCCTCCCCAGTGAGTCTTGTTATCTGCTACCCTGTTAATGTCAACCAGTCCCGCAATGGATACGACATACTCTTTTGTTTGCTATTCTGTTAATGTCAACCAATCCCGCAATGGATACGACATACTCCGTTTTTGCTATTCTGTTAATGTCTATCAGTCCCGCAATGGATACGACATATTTTGTTAAAATCAGTTCTCAGTCTGTCTTGCATTCATAACACAAATGTTGCATGGCATGCATAGCATTTACAAATGTATTTTTACGCCCAAAATCAGTGCAAATGTTGATATTTAAGTATCTCCGTCGCGTCAAGCCAAAGACTCCGTCTCTTGACTCTCCAGACAAAGAAACTTAAATAGGGGCAGCTGTCATACCCTCATTTTGGACCTAAAAATACTCCTTCAAATTCCTCTGCTATTTTCTAATACTCTCAAATGCACCGTGTTTTCTACTGTGCTTCAGCTGCATACGTCACTTTCTCTGTCTTTTAATTCTTGCATAAACTCATACAAAAGGGTATTTTGGTCATTTCCTGCAATGGAACCCATTTTAGTCCCTACAATTTGTCCCTGAGTCTTTTCAATTTGTTTGCATAAATCATTGATCAAATTTTGTACAAAATCGTCTTGGTTCTGCATCTGAGTCAGTATTGAGTCGTTTTTGTCCCCGGGGGCATTTTAGTCTTTTCACATTATTTAAATTTTGGGCAGAGAGGTATTTGAAAATACCTCATTTTTGTAGTTTGTTCGTTTTTAGTCCATTTTGTCGTTTTTAAATGTTTCACTTTATGTTGTTTTCAAATTTACATTTTTTACCAATTTTATTTCACTTTTTGCAAATAAGTTCAAACTTTGTTTTAAATTGCAAAAGTGTCCAAATTTTATTTTCAAAACAGTCCAAATACCTTTTTAATTTTCAAGTCAGTCCTTTTTTCTTTTTTTTGCAGTTCCATCCTTAAGTTTGTTAAAATTGCATTTCAGTCCTTAAATTTTTTAATTTTGCATTTTAGTCCCTGAGCCAAACAGTTCACAGGTGCCACGCAAGTGTTCAATTCCACGTGTCACATCCCTATTGGCTCGCAGGCACACATGGCAGGCTATAAATAGTACACAGTGTCAGAATTCTGCAGAATGACGCCACATCAGAAACAATTCACCAATTTCTCTCTCATGTCAGTTAGAATCAAATCCACAAGAAACTCAGAAACTTGATGAACGTGAAGAACAAACCCTAGCTTCTTCAGAACGAAATTCAAGCAAACACAGTGAAATCCATGGCAGTTCTCAGAGATTCGATCTTGAATCTTCATCATTGAACTGTTTTCCTCTGCAATTCAAGCGCGAGTTCACTACCTGAAGCAGCAAACTCAAACACGATCACAGTGGGACGAATTGAGAAGAAGAAAGAAAGAAGTTCAAGGATTCCGAACCAGTTCAGAAGAAAAAGAAGAGGATTACCGTTCAAATCCCAAGTTCAAGCCAAGAAATCAGCGAAACAGAATCAAGATTCAAGGTTTCCGAAGGTTTCGACTCAAATCTCCAGATTGAACACAGGTAACACACGAACTCAATCTCATATTGTTAAAAAACCATCACAAGTTCGGAAGCAACGCGAATCCATGGAAGATTCGAGCTGTTTGGTTCGAAACCCTAACCCTAACATCAAAACAGTTTGAAAACGCAGGGAATCGCTTCAAGATTCACAACGAGTGTGAATCGGAGTAATTCCTTGTTGATTTACAAAGATTGAATTCAAGAAACACGAAGAAAACCAAACAGTTCGAACCTACCGTCAAAATCAGAAATTCGTGTTGATTCCACGATTGAAAACATCTTCCAGTGACAGATTCGTGCTTAGAACAACAATACAAAGCGTTTAAGCCATGAATGTTTAGGTTCTGGGTAGATTCAAGAAATTAGGGTTAGGGTTTGTGAAGAGAGAAGAGGGAACGAAGGAGAAGAGAGAGAACGGAAGAGAAAGAATGAGGGAAACCGGGTCGCAATCCTTTTTATACAAGCTCCTGGACCGGGTTGCTCCATACCTGGTCCATGTTCCCTTAATCCCGAGCGTTTGATCAAGATCATGATGGATCTGGATCAATCCAACGCTCCTAGAGCATTAGCTTGATCCGGATCCATCAGATCCGTGGGTTTGGGCTGTGAAGCTTTGGGCCTGGAGCTTTCTTGCGTTTGTTTTGGGTTTTCTTGCTGTATACACCTTTAATTCTTGTTATTTGAACCCCCATGCATGCTAAAATTTCTTGCAAAATTCCTGGAAAATTACAGTGTGTTCTTGATATGTTTTTGGCTGTTTAGTGTTATTTTCACATGTTTAGGACTGATGGAAATAATACGCGTCAATTTCATTTCTTGATTCGTATATTTTGTGTGTTTTCGTGTGAATTTTCTCGTGTAATATTTGATCCGAAACTTGGCATGTGACGCGGATGTTTGGCGCTTAATTTTATAATAAGTTTACCCCTGATGTTGTGCTAATTCATTTAATTGTGTTAGTTGATTGATTTTGCTCACAATTTTTGCAATATGTTTAATTGTGTTAGTTAATTGATTTTGCTTACAATTTTGCGATATGTTCAAATGTGTTAGTTGATTTTGTTTACAATTCTTGCGATACGTTCTATTTTTGTTAAGTTTGATCTTTGTTTATAATTTTGCGATACTTTCGATCTTGTTAATAGGTTAGCTTTTATCTTGCGAGTTTAGGTGCTAGTTTCTTAATTTTGCAAAGTTTAGCTTTAATCTCTTGTTTCATAAGTCATGATTAGTTAGCTTGCATTTTCTCTTCACATCCCTCCATATTATGTTGTTCTCGTTGCCTAACATTTCATTATCATTGCATATTGCTTCACTAACCGTTTTGTGTTTCATGCCTATTGAAAGCTCCAATTCATCCCCGTTCTCTAAAGTTTAGGTTCCATTCAATTTCTCAATGTTTAGGTAGTTTACTTTTCTTTAATTTCATGCAAGACTATAGAATGTAAAATAGGACCCGATGTAAAGGACTATGGACTATAATAATGTACACCGACACAAGCACCGACACGCATACACGTTGTATGTTTACCGCTAGGTGTATGTTTAGGAAACGCGACACTTAGGAAAAAACTCATGCTTTCTTTCTCAAAAACTAACTCTTCACTCAAATATTTTCACAATAATGTGGGAGTCAAAACTCCATAATTTTCCTTTGTTTTCTTAATCAAAAAATCAAGATGAACACTAATTCTCTACTTTAACTGTTTTTGTAAATAAATTGGACCAACCTCACTTGTTTCCAAAATCTCACGCCTTTACGGCCTCTCACCTCTTTCTTCAAAAAACCATTTTCAAAATTAAAATTGAACCAACCCACAAAAACATTTTGGAAGAGAACTACATGGAATTTTGATCCCTTAAAAGGGTATGTAGGCAAGAGATTCAAAATCTCTCCAAGTCCAATAAAAACAAACATTCAGAATCTTCTTTCTCTCATTCCTAAAATCAACCCCTCTTTTTCACAAATAGCAATAAAAGCAAAGCATATACGTAAAGCATAGTAAAACGGTTCCTATAGGATACTATAGTCATTGCGGGTGCCTAACACCTTCCCGTAGTGAAATCAGCCCCGAACTTAGAATTTCTAAGGTTTTCTCTCGATTTTACCTTTCCCCAAAAAAATAGAGATATCAATGATTGAAAGGTTCGAATCCAATTAATGATTCGACACCCGAAAATCGCGATAACAATGACCATGGAGCACGATTGCTACCAATATGCCAGGAAATGTCACAAATGTCAAATCTATGCTGATAAAATCCATGCGCCTCCGCATGCCCTCAATGTTATTTTCTCTCCATGGCCTTTCTCTATGTGGGGCATCAACATGATTGGGAGAATTGAACCAAAGGCTTCGAACGGTCATCGTTTCATTTTGGTGGCAATCGATTACTTTACCAAATGGGTCGAAGCTGCATCTTATGCCAATGTAACCAAGCAAGTGGTGGTTAAGTTCATCAAGAATAACATCATCTGTCGATATGGTGTTCCCAGCAAGATTATTACTGACAATGGTACGAACTTGAACAATGACATGGTGCAAGCCCTGTGTGAGAAATTCAAGATCGAACATCATAACTCTTCTCCTTATAGACCCCAGATGAATGGTGCAGTTGAGGCCGCCAATAAGAATATCAAGAAGATCGTACAGAAGATGGTGACTACATACAAAGACTGGCATGAGATGTTGCCTTTTGCTTTACACGGCTACCGCACTACAGTACGCAGTTCGACCGGTGCAACGCCTTTTTCCCTTGTATATGGCATGGAAGCAGTCCTCCCTTTGGAAGTAGAGATCCCATCTCTTCGCGTGATCATGGAAGCAAAATTGTCTAAGGCTGAATGGTGCCAGAGCCGGTATGATCAGTTGAACTTGGTTGAAGAAAGGCGTCTGGATGCTTTGGCTCGTGGACGGCTGTATCAAACAAGAATGAAAACCGCTTTTGACAAGAAAGTCCGTCCTCGAGAATTCAAGGAAGGTGAACTTGTATTGAAGAGAAGAATAAGCCAGCAACCCGACCCAAGGGGCAAGTGGACGCCTAACTATGACGGACCTTATGTTGTCAAGAAGGCCTTCTCCGGCGGTGCTTTGATTCTTACACACATGGATGGTGTAGAGCTTCCAAACCCTGTGAATGCCGATATAGTCAAGAAATACTTTGTCTAGATATATGAAAAGAATATCATGGTAGGTCGAAAACCCGAAAGGGCGGCCTAGGCAAAAATGCGCTTCCCGTTGGATCGAAAGCCCGAAAGGGCGATCCAGGCAAAATAAGGGACAAAAAAAAAATGATTATGAAAAAGCTCGCTGAGATTACACGTAACTCAGGAAAAAATGAGCGTCTCGATGAGCCGAAAACCCGGAAGGGCGGTTCATGCAAAAATGAGATTGAAACGAAAGACAATTGACTATATCTGGCAAACTACCATCCCCTTGGGGCACCTGCAACTGATAAATGGCCGTTCTCATCAGAAGCTTTTGTACTTGTGAACTCAAAATTTCTAAGGATTGTAGTGGTTACTGTGTTCAATGTACCACCAACCCATAAAATTACCATTTTCCAAGCTTTGTAATTCCGTGGAGTCATGCCTTTGGCTGACTACCACCCTTATACATCGATTTGAGCCTATGCTTTCGTTTGAAACTCTCTTTCTTCATTCTACTTTCAAAGCTTTATACAAAAAACGTTTTCTTCCTATTTTGATAATGACACTGTCTGAAACAAGCATTTTGGGAAACTAAAATTCTTTGTGTGTATTTTGAAAACAAACTTGAGCAACTAGGTGCATTCAACGAAACATGCATGAACGAATGTGTGTCGATGTCCATTTCAATACAAGCTACCAACAGGCTCTCTCCCCAGTATGGTCTGTGGTCAGTGGCAAGAATGAAAAAACAGAATGAAAAGCATGAGAAAATGAATAAGCTCGCTAAGCTGAAAACCCGAAAGGGCGGCTTAGGCAAAAATGAGCACCCCGCTGGATTAACAACCTACAGAGGCAATTCAGGCAAAAGCAGGGGCAATGAAAAATTTTATTCCCCGGTGGATCAAAAACCCGAAAAGGCGATCCAGGCAAAAATGGCATGGTGATGAAAAACAACAAACAAAACAAAAGCAAACATGCAAAAAGCATTGACCACAGATGCGATATCCAAGGTGCGCTCAGCATTAAAGCACCCAGCAATGACAGTGCCATCGAAAAGGTTCTACTCTCTACGGGTTTATGAACGGGATACAGCTCCTTGTCCTCAGCCATGGTCTCGATGCGTCTTTCAACGACGGCATCTCCAAAGGGGATTTCCACAAGCATATGTTAGAACACGAGCCATTACGTGCCCAATATTCCAACATTTTGTCTACTTCTGTGAAGTTGTGTCTGCAAATCGCCAACCATCATGCACTTCAAGCATTCATACATGCATAATCATGCATCATATATGCTCATGTATCTGATAAGGTGGTTATACTATCCATGCACATTGCATTTTCAATTCTTATGTTAATATCTGTCAAAATTTCTACAATCATATCTGTCAAATTTTCTACAATCATGTCAATTTCAAATTTCTACAATCATGTCAATTTCAAATTTCTACAATCATGTCAATTTCAAATTTCTACAATTATGTCAGTTTCTAACTTCTACAATCATGTCAATTTCTAATTTCTACAGTCATGTCAATTTCAAACTCCTGCAGTCATGTCAAGTCAATTTCAATCTAGATCCACAATGCAGTTTGCTATATGTTCGGCCAAGTGGCTAGTTCGCATCCAAGAACAGCTTGTGCCTTTCAATTCATTTTTGTTATCAGCCAAGTGGCTAGTTCAAATACAAGAACAGCTTGTGCCTGTCAATTTCCTATTATTATCAGCCAAGTGGCTAGTTCGTATCCAAGAACAGCTTGTGCTTGTCAATTTGCTTCTGTTATCAGCCAAGCGGCTAGTTCAAATACAAGAACAGCTTGTGCCTATCTACCTGTCAGTATTCTCGGTCAAGTTCAGAGTTCGAGCCAAAAGAACAACTTGTACCTGTCGATTTGCTGTTTGTTTCCCCAGTAAACCTTGTTATTCGCTATCTTGTGGATGTCTACCAATCCCGCAGTGGATACGACATACCCTGTTTTTGCCATCTTGTTAATGTCTACCAATCCCGCAATGGATACGACATATTTTGTTAAACCCAACTCTTAGTTTGTCTTGCATTCATAACCCAAATGTTGCATGGCATACATGACATTCACAAATGTATTTTTACGCCCAAAATCAGTGCAAATGTCAATATTTAAGTATCTTCGTCCTGTCAAGCCAAAGACTGTGTCTCTTGACCCTCCAGACAAAGAAACTTAAATAGGGGCAGCTGTCATACCCTCATTTTGGACCTAAAAATACTCCTTCAATATTCTTTTCTATTTCTGATAGTTTTCAATTCACAATGTTTTACTTTGCAATTTTCTACCGTGCTTCAATTGCATATTTTTACTGTTTCTATCTTTAATTTTCTTGCCTTTTATTCCAAACATTTGCATAAAAATCATACAGAAAGGGTATTTTGGTCATTTCCTGCAGTGGAACCCATTTTAGTCCCTACATTTGTCTCTGAGTCTTTTCAACTTGTCTCAACAAATCATTGATCAAACTTTGTTTAAAAATCATTTTCAACATTGCATCTGAGTCAGTCTGAGCCGTTTTAGTCCTTAGGGGCATTTTAGTCTTTTTACATCAAAATTTTGACAGAGAGGTATTTTAAAATACCTCATTTTGGTAATTTGTTCATTTTAGTCCATTTTGTCGTTTTTTAACCGTTTCACTTTACGTTGTTTTCAAAATTACTCTTTTTACCCATTTTATTTCTTTATTTTGCAAGTTAGTCCAATCTATTTTCAAAATTACAATTTTAGGTCCAATTTTATATTTTATGAGCAAGATAGTCCAATTTTATTCTTTTTGCAGGATAGTCCTTTAGTTTTATTATTTTGCAGAAAGGTCCTTAAGTCAAATTTAGTCCAAGAAGCCACGCAAGCAGTCAAGGCCAGGTGTCACAGTCCCATTGGTCCATGGTACACATGGCAGCCTATAAAAGGCCGGCCACTGTAGAGTCAGGAAAAAGAGCCACAGAATTCATGCCGCATCACAAACAGTTCACAATTTTCTCTCTCTATTCAATTACGATCGAAATCCACCAAAACTCAGAAAATCACAAGAACACAGAGCAATTTCTACAAACCCTAACTTTTCCAGAATCGAATTCAAGCAAAATGCAGTGAAATCCATGGCAGTTCTCAGAGATTCAACCTTGAACCTTCATCATTGAACCACTTCCCCTACAATTCAAGCGCGAATTCACCACTGAAAGCAGCGAACTCAAGCGCGATCGCAGAGGAAGATTGAGAAGAAGAAGGAAAGAAAATTCAAAGGATTTGAACCGGCGAAGAAGAAGAAGAAGAAATTACCGATTTATTTTCGGATTCAAGCCAAGAAATCAACAAACAGAATCAAAATTCAAGAGTTCTTGAAGATTCCGGTTCGAATCTCCGATTAAAACACAGGTAAATACATGAACATACCTCTTTCTTGCTCAAGAACATCAACGAATTCAAATCGATGTAGATCCATGGAAGTTCAAAAAAATTCATTCAAAAAACTGTGAAACCCTAAAAACCTTTGAAAACCGAAAAGATTCCGCGATCTACAACGAATATGAACCGTTGTAGATCTACGAATTCATAAAAGATTTCATTCAGAAAAAGATTGGAACAAAAGAACAAGAACAGTTTGAAAACCGCAAAGAAACTTTCAAGATCTACATCGATTTACAGCTTGCATGCAAGTTTCAACGGTGGATGTGTGTTTAGAACAACAAAACGAATTGATTGAAGCATGTTTGAACGGATTCTGGGTAGTTTAGGTCAGATTAGGGTTAGGGTTTCATGAGAGAAAATGAGAGAAGAAGAGAGAACGGTGAAGAAGAAAGAGAAAGAAAGAAAGAAAATGACCTGAACCGGGCCAAATCCTTTTATATAGGCGCGCTGGACCAGGTTGGTTCAGACCCGATCCAACTTCCTACGCCCCTGGCCATTAGATCTAGGTATAGGAGGATCTGGATCAATCCAACGCCTCTGAGGCACCCTGAGGATCCGGATCCACCAAGCTGCGTGGGTTTGGGCTTCGTAACCGTGGGCCTTGTTTTCCTTTATTTTTTCTTGAGTTTTTTTGCTATGCACACCCCTGTTCTTGCTATCTGAACCCCTATGCGCTCTAGTTTTCTTGCAAAAATTCCAAAAAATGTGCTATGTGTTTCTTGATGCATTTTTAATTGTTTTGTGATAGTTTTACATATTTAAAATTGATTAAAAATATATGCTAATTTTTTCTATTGATTTGTGTACTTTGTGTTTTTTTTGTGAAGTTTCTTGCATGACTTTTGATCTAATTTTTGCCATATGATGTTGATACTTGATACATGACTTTGTGATATGTTTACTTCTGAGTTCATGCTAATTCTTACAATTTTCCAAGTTTAATTGTTAGTTTCCAATTTTGCAAGTTTAATTGTTAGTTTCTTGTTTTGCAAGTTTAAATTGTTGTTTGTTAGTTTAATTGTTAGCTTCTTGTTTTCTCAAGTAATGTGATTCCTTTGTTTGAAAATAAAGTGCGAAATATGCTTGTGAGTGTGTGAAGATTTTAGGTTTGAACGTGTCTTATAATTCTCATATTGTGCTTAAAATAAACCCCTTGAAAATTGCTTTGAATGAGAGAATTATAGGTCATGCGCTTGCTTAAAATCTTGTGACTAACTTTTCGTGCATTTTTCGTTCCATTATTACATCTTGCTATTGATATTTTGTCAATTTGTTAACATTTTTTTACTATCATTTTATATCTTGTTTTGCTAACCGTTTCATTTCCTGTTTCATACAAATTGAGCATTCCATCATCTCATCTCTATCCTTTAGCTTAGGTTTTATTCAATTTCTACGCCATTTTCCATATCATTTTTAGGTAGTTACTTCTTCATTTTTTCTTCTTCTTGCAAGACCATAGAATGT
Organism: Medicago lupulina; assembly: GCA_958299785.1. Lineage (NCBI taxonomy): Eukaryota > Viridiplantae > Streptophyta > Magnoliopsida > Fabales > Fabaceae > Medicago > Medicago lupulina. The sequence goes on along the minus strand of OY283144.1, from coordinate 47,028,570 downwards.
AAACTAGGGCCAATGTAAAGGACAATAAACTCTATAATGATGTACACCGACACAAGCACCGACACGCACACACGTTGTATGACTTACCATTAGATGTATGTTTAGGAAACGCAAAACTTAGAAAAAATCCATTTTCCAAAAAGTTAGCCATCTCATCAGTTGAAAAACAATTTTTTCCAATAAACTTTGGAGTCAAAACTCCATCGTATTTTCCTTTCATTTTCTTAATCAAAAATTCAAATGCGAACTAATTCCTACTTAGACTACCATTTTCCTTAATAATTGAACCAACCTCACTATTTTCTTTCTCAAGCCTGTACGGCCTCTTTCTTTCCTTCAAAACTATTTTCAAAAATTAAAATCAACCTAAACTCACAAAAAATCTTTTTGAGAGAGAACTACATGGAGTTTGATCCCTTAAAAGGGTATGTAGGCAAGAGGTCAAAACCTCTCCAAGTCCAATAAAAATAAAATCCAAACACTTCTTTCCCCATTCTTAAAACGAACAATCTTTTTTCCCAATAAATAGCATTAAAAATAAAGCGTAGACGTAAATCTAGAAAAACGGTTCCTATAGAGTACTATAGTCGTTATGGGTGCCTAACACCTTCCCGTAGCGAAAATTGCCCCCGAACTTAGAATTTCTAAGGGTTTTTCTCAATTTCTCCCTTCCCCAAAAAAAATAGAGATATCAATGATTGAAAGGTTCAAGCCTAATTAATGACTTGACACCCGAAAATCGCGATAACAACTGGATTGGTACCACATGCATTTAAGATGTTAGAGTTTCATAGTCAAGTGAAGTTGCATTGTCCAGTCAAGTTTTATAAGATGTTTATGAAGATGAATTATGATGATACTTGTGATGCTAAATGTTATTTGTCGTGACGTGTTTATGTGATGATTTGTTGTTAACTATAATCGTTGAATTATATGTTTAATATTATTGTTTTGTGAATCTCACCCCTTCTGCTTGAAAATGTTGCTCTTCGTATGAGTAACTTGCAGGTAATCAAGATTAGGTGCAGGCGTGTGAGCACTTTCCTCGGTTGAGTCTTAGGTGCTCTGATATGTAACGGGATGGGGAAACTTGTTAAATGCTTTTCTATTCCTTGCATGTCATTTATGATTTCAAAAGACTATTTTTAGATGAACTTTCTAAGATGCTTTGATGAGGCCTGCGTGCCAAGACTTTTTATGATTCCGCTGCAATGTTTAAGATGTTTTAATAAAGAATAAATTGTTATTTATTCATATATGAGATTTATGTGAAATGTGATGCTCCGTTATGTGATTAACTCTGATTTATTTAAAGAAATTTTTATGTCGGGAAAACGGGGTGTTACAATTGGTATCAGAGCAGGTCGGTCCATCCGGCCAAGTAGAAGAGTCTTGTTGTGTCGAGTATCAGTTGATGTATTGTTATATGTCATGCTGGTTGTTGTGTAGAGAACTAAGATAGCTGGAAGAAACGACGCTGCGATTGTTGCTGCACTGGAAGCTGCTGCTCAAGCTGTAGGACAATAGCCAAATGCGAATGCTGGTGCGAATGCTGAGGTCCGTATGTTAGAGACCTTCCTGAGAAATCATCCTCCTACCTTCAAAGGGAGATATGATCCTGATGGAGCTCAGACGTGGCTCAAGGAGATCGAGAGAGTGTTCAGAGTTATGCAGTGCACGGAGGTGCAGAAGGTGCGTTTTGGTACGCACATGCTAGCTGAGGAAGCTGACGACTGGTGGATTGGTCTTCTACCTATTCTAGAGCAAGATGGTGCTGAGGTTACTTGGGTTGTGTTCAAGAGAGAGTTCCTTGATAGATATTTTCCGAAAGATGTTCGCGGGAAGAAGGAGATTGAGTTCCTTTAGCTGAAGCAAGGGAACATGTCGGTGACTGAGTATGCTACCAAGTTTGTGGAGTTGGCTAAGTTCTATCCACATTATACTGCTGAGACTGCTGAGTTCTTCAAATGTATCAAGTTCGAGAATTGTTTGCGTGCTGATATCAAGAGGGCAATTGGTTACCAGAAGATCAGAAATTTTTCTGAGCTGGTGAGTAGTTGCAGAATTTACGAAGAGGATACAAAAGCTCATAACAAGTGGTGTGAAGGGCCATAAGAGTAATGCTTGTCCTGGAGAGGTGAAACTGTGTTTCCGTTGCGGTAAGAAAGGGCATACTACTACAGAGTGCAAACATGGTAACATTGTGTGCTTTAATTGCGAGGAAGAAGGTCACATTGGTTCGCAATGCAAGAAGCATAAGAAGGTTCAGTCTACTGGGAGAGTTTTTGCTTTGACTGGTACTCAGACAGAGAATGAGGATCGTTTGATCAGAGATACTTGTTATTTTGATAATATACCTTTAGTTGCTATTATTGATACTGGTGCTACGCATTGTTTTATTGCTCTTGATTGTGCTGCTAAGTTGAATCTTGTCATATCTGATATGAATGGGGAGATGGTTGTCGAAAATCCAGCTAAGGGTTCGGTGACTACTTCTCTTGTGTGTTTAAGATGTCCTGTGTCTATGTTTGGTCGTGACTTTGAGATTGACTTGGTCTGTTTACCGTTGGTCGGAATGGATGTAATCCTGGGGATGAATTGGTTGGAATACAATCACGTCCTTATTAAGTGTTTTAGCAAGACGGTGCATTTTTCTTCTGCTGAAGAAGAGAGTGGAGTAGAATTCTTATCTACTAAGCAGATGAAACAGTTAGAACGCGATGGAATTATGATGTTTTCTTTGATGGCGTCGTTATCTATTGAGAATCAGGCAGAGATTGATAAGCTACAAGTGGTATGCGATTTTCCAGAAGTTTTTCCTGATGAAATTCCTGATGTGCCTCCAGAAAGAGAAGTTGAATTTTCGATTGATCTTGTTCCTGGAATGAAGCCTGTGTCTATAACACCTTATCGTATGTCAGCTTCTGAGTTGGCGGAGCTGAAGAAACAATTAGAGGATTTTCATGAGAAGAAGTTTGTTAGGCCGAGTGTTTCACCTTGGGGAGCATCGGTGTTGCTAGTAAAGAAGAAAGATGGCAGTATGAGATTGTGCATTGACTATCGACAGTTGAACAAAGTGACGATAAAGAATAGATATCCACTTTTGAGAATTGACGACTTGATGAATCAGATAGTGGGTGCACGTGTGTTTAGCAAGATAGATTTGAGATCATGTTATCACCAAATTAAAGTGAAGGATGAAGATATGCAGAAGACAGCGTTTAGGACGCGTTATGGACATTATGAGTATACGGTGATTCCCTTCGGTGTTACTAATGCACCTAGTGTATTTATGGAGTACATGAACAGAATCTTTCATGCTTAATTGGATCGTTTTGCTGTGGTTTTCGTTGATGATATTTTGATATACTCTAAGACTGAAGAAGAACATGTTGAGCATTTAAAGATTATTTTGCAAGTGTTGAAAGAGAATAAGATGTTTGCCAAATTGTCAAAGTGTGAATTTTGGTTGAAAGAGGTGAGTTTTCTTGGCCATGTTATTTCTGGTAATGGTGTTGCAATGGATCCGTCTAAAGTTGAAGCGGTATCACAATGGGAGACTCCTAAGTCGGTTACAAAGATTAGAAGCTTTTTGGGTTTAGCTGGTTATTACCGAAGATTCATAGAAGGATTTTCTAAGTTGGCTCTTCCGTTAACGCAGTTGACGTGTAAGGGTAAATCATTGTGAGAACAGTTTTAAAGAGTTGAAGAAGTGGTTGACGACGACTCCAGTCTTGATTTTGCCGAAGTCCGATGAACCTTTTGTTGTTTATTGTGATGCGTCCAAGTTGGGTTTAGGTGGTGTGCTTATGCAAGATGGTAAAGTGGTTGCTTATGCATCAAGACAGTTGAGAATTCATGAACGAAATTATCCTACTCATGATCTTGAATTGGCTGCAGTAGTGTTTGTGCTTAAGATTTGGAGACATTACTTGTATGGTTCGAGATTTGAAGTGTTCAGTGATCACAAGAGCTTGAAGTATTTGTTTGATCAGAAGGAATTGAATATGAGACAACGAAGGTGGCTTGAATTGTTGAAAGATTACGACTTTGGTTTGAATTATCATCCGTGTAAGGCTAATGTTGTTGCAGATGCCTTAAGTAGGAAGACTTTGCATATGTCTGCTATGATGGTGAAAGAGTTTGAGTTACTGGAACAGTTTAGAGATTTGAGTTTAGTTTGTGAAAGGACACCTCAGAGTGTAAAGCTGGGAATGCTGAGGTTTGAAAATGAATTCCTGAAAAGTATTAAAGAAGCGCAAAAAGAGGATGTAAAGTTTGTGGACGTATTGATTGCTAGTAATCAGACTGAGGACAGTGACTTTAAGGTTGATGATCAAGGAGTGTTGAGATTCCGAGGTAGGATTTGCATTCCTGATAATGATGATATAAAGAAGATGATTCTTAAAGAGAGTCACAGAAGTAGCTTGAGTATTCATCCGGGAGCTACCAAGATGTATCATGATTTGAAGAAGTTATTTTGGTGGTCTGGATTGAAACGTGACGTGGCACAGTTTGTATATTCTTGTTTGATTTGTCAGAAGTCGAAAGTCGAGCATCAGAAACCTGCTGGATTGATGACACCGCTAGATGTGCCAGAGTGGAAATGGGATAGTATATCCATGGATTTTGTGACGAGTTTGCCTAATACTCCTAAAGGGAATGACGCTATTTGGGTGGTTGTTGATAGATTGACGAAGTCGGCTCATTTTATTTTGATTAATATCACCTTTCCCGTGGCTTAGTTGGCAGAGATTTATGTTCAAGATACAGTGAAGCTACATGGTGTTCCTTCGAGCATTGTATCAGATAGAGATCCAAGGTTTACTTCTAGATTTTGGAAGAGTTTGCAAGAGGCTTTAGGTTTTCAGTTGAGGTTGAGTTCGGCTTATCATCCGCAGACAGATGGTCAGTCGGAGAGAACGATTCAGTCGTTGGAGGATTTGTTGAGGGTTTGTGTACTTGAGCAAAGAGGGACTTGGGATAGTCATCTTCCGTTGATAGAGTTCACGTACAATAACAGTTACCATTCGAGTATTGGAATGGCACCTTTAGAGGCTTTGTATGGCCGGAGATGCAGAACTCTGTTGTGTTGGTTTGAGTCAGGTGAGAACGTGGTTCTAGGACCAAAGATTGTGCAGCAGACTACTGAGAAGGTAAAGATGATTCAAGAAAAGATGAAAGCGTCGCAGAGTCGACAGAAGAGTTACCATGATAAGCGAAGAAAAGACCTTGAATTTCAAGAGGGAGATCATGTGTTCTTAAGAGTTACTCCCATGACCGGTGTTGGTCGTGCATTGAAGTCAAAGAAGTTGACTCCGAAGTTTATTGGTCCGTATCAAATATCGCAAAGAGTTGGAACGGTGGCATACCGAGTGGGTTTACCACCGCATCTTTCGAATTTGCATGATGTATTTCATGTGTCGCAACTTCGGAAGTATGTTCCGGATCCATCTCATGTGATCCAAAGGGATGATGTGCAAGTTAGGGATAACCTTCGATTGAGACCTTACTAGTGAGGATTAAGGGTCGTGAAGTGAAGAGGTTGAGAGGCAAGGAGATAACTCTTGTGAAAGTCGTTTGGCATGGAGCGACTGGTGAAAGCTTGACGTGGGAGCTAGAGAGTAAGATGCTGGAATCTTATCCAGAGTTGTTTGTTGAAGGTAAATTTTCGAGGACAAAAATCTTATAAGTTGGGGAGAGTTGTAACGCCTACTTTAGATTATTTTAATTATTTAATTATTTGAATTATTTGAGGAGTCTAGATATATTTATATATATTTTAAGAGATGTGGAGATTAAGATTTAAGTGATTTTTTATGTGATTTATGTGACGTGGTGACTTATTTTATTGTTTAATAAAATAAGATTTGAAAATAAAATAAATATAGAGATGTGGGGTAGTTTTGAGATTTTAGAGTGTTATGTGGGAGAAAGAGTAAATAAGATAAGATTTGTTGGGAATATAAAAAGGGAAATTAGGTTAAGAAACTTTCAGTACGTACGATTCAGTTTTTGGGAGAAAAACCAGAGAAGAGAGAAGTGACCAAGGAGAGCTGCGTTTTCTGCAAAACTAAGGTAAGGGTGAGCCTAACATTTCAATTCTATTAAACTGTAATCCATCTAATTATCATTAACAAGTGATGAATTGATGATTAGATGATGTGAAGTTGTGAAACTGATGTAGGAATTGAATACAAAACCTAGAATAATCATAGTGCTAATGTTTCTGATAGTTTTGAGGTTAAACATGGTGAAATTTGGGACTTTTGGTGAGAAATTCGTAGAACCCGTAGCCTGTCTGTTCATTGCTCGCCTAGGCGAGCTAAGCAACTCGCCACGGCGAGTAGACGTTCATCGCTCGCGAGGCGAGCAACCCAACTCGCCATAGCGAGTAGCACCTGACCCCTCGCGAGGCGAGCAATCCCACTCGCCATAGCGAGTTGACCTGTGAGAATGGTGAATTTTAGAATGTTGTTTTAAGACGCGTTTTAGATGGTTTTGAGTGCCTTGATGTATATAAGAATGATTAGGTAAGTTTTTAGGATCAAATTGGACCTAGGGAACTTATAATTGACGTTTTTGGATGAAAAATGTGAAAAAGGCCGAGAGCACCAAGTATTGCTCGCCTTCAGTTCGCCCCCAACTCGCCAAAGGCGAGTAACCTCTAGTTGAGCTCGCGAGGCAAGTAGATCAACTCGCCATGGCGAGTAGTGCGGTTGCAGACTGCCATAACTTTTTGTTTTGGGATCTGTTTCATGTACGACCTTGAGAGTTGACCCTTGGGTAGTAGTGGAAGATAACTATATTATAAATGACGATCTGTATTGATGCTTTGAGATGATTTAATGTTGTGATGCTGATTTGTGATTTATGTGAATCATATGCGAAGAATATTGGTATTGTTTTGAATGATGATTCCTGTAACACCCCGTTTTCCCAACATAAAAATTTCTTAAACAATTATCAGAGTATGCAAACACAACAACGGAGTATTACATGAAAAACTTAATCCGAAACAGTTAAATAATAATTTAACCAATTTACTTCAAAACTTTGCAGCGGAATTATTACTAAAATTTCATAAACGTTTGGCACGCAGGCCCCATAAAAATATCCCAAGAAGTTAGTTCCATTATTTGCAAAATAACATAAATTGTCACGTAAAAGAATGAAGCATGCATAAAGACAACCCCATCCCGTTACGTATCAGAGCGACCTAAACGACACAGTGATGCAAGGCCACTCACGAGCAACTGCAACACTAAGCACGATCACCTGCACTTGCCCACAAGGCGGCAATTCCAGCAGAAGGGGTGAGAATTCATAACAAATAATACTAATCAACATAATACGGAATATCAATTAACATCAAAACATTAATAGCATTCTTGCATCATTTAATAACATATAGCACGTAATCACATAATCAACTTCATGTCATACTTAAGCAAGTAGCATAGATAGGCAACACTTATCACGTAATCACATATTCATCCCTTCATCAACAACATGACGTCATAAATATGACCATGCGACAATGCTCTTAGACTCCTTATATGCATGTGGTACCAAACTTCATCATAAGTATTAATATACTTTTAAACGTGCGGAGGACAAAGCTCCTAAATAACGTGCGGAGGACAAAGCTCCTAACATGGTGAGGACTAAGCTCAATGTATGCTATGCATGGACTCAACTCAAATAACATTTATCCTTAATCACCTTATCAACATGCATCCAAGAAATTGGAGCTAAACAACAACTTATCAATGCATATATAACATATACATATATCACAACGGTTCAGTTTAATAACTTCAGCAACATAATTCAAATCACAGGAAGCAGCATGATATCATTATATCAATTACAATTCAAGGCAACATAAAACTTTAACATAATTGCATTAGGCATAATACTTAATTCATATCCTACTACCATAACCCAACCATCCATACTTGAAAGGCTCTGAATAGGGCTCTCAGCACCACCACTAGGCTTAAATAACACTCAGGAAACATCTCCCAATCAAACACACAGTACAGATCACTCAACCCTCACAACTTCCAAAACTGGTAGTGTTCGCGAGGCGAGTGGATAAGCTCGCCGTGGCGAGCTGCCAGAAGCAACTCGCGAGGCGAAGGGAAATGCTCGCTATGGCGAGCTGCAGAAACAACTCGCGAGGCGAGGAAAAAGTGCTCGCTATGGCGAGCTGCAGAAGCAACTCGCGAGGCGAGGAAAAAGTGCTCGCTATGGCGAGCTGCAGAAGCAACTCGCGAGGCGAGGATCACCGCTCGCCGTGGCGAGCGATGAATTTCGCTGCGGCCAGAACTGCTAAACTCTCAAAAACTCACCAATTCTCATGGTTCTAAGCCTGCTATTGATTCCAGAATTCATCCTAAACATATTCTAAGGTCTAGGAACATTTTCTACATCAATTAAACCTATTCCAACTGTTAATCCATCAATTTATAAGGTTTTGACCTAGTTTTCATCTTCTCTCAAATTAATCCTAATCTTTGTTAATTGCTACCAGAATTATGCCAAGCAATATTACTTAATCATGAATCTCACCCTTACCTGGTTAGCAGCAGAAAATCGCAGGTCTCACTCTTCTCTTCTCCTTCACGTGCGTGCGTTTTCTTTTTCTTTCTGTTTCCAAGGTCTGTACGCGTTACAGACTTCTAACCCTAGTTGCCTTATTTATACTGCCAACAAATCTTATCTTATTTACTCTTTCTCCCACATAACTCTCTAAAATCCAAAACTAACCCATAACTAAATATTTTATTTTCTTTTCAAATCTTATTTTATTTAACAATAAAATAAGTCTCTTAACCTTATCCTTAACATTATATCTTATCACCAAATCATCCAAAATATATTAAAACACATCAAAACATATCAAAACATATCAAAACACTTATATATTATATAAATATAATATAATCACCTAAACTCGATTTAAATAAATACTAAAACGAACGTGGGCGTTACAACTCTCCCCCACTTAAAAGATTTTCGTCCTCGAAAATTACCTCAAGCAAATAACTCTGGATAAGACTCCAGCATCTTACTCTCAAGCTCCCAAGTCAAGCTTTCACCAGTCGCTCCCGACCAAACGACTCTAACGAGAGGTATATCCTTGCCTCTCAACGTCTTTACTTTCCGATCATCAATCCTTACCGGTAAAGTCTCCACCGTAAGGTTGTCTCTAACTTGCACATCATCGCTCTGAATCACATGGGATGGATCCGGAACATACTTCCGAAGCTGCGACACATGGAAAACATTATGCAAATTCGAAAGATGTGGTGGTAACCCAACTCGGTACGCCACCGTTCCAACCCTCTCTAAAATCTGATACGGGCCAATAAATCTCGGAGTCAACTTCTTTGACTTCAACGCACGCCCAACACCAGTCATAAGCGTGACCCTTAGAAACACGTGGTCTCCTTCCTGAAACTCGAGATCTTTCCTTCGCTTATCATGGTAACTCTTTTGTCGACTCTGCGACGCTTTCATTTTCTCTTGAATCATCTTAACTTTCTCAGTAGTTTGCTGGACAATCTCCGGTCCTAAGACCACTCTTTCACCTGACTCAAACCAACACAACGGAGTTCTGCATCTCCGACCATACAAAGCCTCAAAAGGTGCCATTCCAATACTAGAATGATAACTATTATTGTATGTGAACTCGATTAACGGAAGATGACTATCCCAAGTCCCTCCTTGCTCAAGAACACAAACCCTCAATAAATCCTCTAGCGACTGAATTGTCCTCTCCGACTGACCATCTGTCTGCGGATGATACGCCGAACTCAATCTCAACTTAGAACCCAAAGCCTCTTGCAAACTCTTCCAAAATCTAGAAGTAAATCTTGGATCTCTATCGGATACTATGCTCGAAGGAACACCATGCAATCTCACAATCTCCTTGATGTAAATCTCTGCCAACTGGGCAACAGGGAAACTAATATTAATCGGTAGAAAATGAGCCGACTTCGTCAATCGATCAACAATAACCCAAATGGCGTCATTCCCTCTTGGAGTATTCGGCAAACTAGTCACAAAATCCATGGATATACTATCCCATTTCCACTCCGGTACATCTAAAGATACCATCATGCCAGCCGGTTTCTGATGCTCGATTTGCGACTTCTGGCAAACTAAACAAGCATACACAAACTGTGCCACATCACGTTTCAAACCAGACCACCAAAACAACTTCTTCAAATCATGATACATCTTCGTAGCTCCCGGGTGAATGCTCAAGCTACTTCTGTGACTCTCTTCAAGAATCATCTTCTTAATCTCTTCATTGTCAGGAATACAAATCCTACCTCGGAATCTCAACACTCCTAGATCATCGACTTGAAAATCACTATCTTCAGTCTGATTACCAGCAACCATTAAATCAACAAACTTGACATCTTCTTTCTGCGCCTCTCTTATATTCATCAAGAAGTCACTATCAATCTTCAACATCCCTAGCTTCACACTCTGAGGCGTCCTTTCACAAACCAAACTCAAATCTCTAAATTGCTCAAGTAATTCGAACTCCTTAACCATCATGGCAGACATATGCAAAGTCTTCCTACTCAAGGCATCTGCTACCACATTCGCTTTACCCGGATGATAATTCAACCCAAAGTCGAAGTCCTTTAAAAGTTCAAGCCATCTTCTCTGCCTCATATTCAATTCCTTCTGATCGAAAAGATACTTCAAGCTCTTGTGATCACTGAACACTTCGAATCTCGCACCATATAAGTAGTGTCTCCACATCTTCAATACAAAAACCACAGCTGCTAATTCCAAATCATGCGTCGGGTAATTCTTCTCATGAATCCTCAACTGTCTTGAAGCATAAGCTACCACTTTACCTTCTTGCATAAGCACACCTCCTAAACCCAACTTAGACGCATCACAATACACTGCAAATGGCGCATCTGGCTTCGGCAAAATCAAAACTGGAGCAGTCGTCAAACGCTTCTTCAACTCATTGAAACTGTTCTCACAATGCACATCCCAAACAAAAGCTCTACCCTTACAAGTCAACTGGGTCAACGGAAGAGCTAACTTGGAGAATCCTTCAATAAACCTTCTATAATAACCAGCTAAACCCAAAAAGCTCCTGATCTCAGTAACCGACTTCGGAGTCTCCCATTGCGATACGGCTTCAATCTTAGACGGATCTACTGCAATACCATCACCAGAGATAACATGACCAAGGAAACTCACTTCTTCCAACCAGAACTCACACTTAGACAATTTGGCATAAAGTTTCTTTTCTTTCAATACTTGCAAGACAATCTTCAGATGTTCAGCATGCTCTTCCTCAGTCTTGGAGTAAATCAGAATATCATCAATAAATACAACTACGAACCGATCCAGAAATGCATGGAAGATGCGATTCATATACTCCATAAATACTCCCGGTGCATTAGTAACTCCAAAAGGCATAACCTTGTACTCATAATGGCCATAACGCGTTCTGAAAGCTGTCTTCTGCATATCTTCATCCTTTACTTTAATCTGGTGATAACCCGACCTCAAATCAATCTTGCTGAAAACACGTGCACCCACTAACTGATCCATCAAATCATCAATCCTCGGAAGTGGATACCTATTCTTGATAGTTACCTTATTCAACTGCCGATAATCGATACATAGCCTCATACGACCGTCCTTCTTCTTTACTAGTAACACTGGCGCTCCCCAAGGTGAAACACTTGGTCTAACAAATTTCTTCTCGAGCAAATCTTCCAACTGTTTCTTCAACTCAGCTAATTCGGAAGCAGACATACGATAAGGTGCCATCGACACCGGCTTAGTTCCAGGAACAAGATCAATAGAAAACTCGACTTCCCTCTCCGGAGGCACATCAGGAATTTCATCTGGGAAAACTTCAGGAAAGTCACATACCACTTGCAATCTATCGATCACCGCTTGATTCTCTAAAGATAAAGAAGCCATCAACGAAAACATCAACATGCCGTCACGTTCTAGTTGCTTCAGCTGTTTAGTAGATAAGAACTCAGCACCACTTTCCTCTTCAGGAGACGAGAAATGCACCGTCTTGCGAAAACAATTGATAAGAACGTGGTTGTACTCTAACCAATTCATACCCAGAATCACATCCATACCGCTCAACGGTAGACAAACTAAATCCATCTCAAAATCGCGACCAAACATAGACAAAGGACAACTTAAACATACGAGAGAAGTAGTCACCGAACCCTTAGCTGGAGTTTCGACAACCATCTCTCCATTCATATCAGACATAGCAAGACTCAAAGCAGAAACACAGTCTAAAGCAATAAAGCAATGCGTAGCACCAGTATCAATAATAGCAACTAAAGGAGTATTATTAATATAGCAAGTACCTCTGATCAAACGATCATCACTGTCTGTCTGAGTACCAGTCAGGGCAAAAACTCGACCTGTAGTAGGCGCCCTCTTTGGCTGCTTGCACTGGGAACCAATATGACCCTCTTCATTGCAGTTGAAGCATACACTGTCATTACGCTTGCAGTCAGCTACCAAGTGACCCTTCTTGCCACACCGGACACACTTCTTGATCTCCTCAGGACAAACATTGCTCTTGTGGCCTTTCACACCACAGTTAAAACACAATCTCAGCAGGAGTACCCTTCCTCGCAGTCTGCCTATCCACGACCATCCTCTGTTTCCCTTTATCAGCAGGGGCACTATAAGGTTTAGGGCGACTCTGCTGGCCCTTGGCTTTCCTATCATTCACTACCTTGTAGTGAGCTTTTGTATCCTCTTCATAGATCCGGCAGCTATTCACCAAATCCGGAAAAACTCTGATCTGCTGATACCCAATCGCCCTCTTAATGTCGGGCCTCAAACCGTTCTCGAACTTGATACATTTAGAAAACTCCGCGGTCTCAGCAGCATAGTGCGGATAGAACTTCGCCAACTCCACGAACTTGGCAGCATACTCAGTCACTGACATATTTCCCTGCTTCAGCTCAAGGAACTCGATCTCTTTCTTCCAGCGAACATCTTCCGGAAAGTACCTCCTCAGAAACTCCCTCCTGAAAACAGCCCAAGTCACAACAGCCCCATCCTGCTCGAGGCTAGGTAACACACTGACCCACCAATCATCAGCTTCCTCAGACAGCTGATGTGTACCAAACCGCACCTGCTGGGCTTCGGTGCACTGCATCACTCTGAAAATCCTCTCAATCTCCTTAAGCCACGTCTGGGCTCCATCGGGGTCATACCTTCCCTTAAAAGTTGGAGGATGATTCCTCATAAAAGTCTCCAACATCCGTGTCTCAGCATTCACGCCAGCATTTGCATTAGGTTGCTGACCCACAGCATTAGCCATTGCTTCCAAAGCAGCAGCAAGAGCAGCATCGTTCCTTCCAGCCATCCTGGTATAGAACAACAAACAGTAGCAGCAACATAAGATTTAGTAATACAAATATTACTAAACTCAACAAGACTCTCTAATTGGCCGGACAGACCGACTTGCTCTGATACCAATTGTAACACCCCGTTTTCCCAACATAAAAATTTCTTAAACAATTATCAGAGTATGCAAACACAACAACGGAGTATTACATGAAAAACTTAATCCGAAACAGTTAAATAATAATTTAACCAATTTACTTCAAAACTTTGCAGCGGAATTATTACTAAAATTTCATAAACGTTTGGCACGCAGGCCCCATAAAAATATCCCAAGAAGTTAGTTCCATTATTTGCAAAATAACATAAATTGTCACGTAAAAGAATGAAGCATGCATAAAGACAACCCCATCCCGTTACGTATCAGAGCGACCTAAACGACACAGTGATGCAAGGCCACTCACGAGCAACTGCAACACTAAGCACGATCACCTGCACTTGCCCACAAGGCGGCAATTCCAGCAGAAGGGGTGAGAATTCATAACAAATAATACTAATCAACATAATACGGAATATCAATTAACATCAAAACATTAATAGCATTCTTGCATCATTTAATAACATATAGCACGTAATCACATAATCAACTTCATGTCATACTTAAGCAAGTAGCATAGATAGGCAACACTTATCACGTAATCACATATTCATCCCTTCATCAACAACATGACGTCATAAATATGACCATGCGACAATGCTCTTAGACTCCTTATATGCATGTGGTACCAAACTTCATCATAAGTAATATACTTTTAAACGTGCGGAGGACAAAGCTCCTAAATAACGTGCGGAGGACAAAGCTCCTAACATGGTGAGGACTAAGCTCAATGTATGCTATGCATGGACTCAACTCAAATAACATTTATCCTTAATCACCTTATCAACATGCATCCAAGAAATTGGAGCTAAACAACAACTTATCAATGCATATATAACATATACATATATCACAACGGTTCAGTTTAATAACTTCAGCAACATAATTCAAATCACAGGAAGCAGCATGATATCATTATATCAATTACAATTCAAGGCAACATAAAACTTTAACATAATTGCATTAGGCATAATACTTAATTCATATCCTACTACCATAACCCAACCATCCATACTTGAAAGGCTCTGAATAGGGCTCTCAGCACCACCACTAGGCTTAAATAACACTCAGGAAACATCTCCCAATCAAACACACAGTACAGATCACTCAACCCTCACAACTTCCAAAACTGGTAGTGTTCGCGAGGCGAGTGGATAAGCTCGCCGTGGCGAGCTGCCAGAAGCAACTCGCGAGGCGAAGGGAAATGCTCGCTATGGCGAGCTGCAGAAACAACTCGCGAGGCGAGGAAAAAGTGCTCGCTATGGCGAGCTGCAGAAGCAACTCGCGAGGCGAGGAAAAAGTGCTCGCTATGGCGAGCTGCAGAAGCAACTCGCGAGGCGAGGATCACCGCTCGCCGTGGCGAGCGATGAATTTCGCTGCGGCCAGAACTGCTAAACTCTCAAAAACTCACCAATTCTCATGGTTCTAAGCCTGCTATTGATTCCAGAATTCATCCTAAACATATTCTAAGGTCTAGGAACATTTTCTACATCAATTAAACCTATTCCAACCGTTAATCCATCAATTTATAAGGTTTTGACCTAGTTTTCATCTTCTCTCAAATTAATCCTAATCTTTGTTAATTGCTACCAGAATTATGCCAAGCAATATTACTTAATCATGAATCTCACCCTTACTTGGTTAGCAGCAGAAAATCGCAGGTCTCACTCTTCTCTTCTCCTTCACGTGCGTGCGTTTTCTTTTTCTTTCTGTTTCCAAGGTCTGTACGCGTTACAGACTTCTAACCCTAGTTGCCTTATTTATACTGCCAACAAATCTTATCTTATTTACTCTTTCTCCCACATAACTCTCTAAAATCCAAAACTAACCCATAACTAAATATTTTATTTTCTTTTCAAATCTTATTTTATTTAACAATAAAATAAGTCTCTTAACCTTATCCTTAACATTATATCTTATCACCAAATCATCCAAAATATATTAAAACACATCAAAACATATCAAAACATATCAAAACACTTATATATTATATAAATATAATATAATCACCAAAACTCGATTTAAATAAATACTAAAACGAACGTGGGCGTTACAACTCTCCCCCACTTAAAAGATTTTCGTCCTCGAAAATTACCTCAAGCAAATAACTCTGGATAAGACTCCAGCATCTTACTCTCAAGCTCCCAAGTCAAGCTTTCACCAGTCGCTCCCGACCAAACGACTCTAACGAGAGGTATATCCTTGCCTCTCAACGTCTTTACTTTCCGATCATCAATCCTTACCGGTAAAGTCTCCACCGTAAGGTTGTCTCTAACTTGCACATCATCGCTCTGAATCACATGGGATGGATCCGGAACATACTTCCGAAGCTGCGACACATGGAAAACATTATGCAAATTCGAAAGATGTGGTGGTAACCCAACTCGGTACGCCACCGTTCCAACCCTCTCTAAAATCTGATACGGGCCAATAAATCTCGGAGTCAACTTCTTTGACTTCAACGCACGCCCAACACCAGTCATAGGCGTGACCCTTAGAAACACGTGGTCTCCTTCCTGAAACTCGAGATCTTTCCTTCGCTTATCATGGTAACTCTTTTGTCGACTCTGCGACGCTTTCATTTTCTCTTGAATCATCTTAACTTTCTCAGTAGTTTGCTGGACAATCTCCGGTCCTAAGACCACTCTTTCACCTGACTCAAACCAACACAACGGAGTTCTGCATCTCCGACCATACAAAGCCTCAAAAGGTGCCATTCCAATACTAGAATGATAACTATTATTGTATGTGAACTCGATTAACGGAAGATGACTATCCCAAGTCCCTCCTTGCTCAAGAACACAAACCCTCAATAAATCCTCTAGCGACTGAATTGTCCTCTCCGACTGACCATCTGTCTGCGGATGATACGCCGAACTCAATCTCAACTTAGAACCCAAAGCCTCTTGCAAACTCTTCCAAAATCTAGAAGTAAATCTTGGATCTCTATCGGATACTATGCTCGAAGGAACACCATGCAATCTCACAATCTCCTTGATGTAAATCTCTGCCAACTGGGCAACAGGGAAACTAATATTAATCGGTAGAAAATGAGCCGACTTCGTCAATCGATCAACAATAACCCAAATGGCGTCATTCCCTCTTGGAGTATTCGGCAAACTAGTCACAAAATCCATGGATATACTATCCCATTTCCACTCCGGTACATCTAAAGATACCATCATGCCAGCCGGTTTCTGATGCTCGATTTTCGACTTTTGGCAAACTAAACAAGCATACACAAACTGTGCCACATCACGTTTCAAACCAGACCACCAAAACAACTTCTTCAAATCATGATACATCTTCGTAGCTCCCGGGTGAATGCTCAAGCTACTTCTGTGACTCTCTTCAAGAATCATCTTCTTAATCTCTTCATTGTCAGGAATACAAATCCTACCTCGGAATCTCAACACTCCTAGATCATCGACTTGAAAATCACTATCTTCAGTCTGATTACCAGCAACCATTAAATCAACAAACTTGACATCTTCTTTCTGCGCCTCTCTTATATTCATCAAGAAGTCACTATCAATCTTCAACATCCCTAGCTTCACACTCTGAGGCGTCCTTTCACAAACCAAACTCAAATCTCTAAATTGCTCAAGTAATTCGAACTCCTTAACCATCATGGCAGACATATGCAAAGTCTTCCTACTCAAGGCATCTGCTACCACATTCGCTTTACCCGGATGATAATTCAACCCAAAGTCGAAGTCCTTTAAAAGTTCAAGCCATCTTCTCTGCCTCATATTCAATTCCTTCTGATCGAAAAGATACTTCAAGCTCTTGTGATCACTGAACACTTCGAATCTCGCACCATATAAGTAGTGTCTCCACATCTTCAATACAAAAACCACAGCTGCTAATTCCAAATCATGCGTCGGGTAATTCTTCTCATGAATCCTCAACTGTCTTGAAGCATAAGCTACCACTTTACCTTCTTGCATAAGCACACCTCCTAAACCCAACTTAGACGCATCACAATACACTGCAAATGGCGCATCTGGCTTCGGCAAAATCAAAACTGGAGCAGTCGTCAAACGCTTCTTCAACTCATTGAAACTGTTCTCACAATGCACATCCCAAACAAAAGCTCTACCCTTACAAGTCAACTGGGTCAACGGAAGAGCTAACTTGGAGAATCCTTCAATAAACCTTCTATAATAACCAGCTAAACCCAAAAAGCTCCTGATCTCAGTAACCGACTTCGGAGTCTCCCATTGCGATACGGCTTCAATCTTAGACGGATCTACTGCAATACCATCACCAGAGATAACATGACCAAGGAAACTCACTTCTTCCAACCAGAACTCACACTTAGACAATTTGGCATAAAGTTTCTTTTCTTTCAATACTTGCAAGACAATCTTCAGATGTTCAGCATGCTCTTCCTCAGTCTTGGAGTAAATCAGAATATCATCAATAAATACAACTACGAACCGATCCAGAAATGCATGGAAGATGCGATTCATATACTCCATAAATACTCCCGGTGCATTAGTAACTCCAAAAGGCATAACCTTGTACTCATAATGGCCATAACGCGTTCTGAAAGCTGTCTTCTGCATATCTTCATCCTTTACTTTAATCTGGTGATAACCCGACCTCAAATCAATCTTGCTGAAAACACGTGCACCCACTAACTGATCCATCAAATCATCAATCCTCGGAAGTGGATACCTATTCTTGATAGTTACCTTATTCAACTGCCGATAATCGATACATAGCCTCATACCACCGTCCTTCTTCTTTACTAGTAACACTGGCGCTCCCCAAGGTGAAACACTTGGTCTAACAAATTTCTTCTCGAGCAAATCTTCCAACTGTTTCTTCAACTCAGCTAATTCGGAAGCAGACATACGATAAGGTGCCATCGACACCGGCTTAGTTCCAGGAACAAGATCAATAGAAAACTCGACTTCCCTCTCCGGAGGCACATCAGGAATTTCATCTGGGAAAACTTCAGGAAAGTCACATACCACTTGCAATCTATCGATCACCGCTTGATTCTCTAAAGATAAAGAAGCCATCAACAAAAACATCAACATGCCGTCACGTTCTAGTTGTTTCAGCTGTTTAGTAGATAAGAACTCAGCACCACTTTCCTCTTCAGGAGACGAGAAATGCACCGTCTTGCGAAAACAATTGATAAGAACGTGGTTGTACTCTAACCAATTCATACCCAGAATCACATCCATACCGCTCAACGGTAGACAAACTAAATCCATCTCAAAATCGCGACCAAACATAGACAAAGGACAACTTAAACATACGAGAGAAGTAGTCACCGAACCCTTAGCTGGAGTTTCGACAACCATCTCTCCATTCATATCAGACATAGCAAGACTCAAAGCAGAAACACAGTCTAAAGCAATAAAGCAATGCGTAGCACCAGTATCAATAATAGCAACTAAAGGAGTATTATTAATATAGCAAGTACCTCTGATCAAACGATCATCACTGTCTGTCTGAGTACCAGTCAGGGCAAAAACTCGACCCATAGTAGGCGCCCTCTTTGGCTGCTTGCACTGGGAACCAATATGACCCTCTTCATTGCAGTTGAAGCATACACTGTCATTACGCTTGCAGTCAGCTACCAAGTGACCCTTCTTGCCACACCGGACACACTTCTTGATCTCCTCAGGACAAACATTGCTCTTGTGGCCTTTCACACCACAGTTAAAACACACAATCTCAGCAGGAGTACCCTTCCTCGCAGTCTGCCTATCCACGACCATCCTCTGTTTCCCTTTATCAGCAGGGGCACTATAAGGTTTAGGGCGACTCTGCTGGCCCTTGGCTTTCCTATCATTCACTACCTTGTAGTGAGCTTTTGTATCCTCTTCATAGATCCGGCAGCTATTCACCAAATCCGGAAAAACTCTGATCTGTTGATACCCAATCGCCCTCTTAATGTCGGGCCTCAAACCGTTCTCGAACTTGATACATTTAGAAAACTCCGCGGTCTCAGCAGCATAGTGCGGATAGAACTTCGCCAACTCCACGAACTTGGCAGCATACTCAGTCACTGACATATTTCCCTGCTTCAGCTCAAGGAACTCGATCTCTTTCTTCCCGCGAACATCTTCCGGAAAGTACCTCCTCAGAAACTCCCTCCTGAAAACAGCCCAAGTCACAACAGCCCCATCCTGCTCGAGGCTAGGTAACACACTGACCCACCAATCATCAGCTTCCTCAGACAGCTGATGTGTACCAAACCGCACCTGCTGGGCTTCGGTGCACTGCATCACTCTGAAAATCCTCTCAATCTCCTTAAGCCACGTCTGGGCTCCATCGGGGTCATACCTTCCCTTAAAAGTTGGAGGATGATTCCTCATAAAAGTCTCCAACATCCGTGTCTCAGCATTCACGCCAGCATTTGCATTAGGTTGCTGACCCACAGCATTAGCCATTGCTTCCAAAGCAGCAGCAAGAGCAGCATCGTTCCTTCCAGCCATCCTGGTATAGAACAACAAACAGTAGCAGCAACATAAGATTTAGTAATACAAATATTACTAAACTCAACAAGACTCTCTAATTGGCCGGACAGACCGACTTGCTCTGATACCAATTGTAACACCCCGTTTTCCCAACATAAAAATTTCTTAAACAATTATCAGAGTATGCAAACACAACAACGGAGTATTACATGAAAAACTTAATCCGAAACAGTTAAATAATAATTTAACCAATTTACTTCAAAACTTTGCAGCGGAATTATTACTAAAATTTCATAAACGTTTGGCACGCAGGCCCCATAAAAATATCCCAAGAAGTTAGTTCCATTATTTGCAAAATAACATAAATTGTCACGTAAAAGAATGAAGCATGCATAAAGACAACCCCATCCCGTTACGTATCAGAGCGACCTAAACGACACAGTGATGCAAGGCCACTCACGAGCAACTGCAACACTAAGCACGATCACCTGCACTTGCCCACAAGGCGGCAATTCCAGCAGAAGGGGTGAGAATTCATAACAAATAATACTAATCAACATAATACGGAATATCAATTAACATCAAAACATTAATAGCATTCTTGCATCATTTAATAACATATAGCACGTAATCACATAATCAACTTCATGTCATACTTAAGCAAGTAGCATAGATAGGCAACACTTATCACGTAATCACATATTCATCCCTTCATCAACAACATGACGTCATAAATATGACCATGCGACAATGCTCTTAGACTCCTTATATGCATGTGGTACCAAACTTCATCATAAGTATTAATATACTTTTAAACGTGCGGAGGACAAAGCTCCTAAATAACGTGCGGAGGACAAAGCTCCTAACATGGTGAGGACTAAGCTCAATGTATGCTAGGCATGGACTCAACTCAAATAACATTTATCCTTAATCACCTTATCAACATGCATCCAAGAAATTGGAGCTAAACAACAACTTATCAATGCATATATAACATATACATATATCACAACGGTTCAGTTTAATAACTTCAGCAACATAATTCAAATCACAGGAAGCAGCATGATATCATTATATCAATTACAATTCAAGGCAACATAAAACTTTAACATAATTGCATTAGGCATAATACTTAATTCATATCCTACTACCATAACCCAACCATCCATACTTGAAAGGCTCTGAATAGGGCTCTCAGCACCACCACTAGGCTTAAATAACACTCAGGAAACATCTCCCAATCAAACACACAGTACAGATCACTCAACCCTCACAACTTCCAAAACTGGTAGTGTTCGCGAGGCGAGTGGATAAGCTCGCCGTGGCGAGCTGCCAGAAGCAACTCGCGAGGCGAAGGGAAATGCTCGCTATGGCGAGCTGCAGAAACAACTCGCGAGGCGAGGAAAAAGTGCTCGCTATGGCGAGCTGCAGAAGCAACTCGCGAGGCGAGGAAAAAGTGCTCGCTATGGCGAGCTGCAGAAGCAACTCGCGAGGCGAGGATCACCGCTCGCCGTGGCGAGCGATGAATTTCGCTGCGGCCAGAACTGCTAAACTCTCAAAAACTCACCAATTCTCATGGTTCTAAGCCTGCTATTGATTCCAGAATTCATCCTAAACATATTCTAAGGTCTAGGAACATTTTCTACATCAATTAAACCTATTCCAACCGTTAATCCATCAATTTATAAGGTTTTGACCTAGTTTTCATCTTCTCTCAAATTAATCCTAATCTTTGTTAATTGCTACCAGAATTATGCCAAGCAATATTACTTAATCATGAATCTCACCCTTACCTGGTTAGCAGCAGAAAATCGCAGGTCTCACTCTTCTCTTCTCCTTCACGTGCGTGCGTTTTCTTTTTCTTTCTGTTTCCAAGGTCTGTACGCGTTACAGACTTCTAACCCTAGTTGCCTTATTTATACTGCCAACAAATCTTATCTTATTTACTCTTTCTCCCACATAACTCTCTAAAATCCAAAACTAACCCATAACTAAATATTTTATTTTCTTTTCAAATCTTATTTTATTTAACAATAAAATAAGTCTCTTAACCTTATCCTTAACATTATATCTTATCACCAAATCATCCAAAATATATTAAAACACATCAAAACATATCAAAACATATCAAAACACTTATATATTATATAAATATAATATAATCACCTAAACTCGATTTAAATAAATACTAAAACGAACGTGGGCGTTACAATTCCCTTGATGTTGCTATATGCCATGATTGATGATTTGCTGACATGTAGTTGTACATTTAAGAGTTCAAGCTGCATGTGTCGGTCCAAGATGTTTGAGACGTTTTAATATGTTTAAGATGTTTAACTTGTTTTAGTTATCAGAGATTGAGTCTCATGCATACTCATTAAGAGATGAGGGCTTATGCCCTGGAGTTTTTACTCACTAGCGACGAGGGCTCATGCCCTGGAGCCTTTGCTCAATAGCGACAACGACTTATTCCCTGGGAGTATATTTATGCTCAAAGCGACGAGGGCTTATGCCCTGGATTGGTACCACATGCATTTAAGATGTTAGAGTTGCATAGTCAAGTGAAGTTGCATTGTCGAGTTAAGTTGTATAAGATGTTTATGAAGATGAATTATGATGATACTTATGATGCTAAATGTTATTTGTCATGACGTGTTTATGTGATGATTTGTTGTTAACTATAATTGTTGAATTATATGTTTAATATTATTGTTTTGTGAATCTCACCCCTTCTGCTTGAAAATGTTGCTCTTCGTATGAGTAACTTGCAGGTAATCAAGATTAGGTGCAGGCGTGTGAGGACTTTCCTCGGTTGAGTCTTAGGTGCTCTGATATGTAACGGGATGGGGAAACTTGTTAAATGCTTTTCTATTCCTTGCATGTCATTTATGATTTCAAAAGACTATTTTTAGATGAACTTTCTGAGATGCTTTGATGAGGCCTGCGTTCCAAGACTTTTTATGATTCCGCTGCAATGTTTAAGATGTTTTAATAAAGAATAAATTGTTATTAATTCATATATGAGATTTATGTGAAATGTGATGCTCCGTTATGTGATTAACTCTAATTTATTTAAAGAAATTTTTATGTCGGGAAAATGGGGTGTTACAAGGGGGCTAGTCTTCAAACATAATATCTTTTCTACCCATTTCTCATAAGTGATTATTTAAATAAGTGATTTTGGGAATAAGTGATTATTTGAATTTTAGATAATGAATTCCTGTTTAGATGTTGCTGTTATGATTGTATATGTGAATTGAATGATTAATTGTTGTTGATAATAAATTCATATGTCGAAAATCATATATGTGGGTGTGTTGTGTTTTTGTGAAAATTTGATGAATAATGAAGTTGTGGTTTGTTGAATTTTGAATGATTCCATGTTTAATTGTTGTTGATGATGTTTTGAAACATGTTGTTGATGAATTGGTGTAAAGATTATGCTTATTGGGAATTGGTGATGAAAGTTGTTGTTGAATATTTATGAAAGTTTTGTGAATTATTGAATTTTGATAAAATGGTGTTTGAATCTTGAGTTTTGAGCATCATTGAGTATGTGTTCATATATATGACCTGTAAACATTATTTGGGATGTGTTTTGAGTGTGGAAAGATCAAAATTAGAGTGTTTGGGAAAAAGGGTTGTGTATTTCGAAGTCTCTGTTTTCTGAACAAATTTGTGCTTCTGAACAAGTTTTGTTTCTAAACAAGTTCGTGCTTCTGAACAAGTTTTGTTTCTGAACAAGTTTGTGCTTCTGAACAAGTTTTTGCTTCTGAACAAGTTTGTGCTTCTGAACAAGTTTTGTTTCTGAACAAGTTTTGCTTCTGACCTAAGTTTTGGTTCTGAACAAGTTTTGCTTCTAAACAAGTTTTGCTTCTGAACTAAGTTTTGCTTCTGAACTAGATTGTGCTTCCGAACTAGATGTGCTTCTGAACTAAATTGTGCTTCTGAACAAAATGTTGCTTCTGGACAAAGTTCGCTTGAGACAGCTGTAAGCGAGCTCTAAGCGAATGAGCCCAGAATGCTACTGGAACCTGGTCGCTTAAGCGAACCAGACTTCACAACACCCTGTTCAGCCACACTTGACTTTTCTTTCGTGTACTTGGGGGCCAATCCGAACTTTCTAAATTGTTTCTTTTGACTTGTTTAATCATTACTTATGTACTTAATCCTATGGAAACATCATTCGTATGGAATTGGACTTAGTTTTACAAATCGATCCTAATGTTGGAAAAATGTCCAAGAACATTAATTTTTCCGAAAACTTGTTTTCTCAAGGGAATGATGTAGGATCAAATATGTATGCTGTCTGTATGATTAAATAAATGGTCATGAATTATTTCTTTGAGAACTAGAGTGTTTTTCTTTGAAAATGGACTATATTTGAAAAAGTGATATTTTGAGACGAACTTAGTTGAAAATATTCATTTAATTCTTTTTCTTGGAAATTCTTTCATGAATAATTGATATGATTATATATGTTGAGTGCATATATGTTGTTGTTGGTGATTATATATGTTGAGTGCATATATGTTGTTGTTGGTGATTATATGTGTTGAGTGCATATATGTTGTTGTTGGTGATTATATATGTTATGTGCATATATGTTGTTGGTGGATTTCTTTACATGCTATTGGTGGTGAATTGTTGGTGTAAGCATGTATTGGAATATGTATGGTGTGGACTTGTGAAATTACATGAAGCATGTTTTGTTGTGGTCGAGTCCTAGTTCACACACAGTTTGTTGGTGGCTTTCATCTCCATGTTGGTGTTGAATACTTATGTATTCATTATTCGGGGTGTTTATTCGGGGTGTTATGATGTGTTTATATGCATCAGGGTCGACGACCTCGAAGATGAAAGGAAATTGGTACCACACGTATTAGAGTTGGTCTAGACACATTGCATGTTCTAGGAAGAGTCGTGTTTGTTTATGAATATGACGTGAATACGTGTTGGTGCATTTGTGTGTTTGATGATTGTTGGAATTGGAATTGTTGCTTGTGTATTCAATGATGGAAAATGATTATGCTTATGCTTATGCAAGATATTATTAATGATGCATGCTTAATCCTGCTTATCTTTTTTATTATGATTGATGTAAAACTAACCCCCAGTGGTTTGTGGTGGACCGCCTACCTATTTGTATGAATGGGTAGACGGCGTGCTTTTGGTGAGTACTCGAGGATAGCGGGAGCTTCCTCCATTTATTTGCTCGTTGTGTCTTAGAGGCTCTGATCTAGGACGACGTTGTTTTATATTTCAGACTTTTTTTTGAGTTGTATTTTGTTGGGATTACTATTCATTGGATTCATCTTATGTTGATGACATGACTTTTGTTGAGATGTATTTGATTCCGCTGTGACTTTTATGTTGAGATGTTTTTCATGCATGATTACTTGGTGATTTATTCTAAGACGTGACGACTATTTCTTGTGAATTATTATAAATACATGATTTTATTGTTTTATTAGAAATAGGGCGTTACATTCTGCCAAAAACTCTTCAACACAGATTGACATATTTTCATCTTCTTTTTGTTTCTCTGCAAGACTCTCTTGAAACTTTTTAATGTAGAAATATAAAAATGAAATTAAGATGTTATCTTACCAAATTTATATTGATAGTACATATTTTATTATGACCATAAATAAAATGTATATGTCACTCATAACTAAGAATTTCCTTAAATTTCTAATACTCAAAACATGACAATGTTAATTTTTCAAAATAATCATTTTTTTATATGGTAAACTATGAAATTCATTGAACTGAAAATTAGTGTTACATAGGAGCTGATGTGGGATAAACCCCAACCAAGTTTTAGAGCGAATGCTTTTGGATAAGCTTACTAGTTTATGAGCTACATTATTCAAGTTCCT
Source organism: Medicago lupulina (assembly GCA_958299785.1). Lineage (NCBI taxonomy): Eukaryota > Viridiplantae > Streptophyta > Magnoliopsida > Fabales > Fabaceae > Medicago > Medicago lupulina. The sequence continues at coordinate 47,002,705 of OY283144.1, read as the reverse complement.
TCTGACATAACTAAACAAAGACAAAATCTAATTAGTTCATCAACATCTTACAATCTAGAATGATAGTTTCATTGGAAGCAATACAACATTTGAAATTAATACAATTAACAACAACAGCCGCATCAAAGGCTATAGAAATGTACTTCAGTCCATGATTCACAACAAGTTGTAACTATAATTAAAAATGTTAAACCTGGCAAACCAACATAGTAGAAAGTACTAAAAAAAGTTAAATAAGTCTTTAGTCCCTATAAATATAGCAAATTTTGTTTTTAATCCACATAAAAAGAATGACATCTTTTAGTCCTTATAAAAAATTTAAGCTAATTTTTTTGTAGAAAAACTTTTTATAATCTTCTAAACAAATATGTAAAAAATGGTACAAAAATTTAAAGGTTTAAGCATAATTAAACACGTTTTAATTAGAAGCGCCACCTGCACAGTGCTGCTGCTGCCACCGCGAGTGATCCAAACTCTCACATGTGTTATGTGATGAGAGATAGTTTCGTAAACGTAAGTTATTTTTTGTTTGGAGATCTGTTCATCTGTGTTGATGTTTAACGTGCTCCAATTTCATATTCAGTTTTAGTTTTGTTCTCAGATCCGGTTTGTCCTTCGACGACTCCCTGGCCTCTTTCATGTTTTCATGGTGGAGCAGGTACAATGTTGTGTGCTTGTTTCTAGCATAGTTCACGCGTTGGAGGATTCAAATGGTTTTGCCAGAAATGGCGTTGTTATTTTGATGTTGTTGATCACTATGAGTTGTTTGGTTTTGGATTCATTATCGTGTTGATGATCGGGTTCACCGCCATCAATTGAAAATTTCAAGTTTTATGGGTTGCTAGAAAATCCGAGAGGGTCTTTTAAGCAGGTGTTGTTGTGTCAGGTTGGTGTTCTCGTTCCTAGACTCTCTGATTGTTGTCCAGGTTTGTTGAGATCAGCAGGTTTCGAGGTTGTGAGTTTACGTCCGAGACAAACAGGGGCCAAATGAATATACATCTCACTATGTTGGTTAGTGAATTTGAACTGTTGTCATATCCTAGTTCATCTTTGTTGGATACAGGACTTTGGGGCTCAAAAGAGTCTTTAATACTTGCTGCTAATATAATAAGGAGTTAATGGTACGTGATCGGTTAGTGTTGACGAATGGTTCATTTGTCAAACTATAAACCCAATTATTTTGTTTGAATTGATTAGGGTTGGATCCAATATGTTGTTCTTATTTGATGTATTACCCTATAGGGGTTGATTCATTTAGACCGACTCAGTTAGGTTTTATGTCCCCTTAATTTTTATGTATTTTTTCTCCTTTTTTAATAACTAGATTGATGACCCGTGCGCCGCACGGGTCTTATGAGCTCGAATAACTATTTAATTATTTAATTTCAACTCATAGAAATAATCGTTTCAGCCAATATTTAAGAATTAAAAATGATAAGCGTAACATAAAATTAAAGTTTATGGGAAGTAGAAAAGTTGGGAGAAGAAGTGGTGTGGCGGTTTTAGAAGTTTGCTGATAAGGTATAATTAATGAAAGATTAATGTCGTGAATATGTATTTTAAAAGCGAAATTAATTCAATCAAAACTTGTGTTGAATAATGGCAAAAATCATGGACAATGACCATCTGCAACCGGGTTCAACTAAAATTAAAGTGATGATAAATACGAAAAGTAAAATAATAAAATGCAATTCATTAGTTCCACTAAATAATCTCTAATATTCAGAGAAAGTAAATAAAGCTTTAAAACCAAAAAAATAGAAATTAATATATCAAAGAAGTAAATATACAAAAAAGGCAAAGATACAATGTAAGAAGGTGGCTCAATATCTTTATACTAACAAATTAGAGTTGTTAGAAATAGCCCATTTCAAGATTCTTTACTCTTAAGATGTCCACCTCACCATTCTCCTACATGGCATTTGTTCCTCAAATTTTTCCTTATTTTTAATACATGTTAAATGATTATAATATTAAAAAAAACCGTTTTTATAATCAAATAATTATTAAAATTTATGTTACATTAAAAAAATTGGTACGTTACAAACAAATAATTATTAACATATAAATCTTAATTGAAAAAACACTAATTACATTAAAAATTTGTACGTTACAATCAAATAATTATTAATATAATTATTATTTCGATTAACATTTATACGGTACATTAAAAATTTGGTACGTTACAATATTATAATAAATAAATTGAATAAATTATGTTCTTAATTTTGGTCTGTTACACTATCACACTAACTTACTAATTAAAAATTTGTACGTTACAATCAAATAATTATTAATATAATTATTATTTCGATTAACATTTATACGGTACATTAAATATTTGGTAGGTTACAAAATATTGTGAAGTTAATTTTTTGTATGATACATGAAATATAATCTAATCGTTTAATGCACGTTTTATAAAATTAACGATGTTGATAATATTAATTTTAAAACGGTCAAATTAATAACTATTAACCGTTATGATACTACTTTTCTATATAAATAGTAGTGCTTTTGGGTACGAGTACAAAACAATCACGAAATACAATTCTTATTTTTCTGTTCTCTGGTTCTCTGATATCTATATTCTAAGATATTTCTGTAATTTTTCCTTATTTCAAGAGAAATATCTACAAAACACGACTTCATCTCTGATGTTTCTCCAAGAAAACAATTGTGGACATTGGTTGTGAGGGTTGTGAGGGCTTGGTTTGTTCAAGACTACAAAAATAAAAAGCCACCATTTTCCATGGAGTTGGTTCTAATGGATCGAAATGTGCTTTTTCCATATTGTTTTTGTTTTTTTTCTTTTTTGCATTTTTGTTTAAAGTATAGTGTTTTAATCTTTGTTATCTAGGGTGATCGAATTGGTGCGTCTATACGAAGAACATTGATCTACAAGTTCAAGGAGCAGCTCCAAGAGGGAATGGTGTTCACGATTTTCTCATTTGATGTTGCTTGCAACAGTGGTTCCTATATACCATCACGCAGCGAATACAAACTTAATTTTACAATCAACACAAAAGTCAAACTATCTAAAACTGCTTTGATACCAACAAACGTGTATTCGTTTACACCTTCACCCGATGTTTTCAATGAAAAGTACGACAGCAACTACTTGGTTGGTAAGTGACTATAATTTTTGGTGAAAATAGTTTTATTTTTCAATGTTACTATTTTTATTCTTATAATAATAAATTGTAATTTGATCGATATATTAATTTATGTTATATATGCAGATGTAATTGGAGTCATGACTGGAGTTGGTGTTGAAAGAGAGTATGAAAGAGAAGGTGTAAAAACTAAGATGAATGTCATTGAATTTGATTCAAATGGGTAGGTTTGATTTTTTTGTAATTGTTATTTTCTAAGACCTATATTATTGTATTTTTATTAATATTTATATAATATTTGACAATTTTAAATAGGTATCGTTTTAAATGTACTCTTTTTGGATTGTATGTTGAGGAGTTGAACTCTTTTCTATCGTCCGGTGAATCTGAAAATACTATTGTAGCCGTTATGTTGGCAAAAGTTAAATTGTTTCAAGGTAATAGTTTATTACTATCAACTGTGATTGTTTATATATATATATATATATATATATATATATATATATATATATATACTTGATTGATATACTTTTGTATCTTAATGGTAGGAAAACCAACATTGCAAAATACATTATCTTCAACTAGAGTCACCTTCAATCCTGAAATTGATGAAAAAAAGGAACTAAGGAAAAGGTATATATTTTTACAAAAAAATTAATATTTTTTATTAAATTTTAATATTATTGACAAATATTTTTTATTACAACTTTTTTAGGGCAAATACAAATTCTCCAGCATCGGGATTGATCCAGTTACCAGATTCATCTCGCATACCTATAGATGAAGAGTTTCTCAAACTTACTCATAGGACCACTATTGAGGAGTTGAAGAATGTTAATAAGGTTTTTTGTTTTATTAGCAATCTACCTTGGTAAAGTTTGTAACCTTTTAGTATAATGTTATTTTGTATGGTGATGCAGGGCACCTCTTTTATTGTTTTGGGAACAATAAGTGAGATTGTTGATGAGGATGGATGGTGGTACACCGCTTGCTCATGCAACAAAAAGGTGTATGCTGATTCAAACATGTACTTTTGTGAAAAGTGTGATCGTCATGTTGTGCATGTCACACCTAGGTATATGTTAACTTAAATTTGTTGATATTTTTCAATTTGCGTAAAGCGCTATCCTTAAGTTTGTTATAACACATCCAAGTGTTTGATGCAGGTTCAAAATCAAGATTCGAGTAATTGATGACAGCGGAAGTGCACTTTTTGTTTTATTTGATCGAGATGTTTCTGGATTGCTTAATAAATCATGTTCTGATATTATTGAGTCCAACAACGTTGTCGTAAGTATTTTTTCAACCCTTTTTAATAATACAAAGCTTTACTATTATATTTACTTTGGATACATTTTAAATGATACACAAATAAAAATAACAATTTTAAAATACTTTTATTCTTATGCTATTTTGGCAGGGTGATCCATCTCATGATTTACCCAATGAGATTACACAATTGATTACACACATTTGCACCTCCTAAAAAGAGAATGTTACCAACAGATGAAGATTGTGGAACAACTAACGAAATTGTTCAACCTACTAAAAAGATTGTGAAGATAGAGAAATATCTTTAAGTGACTTTGTTCTAATTTTTATGTACCAAAATAAGGTCCATGTCATTGACAATGGAATTACTATTTTCAATAAGGTTCATGTCATTAGCAATGAAATTTCTATTTTCAATTGAATAAATCAATATTGTTTCATGTATTGACCCTTCAATGAAAAAATATTTCAATTTTCATATTATCAATCTACAATTTACATGTGTCTTAAAATTTACATAAGTTCTAAAATATATATAAAGCTTGAAAGCCGTTTTTTATTTCAAATAGTTTTCTTCTATGGAAAAGAATTATATAACCTTAAAAATTAATTATAAGCAAGAATTACATTATTTTTTCAACGCTATGAAATTATGAAGATGATGTGGACACCTTATAAAATAATTCTTGGACATAGGCTTAATTGGACTTTTTTCCTTATCACTCAAACTATTTAAGCCCATAAAAAGTGGTTATTGTTTGCGTTAGTAATGGTGAATTATTGCCACAGTTTTGAATCCTAAAAAAAAAATAAACTTTGGGATAAAAATCAACTTTTTTTTCACAAAGAATTTCCATTTTGGCATCAAATCTTTATACTAGCAATTGAGAGTTTTTAGAAATAGTCTATTTAAGAATTCTCTACTCTAAGCATGGCCACATCATCAAAATCTTGCATGGCAATTGTTCCAAAAAATTCTCCTAAATTTTAATTCATGCTTAATAGTAATTATTATATAATAGCTGTTTTTAACTTCAAATTAATTTTTTCATAAAATACAAAGTCAGTTACATTCAAATAATTATTAATATAATAGGCGTTTCGATTATGTTTTATACTATACATTAAAAATTTGGTAGGTAACAAAATTATAATAAATAACTTGAATAAATAATATTTTCAATTTTGGTCGGTTACACAAATACAATAACATGCTAATTAAAATTTTAAATGCAGTAATTAATTTTTAATGTTATATAATTAATTTTGAATGGTTATACAGAAATAATAAACTATTTAATTAATAATTCTTATGTTACAATTAGTTTTTAAGGTTACATAATATTTTTTTTGTTACAAGAATATAATACATAATAATTTTTAAGATACTATTAACTTTCAAATGTTTTTTTTTAAACAAAATTTCAAATGTTATATAGTTAATATTTTGTTGGTTACATCGAATATAATATATCTAGCATTTAATTCACATTTTATAAAATTAAAGACATTAATAATATTAATTTTAAAATGGTTAAATTAGTAATTAATAGATAATAACCGTTATGATACTATTTTTCTATATAAATAGTAGCGTTTTGGGGTACGACTAAACCACGATCACAAAATATAGTTCTTATTTATCTGTTCTCTGATTCTCTGATATTAATATTCCTATTGTTTCTGTAATTTTTTCTATTGCAAAGAAAAAATATCTTTGGAACACAATTCATCTATGATGTTTCGCCAAGAAAACGATCGTGAACATTGGTTGTGATGGTTGTTCGTGCTTGGTTTGTTCAAGACTATTAAAATAAAATAAAAAACTACCATTTTTCATGGAGTTGGTTCTAATTGATCGAAAGGTATTTTTTCATATCGTTTTAGTTTTTTTTGTATTTTTTATATTTAAAGTATAGTGTTTTAATCTTTGTTATGTACGGTGACCGAATTGGTGCGTCAATATGAAGACATTGATCTACAAGTTCAAGGAGCAGCTCCAAGAGGGAGTGGTTTTCACGATTTCCTCATTTGATGTTGCTTGCAACAGTGGTGTGTATAAACCATCACGCAACGAATACAAACTGAATTTCACAATCAGCACAAAAATGAAAATATATAAAACTGCTTTAATCAATATTTTAATTTGTGTTATATATACAGATGTAATTGGAGTCTTAACTTGAGTGGGTGTTGAAAGAGAATATGAAAGAGATGGTGGAAACACTATGATGAATGTCATTGAACTCGATTCAAATGGGTAAGCTTAATCTTTTGTATGTTTGTTTTTTTTAAACATGTATTATGGTATTTGATTAATATTTGTATACTCTTTTGACAATTTTTATGATAGGTTTTAATGGATAAGTTTTCTGAAATAAGTCTCACAACTCCACATAGTGTGAACTCGAAAGATGTTATTGACTCAGATTCTGAATCATTTGCACCCTCATAAGAAGAGAATGTTGCCAATAAACGAAGATTGCGGGACATCTGACGCAATTGTTCAACCAATCATAAAGATTGTGAAGATAGAGTAATAATATTTTCAAGTGACTTGGTTACGTTTAAGTCGTTTATCCATTAGTCAATGTTATGTGTTTGTGTTTAATGTAGTAGAATAAAGTTCATGTCATAGACAATGAAAATACAATTTTCAATTGAATAAATCACTACTGTTGCATGTATTGATACATCAATGAAAAAATATTTTAGTTTCCATATTATCAATTTATGATTTACTTATGTCTTAAACTTTACACAAATTCAAAAATAAATATAATATTTAAATGAAGGATTCAATGAAAGAAGTTATATATTGAACAAGATACACCTTATCTCTCTTAATCCAATTAACCTTTCTAGATTCCTTACACCCACCACACACAAAAAAATAAATAAAAAATTAAGGATTAAGTGCAAGAAGTTATACTTTGTGGGAGCTTTGAAGAAGGGAATAAATTAAACCAACTGAGTTGAGTATTGAAAGATACAAGAACTAAGATGAATGTCATTGAATTAAATTTGAATGAGTGGCCTTTATTTGTTTTTTATTTTATTTTTAATATATAATATACTATGGTATTTAATTATAATTTTGATTATTTGTGAATTCATTTTGAAGAGATATCGGTTTGAATGTACTCTCTTTGGATATTTTGTTGAGGAATTAAACTCTTCGTTTATCTTCCGCTGAATCTGAAAAGGCGATTGTGGCAATTTTGTTGGCAAAGTTTAAGTTGCTCTAAGGTAAGTGTTTATAACTATCAACTTGATTGTTTAATATGATTGGGATGTAAGAATCTATTTATTTACTTAAATCATTTTATTTGTTTCCTTAGGGATAGGAAAATCAAGGTTACAATTTTTTTTCATCAACTAGGATCACATTCAACCCTGAAATATAGAGACAAATGAACTAAAGAAAATGTATTATTATTTTGGTAGAGAGAATTTTTGGTCACACTTTACTTATGTCTTTTCTATGCTCCATATTTTGGTCACACTTTAACTTCAAAAGGTACCATATAGATTATGATATTAGATGAGTTTAGTCTTTATAATGGAAAAAAGTTATATATGTAATCGAGGGAGTTGACACATTTCTTATGCCTTTTTATTCCCCGTGTTTGGGTTTGTGGGTTTCGATTAGGAACTTTGAGAAGGAGCGATGGTTCTTTTTGAAAAATGGAAAACAAGGATTTGTAAATCAGAATTACGGTAATGTAAAAGGAGATTAATTTGGAGTGTTTAAATTTCCGACCCTTGATATCCAATAAAATAAAATTGAGGGAAGATATTAAAGAAAATTGTTTTCTTATTTTCTCTCTCTTCATAGATAATTTGTTTTTGAGAAAAATACTATCTCCAATACTTTTTTAGGGACTCTTTCCAATCTTAAATATAAATAAATAATTAATTTTTATAATCTCAAATAATTTTTTTTCCCCGTTGAACCAGGAGAAAGGACAGACATCAAGAGGAAGCATCTACATCCCAACTATGTTGGCCCCCCGATGAACCCACATCCTCTACCGCCAATCTCAAATAAAATATAACTTACTTTGTCTCTGTTTAGTGTTGTTTTTCCTATGTAGTATTATAGAAATAATCAGATTCAATAACTCAAAACTTTGTAACAAAAAAAAACCAAGACTTACCATAAATGCAAGTATTGCTATGATCACAACTCAAGCTTCTCTTTATGGTAACCTTACAAAGCTAACAAATAGTCAAACTATTTCTGATTTTCTTATTTTGAAAACTTATAAAATGTATACTCATCATCAAAGAACGCCAAAATTATTGAGGTTATTTGACAACCACCAATCATAGTTGGATAAAGTGTAACACTGATGGCATAACTTAAGGCAAAGACCAACAACTTCTGTAGGCATCTACAAAAACAATCATGGAGAGAGTATTGGTTGTTTTGTTTCAAACCTTGCAATTTGTAATGCTCTATTTGCTTAGATTATGGCATCTATTCTTGCAATAGTATGCTTACCCAAAAAAATTGACATAATCTTTGGATTGAAAGTGATTCAAAATTTGTTACCTTAGCTATCAAGTAATTCAAATTGTTCCTTGGCATATAAAAAATAGATGGCTTAATTGTCTTACTCTATTGCAATCAATGAATTTCATGATGTCCTATATGTTTAGATAGGGAAACTATTGTCAAGATAAGTTGGGTACTTTAGGGCTGTCTATCAATGATTTTATTTGATGGTCTTCCACACATGTTCAGATTAGGGAAGATTTAGTTAAGAATAGATTAGGTCTTCTATGTTATAGATTGTCTCAACATTTTGAGAGTTTGGTTTGCCCCCTCCTTTTTTTGGATCCTACTTTTCATTTTAATACATCTATGGTGTGTCCTCCATAGGCCGTCAATTTATTAAAAAAATGTTATGTATCCTAAAATATATTTTAATTTATGTAAGTTTATTTTTATTGACTTTTATATTCTCATGAAAGAAAGTATTAATAGATGACACATTTTAGAATGTTGTATTATTTATGAAACCAAGAAAAATAATTGATATAACTAAATTTTTGAATTAGGTATTTTTGTTTATAATTATGATCAGACAGAGTATTGAAATTAAGTAAAATAAATAATAATTTTTTTAAGAGTGGAAAATTAAAACATAGGTAATCATATCCATTTGATAAGTGGATATATTGAATGACTGATAAACCAAAACTAATATGAACTCTTACTAATTTTACTATAAAAAAAATGAACTCTTACTAATTGGTTAATTTTTTAGAAATATATTAATTATTTATAGTGTTTTTATCTTTTAGCCTTAATTGTACTTTTGTTAACTATTTTATTACTTTCACAAAAATAGTCATCTCTTTATAAAATTTAACATTTTTTTACCACAATAAATGATAATTTATTGTTTCAATTTCAAATATAAGGATAAAAATACCACATAACACAGAAATTATGGATGAAAAGAACCAAAAACAATGTTATTTAAAAAAATCTGTTAATATATAAAACCTGTTAAAGAATTTTAAATAAAATGTATCCCGTGCTTGGCACGGGGCGTTACACTAGTAATTCACAAAGCATAGAATAGAAAGAGTTGGGAATTAGAGAAGAGTAATAATCACGTAATAAAAAAAATTAAATTGATCATTATATAATTTGAATTAGTGGCCAAGATTTTTTTCAAGTTTATCACTCATCATCTCCATAAACATTACCAAATGCCTAAAGTGCCATCTAATATTTCTAAAGAGCTCTTATACTCTATTACAAAGATTACATTAAACACAATTACAAATAGTTTATAAAACTAACTCTTCATGGTTTCTACAATTGAAAGTTCCATGTCAAAATGGTAAAGCAAATTTGATAGTGACACAATATGAAAGATCTTTTTTACTACTTTTTCTGTAAATATTTTTTAATGTCTTCTGCACTATCCACATAGATGATTGATTTTGTAATGGATATTTTCAATGCTCCACTGCTATTGTCCTGCAAATTACATGTCTTGAAATTAATCATCATTTTTATTTAGAAGTACATACATAATATTTTGTTTCTTTTGAGATAAAAACACATGGCCTTATTAAAATAAAGACACAACATTGATAAATTGCATAAAAATATATCTTGCCCAGTTGCCCACTTGCACCACTATGGGAAGCGTTGAATTGTCATGGATGTTGAACATTCCAAATCCTGGACTATATCCCAAAACTTGAGCAAAGCAACAATGCTTATCAACACACCAAGAAGCAAAATTATTCAAGAAAGCACCATGGTAAGTATGACTTAAAACAACCTTTCATACACAACATCGTGTGTTTTACTTTTTCCTTCACTGCACAATGAAACCAAAAGGTTGGAAACTCCCTCGATAACTCAATTAGTACAAACCAAGCCCAAACTCATAATCAAGCTTACTCCAGCATTTCCTTTAAAAGGTCCTATGGTCAAACAACCTACATTATGACAGAACAACGGCTGCTGTAGTGTTTGCTAGTGTGTTTTCGGTTGGCTAGTTACTGGTGTGGCTTCCTGTTGTGTAGGGCTGCAGTAGGGGTTTTTTTCTGCTGTTTTTTTGTGTGTTGTAGTTGCTTGACAGCAGCTGCTACTGCTGTAGCAGTTTTGGCTTTTGCTGTTCTTTAGTTGTAATGTTTCGCCTATCCGTTTAGTACACCTTGTGCTGGGTTTGTTGCAATAATATATTCTGATTCAAAATAAACCTACATTATGACAATTGATACAAAATCAGTATGGTCACAAAGATGAATTTCAGAAAAAAGTGAGTAAATCATTAAACTACATAGTAGAACCAATCTCTAATCTTAAGGACATGCATAAGATTCATTTTCCCAAGCACACTACATGCATAAGATTCAGTTGCATAAAACAAACTCATGATTTGAAGGAAAAATAACAAAATAAATGAATTGAATGGACTAAACAAAAAATAATTAGAGGAGGTATGAGAGAATCAAGTTGATACTGAATTCATTTCAAAATCAATAGAATACATAACAAATACATTTCAAAGTCACCTGCTTGTATAACTGGGCAAAAAAATTCAAAATCAAGTTTGAAATCTCTAATCCTTACAAAGGAACATCTTCAGTTATATTTAGAGTAATAATATGCTATAATATTATCCCTAAAAGTTGCATAGAGTAGCAGTAATAATATGCTCAAATGGTTTTGCCAGAAATGGCGTTGTTATTTTGATGCTGTTGATCACTATGAGTTGTTTGGTTTTGGATTCATTATCGTGTTGATGATCGGGTTCACCGCCATCAATTGAAAATTTCAAGTTTTATGGGTTGCTAGAAAATCCGAGAGGGTCTTTTAAGCAGGTGTACTGTTGTGTCAGGTTGGTGTTCTCGTTCCTAGACTCTCTGATTGTTGTCCAGGTTTGTTGAGATCAGCAGGTTTCGAGGTTGTGAGTTTACGTCCGAGACAAACAGGGGCCAAATGAATATACATCTCACTATGTTGGTTAGTGAATTTGAACTGTTGTCATATCCTAGTTCATCTTTGTTGGATACAGGACTTTGGGGCTCAAAAGAGTCTTTAATACTTGCTGCTAATATAATAAGGAGTTAATGGTACGTGATCGGTTAGTGTTGACGAATGGTTCATTTGTCAAACTATAAACCCAATTATTTTGTTTGAATTGATTAGGGTTGGATCCAATATGTTGTTCTTATTTGATGTATTACCCTATAGGGGTTGATTCATTTAGACCGACTCAGTTAGGTTTTATGTCCCCTTAATTTTTATGTATTTTTTCTCCTTTTTTAATAATATATATGAACATTTGACAAAAGGTTTAGAATGGGTTACCTACTTACTTGGACATCCTCTATTCCCTCTCTTGCCATTTTCTCTTAGTTTATAAAAAAAAAAAAAAAAACATTTTAATTTAGCAACTATTAAAACTACATGCTGAAATTTCTTATAGGACCAAAATATGTCACTTTTTTATGAGGACTATAAACGAAATTGAATATATTTATAGGGATAAAAAACTAATTTAACCCAACAAAAAAATGCAACTATAAAAAAGCATGTTTACTAATGAAAGATTTACATTGTGTAAAAAAATACATTAGTAATTAAGTATATATAATTTTATATTGTATAATAAAATTTCAAAATTTTAAGATCAAAACTTGAAACTGCATTTAGAATTATTAGTGATGAATAATGCTAAATTTTTTAAATAAATCAAGTATATGTGAATCTTTTCTTTGCTTTTTCCAATATATATAATAGGCTTAAATGCTCAATTGGTCCCTTAACTTGATTTCTAGTATCGGTATGGTCACATAAGTAATAAAAGGTCGGTTTAAGTCTTTTAACTTTATGTAAAGTACCGGTTTGGTCACATAAGTAATTGACATTTTTTCTATAAAGTTATTTAATAATATTAAAAAATATTGTCCAAGAGGTGTCGACTCAACAGTCAGATTTTAACCTTATAACCTCAAGAATCAGAGTTTGAATCTCATTAGAGACAATTTTAAGATAATCACTAGTGTTATTTGAATTAATAATACTTTCAATCTTCCCCAAATTAAAAATAGAAATATGTCACACCCCAATTTTTGACCTAAGACACCACTGACGCGCGTCATTTAGCCCTAAATAATTTTCGACTTTTCAAACAAAATTTCGGCAGAGAGGTATTTTAAAATACCTCATTTTTGTTCCGATTCGGGCCCTCTTCTCTCTTTATTTTTTTTAAATTCTAATTCCATCTTTTATTATTTTTAATTAACTTTAATTTTTGTTTTTGTTAAAATCTTTATTCCTTTTTTTTTATTTTTTATTATTTTAGTCTTTATTCTTATTTTCTTTTTATTATATTTAGTTTATCATTTTTAAGTCCGATAAGTCCAAGAGAGTCCAAATCCGAAAATAGAGCCTGTTCACATCAAGTCCCAAATCATACGCGTCTTTGATCACAATCCAAAGAGCAGAATTTCTGCTTATCCTCAACAAACCCTAACTTAAGCCAACACTATAAAAAACAACCTGCAAAACACAAGTGGGGGACCGAAAAATTTACCAAGAAAAACCTGCAATCAAAACCATCAGTATCGGATAACAACAACATAATCGTCAATCACAAAACCACAACATCACAATTAACACAGTCCCAATCACACAACCGTATCGGAAACAACAACACTAGGGGCACTCAGACCGTGATTCGAACCTCACGAAACCGAACTCACATCACCAAACGACCCTAATCGGCCATAACCAACAACTCATCTTAACATCACATCTACTCGACAATGCAATATGCATGTGGTACCATCAGGGCATAAGCCCCCATCGCTAAAGGTCAAATAGGACCTGTCAGGCATTGAGCCCCCATCGCTAAAGGTCATAAAAGGACCTGTCAAGCATTAAGCCCCCATCGCTAAAGGTCATAAAAGGACCTGTCAGGCATTAAGCCCCCATCGCTGACTATGCTATGCAACAACACGACTTAATGCAACGACACGACTCAAATGCAACGACACCACTTAAAATGCAACAATCTTCAAATATCACATCTTTATATAACACATCTTTAAATCACACATCATCAAATAACACATCTTTAGGTCACACATCATCAAATAACACATCTTTATATAACACATCTTTAAATATCACATCTTTATAAAACACATCTTCAAATAATCACAATATCAATTAATTCACAAATTATACTTAGTCAAATAATTGATCAATTACACTTCGTTAAATAACACATCAATTACACATCTTAAAATAATGCTTCAATCGCATTTCGTCGAATATGACATCATCAAATAATTCATCAATACATATTGTCAAATAATTATAATATTAAATATTTGTTATTATAACCGATTATAATATAAAGTAACCGAAAAGAAACAAATTATATTATCTAGGTTTCGGCTCTGTATAGTTGGCATCAGTTTTCAAAATAAAATTCAAATAGTGTACAAATACAAATATGTGAGCCAAATTCAAGTAGGATACAAATAAATATGGTATCATTCCGATCCTTCCAAAAAAACGTGTACTAAAAAAAACAAAACTACATAAATTAAGCCAATTCACTAATAAGGATTTATCAACACTTCTATAGCACTAACCTAATAAAAGAATAAAATCCATGGATGTAATTTGTCATGGCTACTCAAATTCTCATAGGATGCAAATTAAATTGTTATGTGTTTACCAAGTTATTTGTCCATTATCACACATATATACGATTCACAAACAGAAAGAAACAATCATCTCCAATTATAATAAATAATAAAAGAAGAAAGAAGCCAAGATAAAATTGATTCACCTAACAACCTCGAGGCAACACGGTAATATATATACATAAAATTCTCATATTCCAAAAGATAGCACTGTAATGTTCAGGAGTGAAAACCATGTGTCGAATGGATTGATAAAGAACCAGCAACAAATTGAAACACGATAACTCTAAGGAATTAAGGTACTTTTATAAATAAAATATATTAGAATTTTTCAACGATTAAAATAGCATCGACGGTAAAGAACAAAGAAACATCATATTTTAAATCGCGAATTAATCCAATTTCTTAAAAACTACAACAACTATTAATTTCTATGAATTACAACTTGATATTAATGAGAGTTAGTCCCACCCTTACCTTAGATTGTTTTATGAAATCAAGAGCAGCGTTCTTCGTCCTTAGGGTTCTCCATCTGAGTTCTCCTCTTTCCTCCTCTTTTCTCCAAAAAGGTACGTGTTCTGTTTTTCTAAACTCTTACGGACCCTTAACCTAATTTATTTACTCTTCTCATCAAAAATACTCTCTTCCCTATTATCTTATTATTTCCAATAATATCTCTCCCCACTTAGAATATTAAAACACATAATATCTCATAATATAATATTTCATCAAATATATATATATATATATATATATATATATATATATATATATATATATATATATATATATATATATTATAAAACAAATTATATTTTCTAATTCTAACTCTCCCTTTTTATATAAATCCTTAACCTATTTATTTTCTCTTAATTCTAATTATGCCCCAAAGCCTCATTATTCTAAATAATTATATTTCTCCACTAAATATATTCTCCCACTAAATATATTATTCCACTAAATATATTCTCCCATTAAATAACAAATATAATATTTCTACACCAAATAACATATACATTATAATATAATATGCTACTAAAACACCAACATATAACACAAAAATAACACACATCACCATAAATTAAATAAATGATTCAAAAAGACTCTAAACTCAATCAAATAAATAAATAAATAAAATAGGGCGTTACATGTAACACCCCGTTTTCCCAACATGAAATTTTTTTAAACAAATATCAGAGTAACATTGGAAACAACGGGATACCACATTTAACATAATCTGAAATAGTTAAATAATAATTTAACCAAATATCTTTAACATTGCAGCGGAAAATTATTTCATAAACCGTAAAAACGTTTTGGCACGCAGGCCCCATCAATATCTCAAAAGAGTTAGTTTCATATTGCAAAATAGCATAAATGTTCACGTAAAAGAATGAAGCATGCATAACAGATAACCCCATCCTGTTACGTATCAGAGCGACCTAGACGACACAGTGAGGCAAGGCCACTCACGAAAACAAGCTGCACACTAGGCACGATCACCTGCACTTGCCCACAAGGCGGCAATTCCAACAGAAGAGGTGAGATTTCATAACAAAATAATATTAATCAATATAATTCGAATCATAATTAACATCATATCATTCTTAAAACAACTTTGCGTAATTGGTAAGCAGTTATCACGTAATCACATATTCATTCATCAACAATAACATAACATCATAGACGCGACAATGCGACAATGCTCTTAGACTCCTTATATGCATGTGGTACCAAACTTCATCATAAGTATTAATATACTTTAAAACGTGCGGAGGACAAAGCTCCTATTAATCGTGCGGAGGACAAAGCTCCTATCATGGTGAGGACTAAGCTCAATGAATGCTAATGCATGGACTCTATCAACAAAACACCTTAATCATCATATCAACATGCATCCAAGAATTTGGAGCTAGACAACATCTTATTCATCATATATAGACATCATGCAACTCAGTTTAATAACGGCAGCAGCATAGTCAAATCTCAATAACAGAATGATATCATTATATCAATTAAAATTAATGGCATCATAAACACTCATTCATGTCTTTCATAATATATAATACAATAACTCATACTCAATTAACATTGACGTATCTTAAACAGCTTTATAAATTACATTTAACATTATCATTAGGCCTCTCTACCACTTAGGGGTCCACTCTTGATCAAACGTGCGACACAGATCGCATAAACACTCTGTACACTCCATTCTGGTAGTGCTCGCGAGGCGAGGGCATCTGCTCGCCATGGCGAGTAGGAGTCAATTCCAAATCTAATGTTGTTCTAGGCTCAATCTTGTCCTACATTCATTCCTAAACATTACTAGGTATATTCAGGCATTCAATGGCACTCAAGGTCCAACTAAGAGCCGAAATTGCAAAAATCAGGCATGCTCTCTGTCCTAGCTCGCTATGGCGAGTAAGCTTGCTCGCTGTTGCGAGCTGCCTTGAGCAACTCGCGAGGCGAGGGAAAAGGCTCGCTATGGCGAGCGATGAATGTCGCTACGGGCAGACTCGCTATTTCTCCAAAATTCCAATGATTCTCATGGTTCTAAGTCTCATGTTGATTCCAGAGTTTGTCCTAAACATAATCTAAGGTCTAGGAACACTTTCTACATCAATTAAACCAATTCCTACCGTTTAATCATCAATTCTAGAGATTTGACCTAATTTTTGTTTTCTCCAATTCAATCCTAATTCTTGCTAACTAATCATCAGAATTACAATTAATCAATATTACTGAATTATTAGTCTCACCCTTACCTGGTTAAGAAGAAAATCGTAGCTCTCTCTCTTGATCTTCTCCCTTCTAAGCTTTTCTCCCTTTTTCCAAAAGTTTTCACGTACAATGCGTTTTCTAAAATTAGGTCTTCTCCTATTTATACTTAATCTTATCTTCACTTTCTCCCCCAAAACTCTCTAAAATCTCAAAACAACCCTTAACTAAATATTTTATATAATTTTCAAATCTTATTTTATTTAACAATAAAATAAGTCCCTTAATCTTATCAAAATCCTCAAAACTCATAACTTATCACAAAAATCAACTAAATCATCCAAAATCATCAAAACATACCAAAATCATATATATATATATATATATATATATTATATAAATATAATATAATCGCCTAAACTCGATTAAATAAATAATTAAACGAAAGTCGGCGTTACAACTCTCCCCCAGTTAAAAGATTTTCGTCCTCGAAAATTTACCTCAAGCGAACAACTATGGATAAGACTCCAGCATCTTACTCTCAAGCTCCCACGTCAAGCTTTCACCAGTCGCTCCCGTCCAAACGACTCTAACGAGAGGTATTTCCTTGCCTCTCAACATCTTAACTTTCCGATCATCAATCCTTACCGGTAAAGTCTCTACCGTAAGGTTGTCTCTAACTTGCACATCATCACTCTGGATCACATGAGATGGATCTGGGACATACTTCCGAAGTTGCGACACATGGAAAACATCATGCAAATTCGAAAGATGCGGTGGTAGTCCAACTCGATACGCCACCGTTCCAACTCTTTCCGATATCTGATACGGACCAATAAATCTCGGAGTCAACTTCTTTGATTTCAAAGCACGTCCAACACCAGTCATAGGAGTAACTCTCAAAAACACGTGGTCTCCTTCCTGAAACTCAAGATCTTTCCTTCGCTTATCATGGTAACTCTTTTGTCGACTCTGCGACGCTTTCATCTTTTCTCGAATCATCTTAACTTTCTCAGTAGTTTGCTGAACGATCTTCGGTCCTAAGACCACCCTTTCACCTGACTCAAGCCAACACAACGGAGTTCTGCACCTTCGACCATACAAAGCCTCAAAAGGTGCCATTCCAATACTAGAATGATAACTATTATTGTACGTGAACTCGACCAACGGAAGATGACTATCCCAAGTTCCCCCTTGCTCAAGAACACAAACTCTCAACAAATCCTCTAGCGACTGAATTATCCTCTCCGATTGACCATCTGTCTGTGTATGATACACCGAACTTAATCTCAACTTAGAACCCAGAGCCTCTTGCAAAATTTTCCAAAATCTAGAAGTAAATCTTGGATCTCTATCTGATACAATGCTCGAAGGAACACCATGCAATCTCACAATCTCCTTGATATAAATCTCTGCCAACTGGGCAATAGGAAAACTAATATTAATCAGTAGAAAATGAGCCGACTTTGTCAATCTATCAACAATGACCCAAATTGCGTCGTTCCCTCTAGGAGTATTCGGCAAACTCGTCACAAAATCCATGGATATGCTATCCCATTTCCACTCTGGCACATCTAAAGATACCATCATGCCAGCCAGTTTCTGATGCTCAATCTTTGACTTCTGACAAACTAAACAGGAATACACAAATTGTGCCACATCTCGTTTCAAACCAGACCACCAGAAAATCTTCTTTAGATCATGGTACATCTTCGTGGCTCCCGGATGAATACTCAAGCTACTTCTATGACTCTCTTCAAGAATCATCTTCTTAATCTCTTCATTGTCAGGAATGCAAATCCTACCTCGGAATCTCAACACTCCTTGGTCATCGATTTTAAAATCACTATCTTCAGTCTGATTACTAGCAACCAATAAGTCCACAAACTTAACATCTTCTTTCTGCGCCTCTTTGATACTCTTCAAGAAGTCACTATCAATCTTCAGCATCCCAAGCTTTACACTCTGAGGCGTCCTTTCACAGACTAAACTCAAATCTCTAAACTGTTCAAGTAATTCGAACTCTCTAACCATCATAGCGGACATATGCAAAGTCTTCCTACTTAAGGCATCTGCTACCACATTAGCTTTACCCGGATGATAATTCAAACCAAAGTCGTAATCCTTCAACAATTCAAGCCATCTTCTCTGCCTCATATTCAATTCCTTCTGGTCGAACAGATACTTTAAGCTCTTGTGATCACTGAATACTTCAAATCTCGAACCATACAAGTAATGTCTCCATATTTTCAATACAAAGACCACAGCCGCCAATTCTAAATCATGCGTCGGGTAATTCTTCTCATGAATTCTCAACTGTCTTGAAGCATAAGCTACCACTTTACCTTCTTGCATAAGTACACCTCCTAAACCCAACTTGGACGCATCACAATACACTACAAAAGGCTCATCGGACTTCGGCAAAATTTAAACTTGAGCAGTCGTCAAACGCTTCTTCAATTCGTTAAAACTTGATCAGCATGTTCTTCCTCAGTCTTGGAGTAAATCAAAATATCGTCAATAAACACAACTACAAACCGATCCAAAAATGCATGGAAGATGCGATTCATATACTCCATAAACACTCCAGGTGAATTGGTAACTCCAAAAGGCATAACCTTGTACTCATAGTGACCATAACGCGTTCTGAAAGCTGTCTTCTACATATCTTCATGTTTTACTTTAATCTGGTGATAACCTGACCTCAAATCAATCTTGCTGAAAACACGTGCACCCACTAACTGATCCATTAAATCATCAATTCTCGGAAGTGGATACCTAATCTTGATAGTTACCTTGTTCAATTGTCGATAATCAATACATAGCCTCATACTACCATCTTTCTTCTTTACTAGCAAAACTGGCGCTCCCCAAGGTGAAACACTTGGTCTAACAAATTTCTTCTCGAGCAAATCTTCCAACTGTTTCTTCAACTCAGCTAATTCGGAAGCTGACATACGATAAGGTGCCATCGACACTGGCTTCGTTCCAGGAACAAGATCAATAGAAAACTCAACTTCCCTCTCTGGAGGCACGTCAGGAATTTCATCTGGGAAAACTTCAGGAAAGTCGCATACCACTTGTAGCTTATCGATCACCGCTTGATTCTCAATAGATAAGGAAGCCATTAACGAAAACATCATTATACCATTACGTTCCAGTTGCTTCAGCTGCTTAGTAGATAAGAACTCTGCACCACTTTCCTCTTCACCGGAAGAGAAATACACTGACTTGCTAAAACAGTTGATAAGAACGTGGTTGTACTCTAACCAATTCATACCTAGAATTACATCCATACCGCTTAAAGGTAGACAAACTAAATCCATCTCAAAATCACGACCAAACATAGACAAAGGACATTTCAAGCATACGAGAGAAGTAGTCACCGAACCCTTAGCTGGAGTTTCGACAACCATCTCTCCATTCATATCAGACAAATCAAGACCCAAAGCAAAAACACAGTCTAAAGCAATAAAGCAATGCGTAGCACCAGTATCAATAATAGCAACTAAAGGAGTATCATTAATATAACAAGTACCTCTGATCAAACGATCCTCATTCTCTGTCTGAGTACCCGTTAGAGCAAAAACACGACCCGTAGTAGGCGCCCTCTTCGGCTGCTTGCACTGGGAACCAATATGACCCTCTTCATTACAATTGAAGCACACAATATCATTGCGTTTGCAATCAGCTACAATATGACCCTTCTTGCCACACCGGACACATTTCTTAATCTCTTCAGGACAAACATTGCTCTTGTGGCCTTTCACACCACAGTTGAAACACACAATCTCTGTAGGAGTACCCTTCTTCATAGGCTACCTATCAACAACCATCCTCTGTTTTCCTTTGTCAGCAGGGGCACTGTACGGCTTAGGACGACTCTGCTGTCCCTTGCCCTTCCGCTCATTCACAACCTTGTTATGAGCCCTGGTGTCCTCCTCATAAATCCTGCAGCTATTAACCAAATCTGGAAAAACTCGAATCTGTTGGTACCCGATCGCCCTCTTAATGTCGGGCCTCAAACCGTTCTCGAACTTGATACACTTCGAAAACTCAGCAGTCTCAGCAGCATAGTGCGGGTAGAACTTTGCCAACTCTACAAACTTGGCAGCATACTCAGTCACCGACATATTTCCTTGCTTCAGCTCAAGGAACTCGATCTCTTTCTTCCCGCGAACATCTTCCGGAAAGTATCTCCTCAGGAACTCTCTTCTGAACTCAACCCAGGTCACAACAGCTTCATCTTGTTCAAGGCTAGGTAACAGACTAACCCACCAATCATCAGCTTCCTCAGACAGCTGATGTGTACCAAAACGCACCTTCTGAACTTCGGTGCACTGCATCACCCGGAAAATCCTCTCAATCTCCTTAAGCCACGTCTGGGCTCCATTGGGGTCATACCTCCCTTTGAAAGTTGGAGGGTGATTCCTCATGAAGGTCTCCAACATCCTTGTCTCAGTATTCACGCCAGCGTTCGCGTTACATTGTTGTCCCACAGCTTGGGCAACAGCTTGTAGAGCAGCAGCTAACGCAGCATCGTTCCTTCCAGCCATTCTAGTTCTCTGCATAACACACAACATTCAGCATGATACATAAAAATATATCAACTGACACACGATGTAACACCCCGAAATCCCAACATAAAAATTTCCATAAAAATTTCCATATATTATCAACTGACTCACGATGTAACCCATATTCAGGATGTCACATTTCATAAAAATCACTAAACAACAATGAATAATATTTTATTCTTCATCAAAATATTCAATGTAACAACGGAATTATAAACTCAAAATATTCTTTTAAGTAAATCTTGGCACAAGGCCACATCAACGTCTCAAAAGGTTCAACAACCATTCTAAAGTCATAAATAGTTCATAGAAAATACGTAAAAGAATAGAAACAACGACAAAGTCCCATCCCGTTACGTATTAATCAATATTACTGAATTAAACCAATTCCTACCGTTTAATCATCAATTCTAGAGATTTGACCTAGTTTTTGTTTTCTCCAATTCAATCCTAATTCTTGCTAACTAATCATCAGAATTACAATTAATCAATATTACTGAATTATTAGTCTCACCCTTACCTGGTTAAGAAGAAAATCACAGCTCTCTCTCTTGATCTTCTCCCTTCTAAGCTTTTCTCCCTTTTTCCAAATGTTTTCACGCACAATGCGTTTTCTAAAATTAGGTCTTCTCCTATTTATACTTAATCTTATCTTCACTTTCTCCCCCAAAACTCTCTAAAATCTCAAAACAACCCTTAACTAAATATTTTATATAATTTTCAAATCTTATTTTATTTAACAATAAAATAAGTCCCTTAATCTTATTAAAATCCTCAAAACTCATAACTTATCACAAAAATCAACTAAATCATCCAAAATCATCAAAACATACCAAAATCATATATATATTATATAAATATAATATAATCGCCTAAACTCGATTAAATAAATAATTAAACGAAAGTGGGCGTTACATTACACATATCAAAATCGAACCACCACTGTACCTGCACGCAGACAAGGGCACAAACGAAGCCTGAATCATCGCAGATCCAAACAACACAACAAAACCGAAGCCTCTTACTGTAAAAAGGTAGTAACTTTCTCTCTCTCTCTCTCTCTCTCTCACTTTTTGCTTTTGTTTAGATCTAGGTCTATTGAAGTTTTGGGTGTAAGACTTGGTTTAGGATTCGGGTAGAGGGGAAGGAGAGAAAGAGAAAGGCAAAAAAAAAACAAAAAAAAATAATTTTAGGGTTCCGGCGCGGTGGTGCCGCTGCACCTGCCGGCCAACCGCCGCCGGAACCCCTTTACCTTCTCACCGGAGAAGACGACCCTTGAGAGAGAAGAGAGACGAGAGAAATTTGAGAGTGAAGAGAGAGAAGGGAAGGGTGGAAATGAGGGAGAACCGGTCCTCCCCTCCTATTTATATTCACATGAACCGGTCCGATTCACATAAACCGACCCGGTCTGGTTCCCTTTACAGAGGCCCACGCCCCAACTGCATTCATGGCCCACTTCCTCTATTTTTTTCAATTCTGCACCCCAAACTCACTAGTTACACCCCCCGGTCCTTTTATTATTTTTTCTTTCGTTCTATTTGCATGCATTTTATTTTATTTTATTTTCTTTATTTTAATTCTGCATTTGTATTTTGATCGTCATCTGCATCTTTAAAATTATGTCATTTATATTTTGTAAAGACTGTAGAATGTAAATTAGGCCTTTATGTAAATTATTTATTTTATGTGATTTAATTTTCCGTAGACCCTAGAATGTATAATAGTTTTTTTGTAATAGCTTTAGGTGCATGTGTGTGTGCGTGTGTATGCCTCTTACCTTCTTTGTAGTTTAGGTTAAAGGTTCTCGTGGTGGTCCAACGCCATCATGAGTCACCTACGCTTTACTTTTTCTGCTCTGTTAGTTTTAACCTTAGTTTAGTCAAAATTCAAAAAAATAATAACAAAAAAACATGCAAATAATCAAAAAAGTTTTTTACAATAAACCTTGATCCTAAATCAAGTGATCGTCCTTTTTTCATTTTTTCTTTCTTAATCAAATTTCAAATCAACCTTAAATCTACTTTGAGTCCATTTTTTCAATATTAAAAAATACAAACCAATTCCATTTTTGCCACTTTGGCTTTTCACTTTAAAACTCTTTTCAAAACTAATAAAAAACACACAACCAATCAAACAGTAATTTTTACTTCGAACTACGAGGTTCTGGTCCCTCACGGGTACGTAGGCAAAGGACCTAGTCCTTTCGAATCAATAAAAATGTAGATAAATAGGCTTCTTTTTCTCCTTATTCACCATTCTTCTTTTCCTCAAAATTAAGTAAGTTTATAGCACAAAAAGAAATAAAGTCGAAAGGTTCTCGTAGAGTACTACGAATATTTAGGGTGCTAATACCTTCCCTAAATATAACCAACCCCCGGACCCCATCTTTAAATAATTTTTTTCAAAAGTCGTGAAATAATTTAGTGAGTCAAAAGCTTACCAAATAGCCTTGATCTCCGAAAAATGACGCGATAGAAATGGCGACTTCACTGGGGACTATTTGAGGGTTAAGCCTAACTTGACTTTGTTTTAATTTTTGTGCTATAATTTGTTTGACAAAAACAAAAAATAAAAGATGGAAATACCCACTTCTTCTTACCCCCTTCTCAAACGTGAGTGGTGAGATAAATCCTACACCCGGGCTTGAGTGAAACATAAGATAGGACAGGGTACAGTCCTAGTGCCATACCAGGAGCAGTCCTACGCTATGTGTGCATGTGATATAACCCCACTCAACGGAGGTCTTTCAAAGTAATGTGATGTCATCACTAGCAGTCGTGATCGGCGCTATTATTTCTGAATGACCGTCGAAGTTGAGAAACCTTTAGAGTCACCTAACCCATCTTGGCCTTTTTAGGACGTAGTGCGGTGGCTAAACCAAGAGCAGTCTTGAATTTAGTTGATACGCGATACTACACTCAAACTAGACTTCCTTATCAATGGCATTTGACTAGGAGCAGTCCTGAGCACCGATACATTCATAAGGATGGTTGGAATTTGGGAACTTGGTAAAACTCATGATACAGGTACAAATGAAGCCATAATCCCTACCTTACGGCGTGCTACCCCTCAACTCCAACATTATGGACTAAACCTCATCATGTTTTCACTGTTTGTGCAGCATAAATCACGCATACACGCATTCATAAAATCTTTTTCTCATTAAATATCGAAGGACTTTGTCATACCCTCATTTTGGACCTAAAAATACTCATTCAAATTTCTTTTCTATTTCTGATACTTTTCAATTCACTGTGTATTAATCTGCAATTTTCTACTGTGCTTCAACTGCACATTTTACTGTTTCTGTCTTTAAATTTTCTTGCATATAGACCCATCCAAAGTGCTTTTCTTGCATTACAAGTCATTAGAAAGTTTCTAAAACCATTGCACATTTTCATGCATTTTATTCCAAACGTTTGCATAAAAATCATACAAAGGGTATTTTGGTCATTTCCTGCAGTGGAACCCATGTTAGTCCCTACATTTGTCTCTGAGTCTCTTCAACTTGTCTGTACAAATCATTGATCAAAGCTCTGTCTAAAAATCATTTCAGCATTGCATCTGAGCCAGTTTGAGTCGTTTTAGTCCTTAGGGGCATTTTAGTCTTTTCACATCAAAATTTTGACAGAGAGGTATTTTAAAATACCTCATTTTGGTAATTTGTTCATTTTAGTCCATTTTGTCGTTTTTAACTGTTTCACTTTACGTTTTTTTCCAAGTTACATTTTTTTGCCAATTTTATTTTTTTTTGCAAATCAGTCCAATTCTATTTTTGCAAATCAGTCGAAATTTTACTTTTATTTGCAGATTAGTCCAATTTTACTTTTTATTTGCAGATTAGTTCAATCTTTACTTTTTTGCAGATTGGTCCTTTAGTTTTATTATTTTGCAGAGAGGTCCTTAGGTCAAAATTCAGTCAAGAAGCCACGCAAGCAAGTCCAAGTCCAGGTGTCACATTTCAATTGGTTCAAGGTACACATGGCAGCCTATAAAAGGCCAGCTACTGTAGAAGTCAGAGGGGAGCCACATAATTCACGCCACATCACAAACACCTCACAACTTTCTCTCTTTATTCAGTTACAATCAAAATCCACAAAACTCAGAAAAATCTCAAGAACACGAAGAACAACTTCTACAAACCCTAATTTTCCAGAATCAAACTCAAGCACAATGCAGTGAAATTCACCACGGTTCTCAGAGATTCATCACTGAATCATCATCACCGAACCATTTCCCCTGCAATTCAAGCGTGAATTCACCACTGAAAGCGGCGAATTCAACACGATCACAGAGGCAAGAGTGAGAAGAAGAAGGAAGAAAATACAAAGGATTTGGACCGGTGAAGAAGAAGAAGGGAAATCACCAATTTATTTTCGGAATTCAAGCCAAAAAATCAACAAACAGAATCAAATTCAAGAGTTCTTGAAGATTCCAGTTCGAATCTCCGAATAAAACACAGGTGAATACGTAAACCTACCTCTTTCTTGCTTAAGAACGTCAACAAATCCAAATCGATATAGATCCGTAGAAGTTCAAAGAGCTTTGTTCAAAATCATGAAACTCTAAAAAAAAAAAAATCTTTGAAAACGTAAAGATTCCACGGTCTACAACGAGTATCAACTGTTGTAAACCTACGAATCCATAAAGGATTTCATTCAGCAAAAAGATTCGAACAAAAGCACAGAAAATAGTTTGAAAACCGTGAAAAACTTTCAAGATCTACATCGATTTACAACATGCATGTGAATTTCAATGGTGGATTCGTGTTGGGAACAACAAGACAAATCGTTTGAACCATGTTTGATTGGATTCTGGGTAGTATAGGTCAAGATTAGGGTTAGGGTTCATCGTAGGAAGTAGAGAGAACAACGGAGAAGAAGAGAGATGAAAGAGAAATTAAAGAAAGAAATGAGAGCGAATCGGACCTTTTTTCCTTTTGTATAGGCGCTGGACCGGGTCGGTTCAGACCCGATCCAGCCTTCCGGCGTTTCTGGCCGTTAGATCTAGGTCTTAGAGGATCCGGATTGATCCAACGCCTCTGAGGCATTTTGGAGATCCGGATCCACCAGACTGCGTGGGTTTGGGCTTCGTAACCGTGGGCCTTTGATTTCTTTGGATTTTTTTCTTGAGTTTTTGCTATGCACACCTCTGTTCTTGCTACCTGAACCCCTGTGCGCTTTAATTTTCTTACAAAAAATTCCTAAAAAAATTGCTATGTGTTTCTTGATGCATTTTTGATTGTTTTGTGATGTTTTTACATGTCTAAAATTGATAGAAAAATATGTGCTCATTTTTTCTATTGATTTGTGTGTTTTGTGTATTTTTTGTGAAGTTTCTTGCATGACCTTTGGTCCAATTTTTTGCCATATGATGTTGATACTTGGCACATGACTTCGTGATGTGTTCACTTCTGAGTTCATGCTAATTCTTCCATTTTTGCAATGTTAATTGTTAATCTCCAATTTTGTTTAGTTTAAGTGATTAGTTTCTTGTTTTGTAAATTTACTTGTTAGCTTACATTTTTGTTAGTTTAATTGTTAGTTTCCAATTTTTGCAATGTTAATTGTTAGTTTCCAATTTTACAATGTTAATTGTTAGTTCCTTGTTTTTTTGCAAATTTAATTGTTAGTTTCTTGCTTTGCAAGTAATGTGAATTTTGTTCATTTGAAAACAAAGTGTGGAATATGCTTGTGAATGTGTGCTAAGATGAAGTTTGGGCATGTCTCATAATTCTCATATTGTGCTTGAAATAAACCTCTTAAAAATTGCTTTGAATGAGAATTATAGGGCATGTGCTTGCTTAAAACCTTGTGACTAGTTTTGTGCATTTTCTTGCCATTATTATATCTTGCTTTTTTTTTTGTCAATTTGTTAACATTTTTTCTTACTATCATTTTATATCTTGTTTTACTAACCATTTCATTTCATATTTCATACATGTTGAGCATTCCACCATCTTATCTCTATCCTTTAGCCTAGGTTTTATTCAATTTCTATGCCATTTTCCATATCATTTTTAGGTAGTTATTTCTTCATTTTTATTTCTTGCAAGACCATAGAATGTAAACTAGGGCCAATGTAAAGGACAATGAACACTATAATGATGTACACCGACACAAGCACTGACACGCACACACGTTGTATGATTTACCGTTAGATGTATGTTTAGGAACGCAAAACTCAGAAAAAACCCATTTTCCAAAAAGTGTTAACAATCTCATCACTTGAAAAACAATTTTTTCCAATAAACCTTGGAGTCAAAACTCCATTGTATTTTTTCTTTTATTTTCTTAATCAAAATTTAAATGCAAACTAATTCCCACTTAGACTACTATTTTCTTTAATAATTGAACCAGCCTCACTATTTTCTTTCTCAAGCCTTTACGGCCTCTTTCTTTTCTTCAAAACTATTTTCAAAAATTAATATCAACCTAAACTCACAAAAAACCTTTTTGAGAGAGAACTACATGGAGTTTGATCTCTTAAAAGGGTATGTAGGCAAGAGGTCAAAACCTCTCCAAGTCCAATAAAAATAAAATCCAAACACTTCTTCCCCCATTCTTAAAATAAACAATCTCTTTCCCACTAAATAGCATTAAAAATAAAGCGTAGACATAAAGCTAAGAAAAACGGTTCCTATAGAGTACTATAGTCGTTATGGGTGCCTAACACCTTCCCGTAGCGAAAATTGCCCCCGAACTTAGAATTTCTAAGGGTTTTCTCAATTTCTCCCTTCCCCAAAAAATAGAGATATCAATGATTGAAAGGTTCAAGCCTCATTATTGACTTGACACCCGAAAATCGCGATAACAGAAATGGCGACTTCACTGGGGAATAAATCCTGCGGGCTACACCTAGTTTTTTCATGCTTTATGTTTTACGCTTTATTTTATTGCTATATGTAAATATTTTCATGCAACGTGTGGGGTGAGAATATCAAAAGTCCTACGCCCGGGCTGAGTGAACTTAGGAATAAGTGGAGATATAATCGACAATCCAATCCGGGGGTTGCCTCGTGTATTGGGTTATGCGATCAATCTCACATAGCTGAGGCATTTTGGAAGTGATGTTGTCGGCGTGTGTTGTCATGCTTAGGCACTTTACTTTCAATTGACCGGTGATGCTATGGACCGTAGTTACCAAACCCATCTTTGGCCTTTTTAGGACGTAGTGCGGTGGCTAAACCGAGCGTTGTCTCGAGTTTTAGTCGTCACGCGATACTACACTCAAACTAGACCTTCTTACGAATAATCATGGAACGGGTGTCGACTCGTGCTACCATGATATGCGTAAGAGAGGTTGCAATTTGGGAACCTTATTAGAACCATGGTTACTACTATCAAAGCCTTAGTTTCACCGGACACCGTGTCCACCCGCAACTCTGCAACTGTGAACCTTTACCCACTATGTTTTCTCTATAACCCAAAGACATGCATACATGCATTCATGCATAAATCTTTTTCATGCATTTATCGAAAGGTCTAGACAAATTAAAAACTTTGTAAACATTACAGGTATGAAGAAGACTAAGTCTTACAAGTTCAAGGAAGTCGATTTGACTAGCTTAAGGGAGTTGGCACTCAAGGTTAAGAATCCGACCGGGTTTCGTCTTCGATACGGTGGTTTGCTTGCTGTTCTCCGGACTAATGTGGAAGAAAAGTTGGTGCACACTCTGGTTTAATTCTATGATCCGGTTTTCCGTTGCTTCACTTTCCCGGATTTTCAGTTAGTTCCTACACTCGAGGCTTATTCTAGCTTGTTGGGTTTACCTGTAGCCGAGGGGACACCTTTCACGGTGTAACACCCCGTTTCCCAAAACAACGTGATTTTATTATAACAATCAGAGTCAATTCTCAAACGGAGCATTACACTGCTCATTCTCAAAAATTCTTTAATAGAAAATAAAACTATTAAATTCCAACAACCAATCTTATAAAAACTGCAGCGGAAAATTCTTTTCAAATCATTATTAATCTCCAACAAACCTTGGCACAAAGGCCTCAACAAATTAAAATATTATTCAACACCATTTAAACTTCAACAACATTTTTCAAAATTAGATACATAAAGGAATGAAGAACATAAACGACGCTTCCCATCCCGTTACGTATCAGAGCCCTAGACACTTGAGCCACATCCTACTAGTCCTGGAAATCTGCACTTGCCCACAAGGCGGCAATTCCAACAGAAGGGGTGAGATTCACAATCAAAAATAATATATGTATATAATTCATCAATTGCATTGAAACAACAACAATCATAGCAACAAACATTATTAAATCCATATATACATGGCATTAACATTCATCAACAGCAACTACTTCATTTCACATTAGATTTGCAACCTTATATTATATTAAGCAATCAACCACATCATCGACAACAACTCAACAACCACCTCAACCTCAACGACTCATCAACATCAACAACTACTCAACCAATGACAACATCAACTCGACCAACTCAACGACTACAACGATGCAACGACAACAACAACTAATGCAATATGCATGTGGTACCAAAAATACAGGGCAGAGCCCTCACCTCTTTGAACAACAAAGTGTTCCAGGACATAAGTCCTCCCGCTTTGAACGACAAGGCGTTCCAGGGCAAAAGCCCTCACCGCTTTGAACAACAAAGTGTTCCAGGACATAAGTCCTCCCGCTTTGAACGACAAGGCGTTCCAGGGCAAAAGCCCTCCCGCTTTTATGCATTATGAAATGAACTCCACTTGTGTATATCATCATACAACATCAACGACTCAATGGTGTATATCAGCATACAACCAAACAACAACGACATCACCTACTACGACATCAACATCTGTGCCTAATACTTATGACACACTCCCCAACTTGGACAACACGACTCAACAACATCAACAACGGGAACAACGATACACCGTATATAATTGTACATATATGAAAATACATATTCCAACGTATCAACAACAATAGCAACATATACATTAATCAATTACATTCATATCAAAGTCCAAAACATTCTTGAAAAACAAATCAAGTTCGATCAATAAGACCTAAGCCAAATACTTATAAGACACCTCAATTAAACCTCTAATACTTAAGTTTGAAGTTTGGGAACCAACCATAAGTTTTTGGACTAACTTGGGACTAGTTTGTTAAGTTTTCTTAAAGTTTTCTAGAGACCCACTTCGACTATTTTCATCATAACTCAAAATATACAAATCATTTTCAAGCCCAACCAACGCCATTAGAAAGCTAACTTAATTACCTAAAACTTTCATGTTTACACCAAAAGCCAGTTCAAAGAGGAAAGGGGTGAAAAATAGTGAAATATGAAGGATCTGGTTCACAAAAATCGTGTCACGATTTTGGAAATCGCGACGCGTTTTTACGTCCAGAACCACTTAGCATTCTGCCATCAAAATCGCAGTATGGCTGCAAAAATCATGGCACGGTTTGACAGTATCAGGTCAAAAAAACAGCTTTTTCAAAAATGCGATTTCAACATGGTTTTACCCCAAAAATCCCAACTTTGATCCCTTTATCACCCAAAATGAATTGTTACATTGTTTATGGGTTCATTATACAACAAAACATCAGAAACATCTCATGGAAACATCACCAACAACATAAAACAACATCATAGAGCAATTTATCAAGTTCTTAAACCTAATTCCAAAAACCACCATTTTCAATCCAATTTTCATGAAATCATGCATATATATATTACAATTGAAATGCTAGCCCACCCTTACCTTAGATTGTTTTCTTGAAATCAAGCCGCGTTCTTCTCTCTTCTTGCTCCTTCACTCTTCTCTAGGTTTTCTCTCCTCTTTCTCCCAAAGTTCTGTTTTTCTTTTTCTGAACGTGAAAACGTTTTCTGCATTTCTATTTTCCCAACTTCCACTAATATTTCCTTAACTCCCCCATCATTTCACTTAACTCCCTTAAATTCTATTAACTTCTCAATTAACTCCCCATATTTCCAAATAAATAATATTCTTACTCCTTTCTATTAAATAAAACAAATAACATTCATTTAAATAAAACACAAATAATTATTTAAATACACACACCACACCAAAAGGTCATATAATTCATATAAATCATATATATCAAATAAAAATACTCAAATATCAACTAAAAATAATTAAATAGAAATGGGGCGTTACACACGGGTCCTGGATCTTCTCTTGCTCCTCTGGTGATTGCTAAGGATCTTTATCTCAAGACTTCCGATGTGTCGAAACATCTCGTCACCAAGTCTCATATCCAGGGCTTCACTTCAAAGTACTTACTTGAGCGGGCTAATCTCGAATCTACTTGTCAGGACACTCTTGAGGCTATTCTTGCACTACTTATCTACGGGCTCGTTCTCTTCCCGCATCTCGGCAACTTCATAGACATGAATGCTATTAAGATCTTCCATTCCAAGAACCCGGTCCCTACTCTGTTAGCTGACACGTACCACGCCATCCATGATCGGACTCTCAAGTGTCGTGGATATATTCTTTGCTGCGTGCCTCTCTTATATAGGTGGTTTATTTCTCACCTTCCGAGTTCTTTTCATGCCAACCTGGAGAATTAGTCTTATTCACAGCGGATTATGGCTTTCACTCCCGATGAGGTGGTTTGGGTTACTCCGGCAGCTCGAGTCAAGGAGATCATCACTAGTTGTGGGGACTTCCTCAATGTACCTCTTCTCGGTACCCGGGGAGGAATCAACTACAATCTTGAGCTAGCCATGAGACAGTTTGGTTTCCCTATGAGAGCAAAGCCCATTAACCTTGCTACATCTCCAGAATTCTTCTACTATTCAAACGCCCCCTCCGGGCAGAGGAAAGCTTTTATGGATGCTTGGTCTAAGGTTCGAAAGAAGGATGTAAAGCATTTGGGTGTGAGATCCGGTATTGCTCACGAGGCCTACACTCAGTGGGTGATAGATCGAGCCGAGGAGATTGGTATGCCTTACCCCGCTATGAGACATGTGTCTGCGTCTGCACCATCTCGGCCATTACCTTTGCTTCCCGCGACCCAGGAGATGTATCAAGAGCATCTAGCCATGGAGAGCCGGGAGAAGCGACTATGGAAGGCTCGATACAATGAAGCCGAGAACCTGATTATGACTTTGGATGGTAGAGACGAGCAGAAGACTCATGAGAACATGATGTTGAAGAGGGAATTGGCCAGGGTTAGAAAGGAGCTCGAAGAGAAAAATGATTTGCTTATGAGGGGCTCCAAGAGAGCCAGTGGGTCGACATGATTTCTATGCTAGGCATTGTGGTTCAGCATCTGATTCTGAGGACTACCCTGCCACTCTTTAGGTTTAGATGTTTGTGATTGTTTGTATTGATTATGTTTCAAAGTTTACCTCCCTTGACTTAGCGTTTCAAAGGGATTTGTCTTGCTGGCTTCCTAGTCACTTTATTTTTCTAATAATGTTTGCAAAGTTTCCAATTTGTCTAAAAAACCTTTCGATAACAAAAAAATAGTCGTTTTTGCATCTGCATTTGTACATATCATGCATCATATGCATCATTCATCGGTCACAAAAAGCTTCCAAGTGCTCATTGCCTCCTGGTTCTTCTGCCACAGTTTGAAAAGTGGCTCGTGCTCGAAAGATCTATCAACCTACCAGAGTGCATCAGACTAGACAATACAGAAGGAGGAATCAAGTGGCTATGGAGGAAGAAAATGCACAGCTCCGTACCGAATTGGCTTCCCTAAGGGAAGAGTTGGCTAAGGCTCATGATGTTATGACTGCTCTATTGGCTGCCCAGGAACAGCCAGCTTCGTCTGCTCCGACAACCGCTGAAGCAATTCCAACAGCACCTCTCGATGACCGCTTTGTTATGCCGAGGGGACGCCCTTATGGACTCCCACCTTTCTTCGCTCCCAATACTGCAGCGGGTATTTCTAGTGCTATCAGTGGTGACCAGATCCCCATACCAGAGCATACCTCTCCCAACACTACTTTGCCTCATACAACCGTCTTCACCGAACCAATCGTACATTCTATGCCTCAGGACACCAACACCGATACTCACCGTGGGAAGGCCCCCGTGATTGGAACTATGGAAGAAAGGATGGAGGAACTTGCTAAAGAACTCCGTCGTGAAATCAAAGCCAACCGAGGAAATGGTGATCTTGTCAAGACTCATGATCTCCGCTTAGTGTCAAAGGTAGATGTCCCTAGAAAGTTGAAAGTCCCAGAGTTCGACCGATACAATGGGCTGACTTGTCCTCAGAATCATATCATCAAATATGTCAGGAAAATGGCCAATTACTCAGACAATGATTCGCTCATGATTCACTGCTTCCAAGACAGTTTAATGAAAGATGTTGCAGAATGGTATACTGGCCTGAGTAAGGATGACATTCGTACCTTCGATGATTTGGCTGCCGCTTTCAAGAGTCACTATGGGTTTAATACCAGGTTGAAGCCAAACAGGGAATTTCTTAGATCCCTCTTCTAGAAGAAAGATGAAAGCTTCCGTGAGTATGCACAAAGGTGGAGGGGGTCAGCTGCCCGTATTACCCCTGCTCTAGATGAAGAGGAAATGACTCAGACGTTTTTGAAAACTCTGAAAAAGGACTATGTTGAAAGGATGATCATTGCTGCTCCGAGTAACTTCTCCGAGATGGTCACCATGGGAACCTGCTTAGAAGAAGCTGTCAGAGAGGGTATCATTGTGTTCGAAAAAGGTGAATCCTCTGCAAATGCACCAAAGAAATATGGCAATGGCCATCACAAGAAGAAGGAGACAGAGGTCGGGATGGTATCTACCGAGACCAATCAATCTATGGCTACCATTGCCCCTATCAATGCTACTTAAATACCGCTACCATACCAATACATGCAATACGCCCAACATCCGTTCTTCCCACCATTCTACCATCAGTATCCTCTACCACCGGGCCAACCTCAGGTCCCTGTCAACGCTATTGCTCAGCAAATGCAACAGCAGCCACCGGCTCAACAGCAACAGCAACAACAACAAGGTCCTCAAGCCAGACCATCTTTCCCTCCGATACCAATGACATATGCCGATTTGCTTCCAACTCTGTTGCACAAAGGGTACTGTACAACCAGGCCCGGCAAGCCTCCGCCCAACCCATTACCTCCCAGGTTTCATTCCGACCTCAGATGCGATTTTCATCAAGGGGCTCTGGGCCACGATGTGGAAGGATGTTACGCTTTGAAGTATATTGTGAAGAAACTAATAGAGAAAGGGAAGTTGTCTTTCGAGAACAATGTCCCGCATGTGCTCGATAATCCACTTCCAAATCATGCTGCTGTGAATATGATCGAAGCATACGAAGAAACTCCTAGCCTTGATGTTCATAATGTTGCGACTCCTTTGGTACCACTACATGTCAAGATGTGCCAAGCTTCCTTGTTTCACCACGACCATGCTGCTTGTTACGAATGTCTCCAGAAACCTATGGGCTGTGACGTGGTTCAGAACGACATCCAGAGCCTGATGAATGATAACTATCTGATTGCCAACGACGTTTGTGTGATTATGCCAGTCTTCCATGATACCCCCATTAGGAGCACGCCTCCGAAGGAGAATGTTGAACCTCTAGTGATAAGGCTACCTGGGCCAGTGCCTTATGTTTCCGCAAAGGCTATCCCCTACAAGTACAATGCAACCATGATCGAGAATGGGATAGAAGTGCCTTTGGTATCCCCAGCTGTAGTAAGCAACATCACCGAAGAGACGACAACTCTGAGAAGCGGCAGAGTCCGCCCACCTTTGTTCCAAAAGAAGTTCGCGGCGCCTACCACGGCTCCTGTTGACAAAACAACTCTACCTGCAGTTCCTCCTGTTGCTGAAGACGCTAGTCGGCCAGGCCAATCTATTGAAGATTCTAATTTGGATGAAATCCTGAGGCTAATCAAGAGAAGTGACTACAAGATTGTGGATCATTTGTTGCAAACTCCGTCAAAAATATCTATCTTATCCTTGCTCCTGAGCTCTGAAGCCTACAGGAATATCTTTCTAAAGGTATTGGAACAGGCGTATGTCGATCATGAGGTCACGGTGGATCAGTTTTATGGTATAGTGGGAAATATTACCGCTTGCAGTAATCTCTGGTTTAGCGAGGACGAACTCCCGGAAGCGGGGAGAAACCACAATCTGGCCCTACACATCTCTATGAATTGCAAGACTGACATGCTGTCAAATGTATTGGTGGATACGGGCTCATCTTTGAACGTAATGCCGAAGTCAACTCTAGATCAGTTAAGCTATCGAGAGGTCCCTTTGAGGAGAAGCACTTTTTTGGTCAAAGCCTTTGATGGATCCCGCAAGAACTTTCTTGGAGAAGTGGATCTTCCAATGACCATCGGCCCTGAGACATTCCTGATCACATTCCAAGTCATGGACATCGATGCTCCCTATAGCTGTCTTCTTGGAAGGCCATGGATACACGAGGCTGGCGCTGTGACCTCCACTCTCCACCAAAAGCTGAAATTTGTGAAGAATGGTAAACTTGTTACTATACATGGTGAAGAAGCATACTTGATTAGCCAATTGTCATCGTTCTCTTGCATTGAAGCGGGATCTGCCGAGGGAACTGCATTCCAGGGTTTGACTATTGAAGGTACGGAGCCCAAGAAGGTTGGTGTTGCTACAGTCCGCGGGTTGGGGCCAGTTAATACAACTTCATGAGAACAAGCGCAAAGAAGGTCTTGGATTTTCCTCGACATCAGGTGTATCTACCAGAACTTTCTACAGTGCTGGATTCACCAATGCAATTACTGAGGGTACTACTGGAAGTGGTTCTAAGCCCGTGTTTGTTATATCAGGAGGCATAGCAAAGAATTGGGATGTCGTCGACCTTCCTTTGATCATGCATGGTTCCGAGTAATGTGTCTTGTTGCTTAAGTCTTTGTTTTTTCAAAATAACAATCCTCTCGCTCTGCCCAAGGCGAAAGTGATATTTTTGTAAGGGCATGTTTGTTTCGGCATTGCCATTATTAATAAAAATCATCGTTTCTTTCACGGCTTTTGTTTCACTTAATGCTTTTCCCTTGGAAATAATGGTAATGCAAGAAAAATCCAAAATGTCTTTGCTTTCTTATTAACTTCAAAGGTCTGCATGAAAAAAACCATTCCTAAAAATCACCCAACCATACCATGCAGATTGAACCATAATAAACCCGTTGAACACAGTGACCCTACGTTTCCTCTGACTTTTGAATTCCCGGTATATAAAGCCGAAGATGAGGAGGACAATGATATACCATATGAGATCACTCGACTGCTTGAACAAGAGGAGAAAACCATTCAGCCCCACCAGGAAGAGATTGAGTTGATCAACCTGGGTACCGAAGACAATAAGCGGGAGATCAAGGTTGGTGCTGCACTGCAAGAGGGGGCTAAGAAGAAGATCTTCCAACTTCTCCGAGAGTATCCAGATATTTTTGCATGGTCGTATGAAGATATGCCGGGTTTGGACCCCCAGATCGTAGAACACCGGATACCAACAAAACCAGAATGTCCTCCTGTTAGACAAAAGCTGAGAAGAACCTGTCCTGACATGGCTCTCAAGATCAAGGGTGAGGTACAGAAGCATATTGATGCAGGTTTCCTTATGACGATCGAGTACCCCGAATGGGTTGCTAATATTGTACCTGTACCGAAGAAGGATGGGAAAGTCCAAATGTGTGTCGATTATAGAGATTTGAATAAAGCCAGTCTGAAAGACAATTTCCCGCTGCCTCATATTGACGTGCTGGTTGATAATACTGCTCAATGCAAGGTGTTCTCCTTCATGGATGGTTTCTCTAGATACAATCAAATCAAGATGTCACCCAGAGACAGGGAAAAGACATCGTTCATTACTCCATGGGGTACTTTCTGTTGCAAAGCGATGCCGTTCGGCCTGATAAATGCTGGTGCCACCTATCAGAGGGGGATGACTACGTTGTTTCACGATATGATTCACAAAGAAGTCGAAGTATATGTGGACGACATGATCGTAAAGTCGAGCGATGAAGAGCGACATGTTGAATATTTGGCAAAGATGTTTGAGAGATTGAGAAAATACAAGCTTCGGCTGAATCCCAACAAGTGTACGTTCGGTGTCAGATCCGGGAAGCTTCTAGGGTTCATTGTCAGCCAAAGAGGCATTGAATTAGATCCTGACAAAGTTCGTGCCATCCGTGAGATGCCGGCCCCGCAGACCGAGAAGCAAGTCAGAGGGTTCCTCGGGCGTCTGAACTATATCTCCTGATTCATATCTCACATGACCGCGACTTGCGGGCCAATCTTCAAGCTGCTCAGGAAGAATCAGCCTATTGTATGGAACGATGAATGCCAGGAAGCTTTTGATAGTGTCATACCCTCATTTTGGACCTAAAAATACTCCTTCAAATTTCTTTTCTACCTCTGATACTTTTCAGATTCACCGTGTTTTACTCTACAATTTTCTACTGTGCTTCAAACGCATATTTCATTTTCTTTCTGTCTCTAATTTTCTTGTATGTAAAACCATCCGAAGTGTTTTCTTGCATTACAAGTCATTAAAAAGGGTTTCTAAAACCATTGCATATTTTGTTGCATTTTATTCCAAATTTTTGCATAAAAATCATACAAAAGGGCATTTTAGTCATTTCCTGCAGTGGAATCCATTTTAGTCCCTACAATTTGTCTCTGGGTCTTTTCAATTTGTCTGCATGAATCATTAATCAACTTCTGTCTAAAAATCATCTCAGCATTGCATCTGAGTCGGTCTGAGTCAGTCTGAGTCGTTTTAGTCCTTAGGGGGCATTTTGGTCTTTTCACATCAATAATTTTTTGACAGAGAGGTATTTTAAAATACCTCATTTTGGTAGTTTGTTCGTTTTAGTCCATTTTGTTGTTTTTTTTAACTGCTTCACTTTACGTTGTTTGCAAAATTACTTTTTTTTACCAATTTTATCTTACATTTTTTTTTGCAAATAAGTCCAAATGTTTTTTAATTGCCATTATGTCCAAATTTTATTTTCAAGTCAGTCCAGTTTTTTTAAATTACAAAACAGTCCAAATTCTTTTAATTGCGAATTAGTCCTTTTTCTTTACTCTTTTGCAGTTTAGTCCTCAAAGCCACAGAACTCGTGCCACATCAAAAACACCATAGAATTTTCTCTCTCCATTCAGTTAGATCAAATTCACAACAGACTCAAAAAGTTCAAGAACAATTTCACAAACCCTAACTTTTTCCAGAACTGAATTCAAGCCAAATCCATGGAATTTGTGTTAGCTCTCAGAGATTCAATGTTGAATCTTCATCACTGAGCCATTTCCTCTGCAATTCAAGCATTGAATTCATCACTGAAAGCAACGAATCCAATGCGATCACAGAGGAGGGAAATTGAGAAGAAAAGGGAAAGAAGTTCAAAGGTTTTGAACCGGTGAAGAAGAAGAAGAAGGATCACCGATTTATTTTCGGATTTCAAGCCAAAATCAACAAAACAGAATCAAATCCAAAGAATTCTGAAGATTCTAGTTCGAATCTCCGAATAAAACACAGGTGAACACTGAAACTTACCCCTTTCATACACAAGAACATCAACGAGTCCGAATCAATGTAGATTCGTAGGGGTTCAAAAGGTTTGGTTCAAAAAAAATTGAAACCCTAAAAATTTTCCAAAACCGTAAAGGATTTCATGGTTTACAACGTGTATTAACCGTTGTAAACCTATGAATCCACAAGAATTTCATTCGAACAAAAGATTTGAACAAAAAGAAAGAACCAAGACCGTTTGACATCCGTAAAAAAGGATTCAAGATCTACGTTGATTCAACGGATGCATGTAGCTTTCAGTGATAGATTCATGTTTAGAATAACGAGACGAAGCGTCTAAGCTATGATTCATGAAATTCTGGGTAGGATTGAAGGTTTTAGGGTTAGGGTTTCATCGGAGAAGATGAAGCTTCACCGGAGAGAAGAGAGAGAGAGGTGAGGAGAAGAAAGAGAAACGTTTTGAAAAAATGACTGAACCGGGCCAAAAACCTTTTATATAAGTGCTAGACCGGGTGGGTTCTGACCCGATCCAGCGCCTTGCGCCTGGAGATCGTTGGATCTAGGTCTTGATGGATCTGGATCAATCCAACGCCTCTGAGACGTTCTGGAGATCCGGATCCATCAAGCCACGTGGGTTTGGGCCGGGTAGACTTAGGCTTTTTAGTTTCTTTTGTTCTTCTTGATTTTTTTTGCTATACTTACCCCTGTTCTTGCTACCTGAACACCTGTGCACTCTAATTTTCCCACAAAAAAATTCCAAAAATTGCTATGTGTTCTTGATACTTTCTTTGACTGTTTTGTGATATTTTTACGTGTTTAAAACTGATAAAAATAATATGTGCTAATTTTTTCTATTGATTTGTAAATTTTGTATTTTTTTTTTGTGAAGTTCCTTGCATGATTCTTGATCCAAATACTTGTCATGTGATAGTGATGTTTGGCACTTGATTTTGTGATGTGATCACCTCTGACTTCATGCCAATTCATCCCATCTTGTTAGTTTGATTTTTGTTTACAATTTTGCAATATTTTCACTTTTGTTAATTTGATTTTTGTTCATAATTTTGCAATATTTTCAATCTTGATAGTTTGATTTTTGTTCACAATTTTTGCAATATTTTCAATTTTGTTAGTTTAGTCTTCATTAACAATTTTGCAATGTTATTTGTTGATTCCCAATTTTACTAGTTTAACTTTCATTTACAATCTTGCAATGTTAATTGTCAATTTCTAATGATGTTAGTTTAATTTTTAGTTTGTCATTTTGCAATGTTAATTGTTAATTTCTAATCTTGTTAATTTCTGGCTTACTACTTGGAAATGATGAATGATAGCTTGCAATCTTGTTAGTGTAATTGATTAGTTTCTTGTCTTGCGAAGTTTATATGTTAGCTTCCAATTTTGCCATTTACTTGTTAGTTTCTTGTCCTTTTTGCAAAGTTTACTTGTTAGTTTCTTGCTTTGTAAGTAATGTTAATTTGCATGCATTTTTCTTCCCATTTTTTTTTCATACTTTGTTATTGTTTTTCTTTGTTTAACATTTTACTATCATTTCATCTTGCTTTACTAACCATTTTATGTTCCATGCACATTGAGCATTCCACTTCATCCTTTAGTGTAGGATTTATTCAATCTTTTAATTTTTAGGTAGTTTCTTTTATTTCAATTTCTTGCAAGACCATAGAATGTAAACTAGGGCCAATGTAAAGGACAATGGACACTATAATGATGTACACCGACACAAGCACCGACACGCACACACGTTGTATGTCTTACCGTTAGATGTATGTTTAGGAAGTGCAAAACTTAGAAAAATCATTTTTTTCAAAAAGTGTTAACAACTTCATCACTTGAAACAACTCTTTTTCCAATAAACCTTGGAGTCAAAACTCCATTGTATTTTCTTTTCTTTTCTTAATCAAAATTCAAATGAAAAATAATGCCTACTTAGACTATTTTCTTTAATAATTGACCAACCTCACCAATTTTTCTTTCTCAAGCCTTTACGGCCTCTCTCTCATCTTCAAAACTATTTCCACAAAAAATTAAAATCAATCAAAACTCACAAAATATTTTTGAGAGAGAACTACATGGAGTTTGATCCCTTAAAAGGGTATGTAGGCAAGAGGTCAAAACCTCTCCAAGTCCAATAAAAATAAAATCCAAACACTCCTCCCTCCGCTCTTAAAAACAATCTCTTTTCAATGAAAAACGTCAAAAATAAAGCGTATACGTAAATCTAGAAAAACGGCTCCTATAGAGTACTATAGTCGTTATGGGTGCCTAACACCTTCCCGTAGCAAAACTTGCCCCGGAACTCGGAATTTCTAAGGGTTTTTCTCAATTTCTCCCTTCCCCAAAAAAAATAGAGATATCAATGATTGAAAGGTTCAAGCCTAATTAATGACTTACACCCGAAAATCACGATAACAGAAATGGCGACTTCACTGGGGATATTTTTGCGGGCTACGCCTAGTTTTTCATGCTTTACATTTTACGCTTTACTTTATTGTTATATGTAAATATTTTCATGCAACGTGTGAGGTAAGGATATCAAAAGTCCTATGCCCGGGTTGAGTGAACTTAGGAATAGGTGGAGATATAATCGACAATCCAATCCGGGGGTTGCCTCGTGCATTGGGTTATGCGATCAATCTCATATAGCTGAGGCATTTTGGAGGTGATGTTGTCGGCGTGTGTTGTCATGCTTAGGCACTTTGCTTTCAATTGACCGGTGATGCTATGGACCGTAGTTACCAAACCCATCTTTGGCCTTCTGTTAGGACGTAGTGCGGTGGCTAAGCTGAGCGTTGTCTCGAGTTTTAGTCGTCACGCGATACTACACTCAAACTAGACCTTCTTACGAATAATCATGGAACGGGTGTCGACTCGTGCTACCATGATATACGTAAGAGAGGGTGCAGTTTGGGAACTTTATTAGAACCATGGTTACTACTATCAAAGCCCTAGTTTCACCGGACACCGTGTCCACCCACAGCTCCGTAACTGTAAACCTTAACCCGCCATGTTTTCTTTGCAAACCAAAAATCATGCATACATGCATTCATGCATAAACCTTTTTCATGCATTTATCGAAAGGTCTAGACAAATTAAAAACTTTGAAAACATCACAGGTATGAAGAAGACTAAGTCTTACAAGTTCATGGAAGTCAATTTAGCTAGCTTAAG
Organism: Medicago lupulina; assembly: GCA_958299785.1. Taxonomy (NCBI): domain Eukaryota; kingdom Viridiplantae; phylum Streptophyta; class Magnoliopsida; order Fabales; family Fabaceae; genus Medicago; species Medicago lupulina. The sequence goes on along the minus strand of OY283144.1, from coordinate 46,960,126 downwards.
GGAGTTGGCACTCAAGGTTAAGAATCCGACAGGGTTTCGTCTCCGATACGGTGGTTTGCTTACTATTCTCCAGACTAATGTGGAAGAGAAGTTGGTGCACACTCTGGTGCAATTCTATGATCTGTTTTTCCGTTGCTTCACTTTCCCGGATTTTCAGTTAGTTCCTGTCATACCCCAATTTTTGACCTAAGACTCCACGGACACGTGTCGTCTGACGCTGAATAATCGCTGACTTTTCAAACAAAATTTCGGCAGAGAGGTACCTCTTTTTTTTTTTTTTTTTTTTGAGTCGGGCCCTCCTCACACTTTATCTCTATTTTTAATTTTAATTCCAATTTCCATCTTTTATTTAATTCCTCAATTTTTATTTTTATTTTAATTCTAAATTTTAATTAGTCATCTTAATTTTATTTGTTAACTTAGTCACTTTCATTATTCTTATTTTTTTGTTATTATTAATTGTCCAAAAATCCAAAAAAATAGTCCAGATACATTCCAATCCAAACAGCTATCATCAGAGCCTTATCCGCACAGTTCTTGGCACAAGTTTCGCTTCTCTTTTAACAAACCCTAACACCAAACCCTAAGGCTATAAAAACAACCCTGCATTCACAACCGAAGGGAGGCCGAAAATTGCACAGGAAACCCTAGCCACCGCAAAATATTTATTTTCAAAACCTTAGACTGCTGTGTTTTTTTTTTTGTGTCTGCAAACTACTTTCAATCTGGTTCACAATTTCAATTGTCGCTCTATTCTTTGCACTCACGCTGCCTTTGTTATTGCATTCACGCTGCCATTGTTATTGCTCATTCACCTTGCTATTACTCATTCACGTTTCTAATCTCAATTGTTTTTTCATTTAATTCACGTTAGCATACAACCTTGAGAACTTTTTTTTTACAATTTCTTAATCAATTCCAATTCTTGCTAGTTTTCGTTACAGTGTTATTTCCATTCCTTTATTTTTATATATTGCTGCCTCATCTTGCTCTGAAATTCCAATTTTGAATCAATGGCGTGGCAACTGGTGCATGAGTCCATTGTTTCTTTGATGTCGATTTAAAGGATGGGTTTTATACTTAATTAAGGTGGCCAGATTTGTACAGGAACGAGAAGAAGAAAGAAAGAAGGATGGGAGTTACACCCTCGGTTCCTTTATTCCTATTTCTCATCCTTTTTAGCATTTTATTTTCTCATGGTTAGTCTTATTATTATGCACTTGTTTAATTCATTCATGCATATTTATCTTTTTTTTCATTTATTTTGTTGCAAGGAATTAGAATGTAAATTAGGCTTCATGTACATTATTTTCCTGTTATTTAATTTCCGCAGACCGTAGAATGTATTAATAGGATTTTATGTAATAGTTTAGGTATCTGTGTGTGTGGGTGTGTGCATGCCTTATTCTTATGCTCTTAGCTTAGGTTAAGGATCCTCGTGGTGGTCCAACGCCACCATGAGCTACTCCGCGCTTTTATTCTTTTCCGCTCCGTTAGTTTTAATCTTTCAAAAAACCAAACAAAATCACAAAAACATTTTTTCTCAATAAACCTTGGCTTAACCAAGTGATCCTTTTCCATTTTATTTCTTTAATCAAACATTAAATCAATCTAATTCTATTTTGAGTCATTTTCTTTTAACATAAAAAACACAAACAAATAATCATTTGCCACTTGGCTTTTTCTTTTAAAACCTTTTTTCAAAAACAAATAAAAAACACAAAACCAATCAAACGAAATTTTTACCCCGAACTACGAGGTTCTGATCCCTCACGGGTACGTAGGCAAAGGACCTAGTCCTTCCGAATCAATAAAATGTAGATAATTAGGTCTTTCTTTCTTTAATCATTTAAAATTTCACTTTTTCAAAACAAGTAAGTTATAGCACATAAATTAAATAAAGTTGAAAGGTTCTCATAGAGTACTACGAACATAAAGGGTGCTAATACCTTCCTTTTATGTAACCAACCCCCGGACCCCACCTTTAAATAAATTTTTTCAAAAGTCGTGAAACAATTAGTGAGTCAAAAGCTAATAAAATAGCCTTGACCTCCGAAAAATGGCACGACAGTTCCTACACTTGAGGCTTATTCTAGCTTGTTGGGTTTACCTAACCCGGGCTTGAGAGGAAATTAAGATAGGAGTGGTAGAATCATAGTGACATTCCGAGAGTATTCTCGTGTTTTGGAACATGTGTTATAACCACACTTAGCGGAGGATCTTGAAGTGGTATATGTCGGCGTGTGTTGTCACGTTCAGGCTTTGCTACTTTTAAGCATCCATCAAAGCTAAGGACCTTTAGTTACCCTTAACCCATCTTGGCCTTTTAGGACGTAGTGCGGTGGCTAACCAGGTGTTGTCTTGGTACTAGTCGATACGCGATACTACACTCAAACGAGACCTTCCTACGGACATTGTTGGACCGGGTGTTGTCCCGTCATCCAATAAAATTCAAAGGGGGTTGGACTTTGGGAACTATGTAGAACCCGTGATACAGGTACAAATGAAACCATAGTCCCTACCCTACGGCGTACCATCCCTCAACTCCAACATTATGGACTAAACCTCACCATGTTTTCACCGTCTGTGTAGCATAAATCATGCATACATGCATTCATTCATAAAAACTTTTTTTTTTCATCAAATATCGAAGGATTTAGAAAAGTTTTTGCAAACATCACGGACGAATGGACCTTGTAAGAAAGAACACCAAGAAATACCACTTCAAAAATCTTAACTAAGCATTAGCTTCTGTTAAGAACTTTTTCCTTGGTTTCGTTCTTACCTTTGAAAAGGAACCGGTTGTGATATCTTCACAATTTTCAAATAAAAACATGTTCCTCTGCTATGTTTACGATTCACTTTGATAAACCCTTCAAAAAAATGTGTCTATTTTTTGCATAAACATATCATGCATCATCTTGCATTCCATAGTTTCAAATCTGAATCTCACAAATTTTCTTTTCAACAAAAGGTCAACCCGTTTCAAAAGTGGTCCGACTGTCCTCTTCCAAAGTCAACTCGCACCTACAACACTCGTGCAAACAATAAGAGAGAACCTATCGGTTTGAACAAGGGATCCAGGAGCAATCGCGGAGAGATAACAACGCTCCAGGCCGAGTTAGAGAGACTGAGTATCCTGGTGGTTCCACTGGTAGCTTCACAGGATCAGTTGCAGTTCCAACAAAGGCCCGAACGCCAAACATCAACAGCAGCCTCGATAACGGGCTCCAAAGATGCAGTTTGACCCAATCCCAATGACATATGCGGAGCTATTCCCCATCCTGCTCCAGAAGAACCTTGTCCAGACTAGAGCACCCCCTCAGGTGCCTAACGAGTTGCCGGTTTGGTATCAACCTGACCTCTCCTGTGCCTTCCACCAAGGAGCACCCAGCCATGACGTCGAGCACTGTCGCTCTTTGAAGATTGAAGTCCAAAAGCTGATTGAAGCCAATATCCTTCTTTTCGAAGGTTGAATTCGGACGTGCAATTTAATCCACTGCCGGTTTTTATTATTTAGTATTGTGACACATGGAGTGGATAGCCATAACTGGGTCGCTTTCGATGTTCTTTCTACTACTCAGTTGTTCAAATAATGTTTGTTTGTTTGTTTTCTACCTTTCAAAAATCCTTTCGTCCCGCCCGAGACGAAAGTGAACTTATGTAGGGTTTTTTTTGCTTCAAGTATTTTCCATCATTAATAAAAGGTCGTTTCTATCCCGGCTATCTCTTTTTGTGCTTATTCTGGAAAAATGGTAATACAAAAAACCAAAAATTCTTTAATCACTCTGAAATAACTGCATAATCATAACTTATATTTACTTGTCAAAATCAAAAATCAAATCATGCATTAATAAACCCGTTCAACACTTTAACCATGTCCTCTCTCCCAACTTTGAGTTCCCTGTGTCCGAAGAAGAGGAAGATGAAAAGTTCTCGATGGGGTTTTTCTCGCCTACTGGGGCACCTTAACCGTCAAAGTCAAAAACAAAAATATCAAGAAGAGTGTCCAGAAAGGGGCATTCACTTACAAAAACTAGCACAAGATGCTGCCATCATACTTCAAGTGCACACTTCAACCGAGGCAACCCCCCCTCCTTCCCTCAGCATACAACATGGAGGTTGTCGTGGTCCCTGTCGATGGGGGTTCTGCTGAAATCCAAGCTTGACCGAATTTAAATTTATGATGATCTTGTACAACTACATCAAAAGAGGTTGAAAAAAATTCCCAACAAGAAGGATCGTCCCTGTGGATTTCAAGAGACCTTATGCTGAAAAAGACATTGTCTTTCCAACCAGACTCCAGGGGCAAGTGGATGCCTAATTATGAGGACCCATGTGCAATAACCCATGCGACCGCAAATGTTGACAAATCCGCGTGCCGATGCAGTCAAGAAATACTTTGTCAAAAATCAATCAAATCAAAAAATCAAAAAGCTCGATAAGTCGCAAACCTGAAAAGGCGACTTAGGCAAAAATGAGCGTCTCGGTGGACTGAAAACCCGAAAGGGCGGTCCAGGCAAAATTAGGGACATGAACAAAAATAATTATCCTGATAGATTGAAAAACCCACAAGGGCGATCTATGCAAAAGTTAAGGATCAAGACAAAGTAACTGTATTCGGTCAGACACAGTCAACTTGGGGCATCCAGTCATCAGTAGACCTCCGATTCGAAGCATCTGCAAATGAAAGACCCGGAACAGGGGAAATTCAAAGTTGTTAGGGAGAATAGTGGTTACAGTGTTCAATGTACCCTTCCCATATATTTACCATTTTCCAAATCTTTTTTTAAAGTCTGTGGAGCCGCGCCATTGACGGGTCACCACTCAATTAATCAAATTTGAGCCTGTGCCCATTTATTTGGAACTCTCACTTATTCTATTTGCAAAATTTCTTCAGTTTTTGATGGCAATACTTGAAACAAATTCTTTCAAAAAATACAAAACTTTTTTTTACATCTTTGAAAAGTGTGAACAATAAACGCACTCTATTTGAACTCGTGAGTAGTTGAAACGTGCATCATCATCCGCCTCGAGAACGGTTATATTCTAGAAGAGAAACATGGCTAAGTGTTATGGAGAAGGCCTCCGTTTCAAGCAAAATGCAGTCACAATCCAAAGATACAAAAAATAAAACAAAAAAGAGCTCGCTAAGCTGAAAACCTGAAAAGGCGGCTTAGGCAAAAATGAGCGTCCCGGTGGACTGAAAACCCGAAAGGGCGGTCCAGGCAAAAATTAGGGACACAAAAAAGGAATATACTCCCGGGGGACTGAAAACCCGAAAGGGCAGTCCAGGCAAAAGTTAGGGATTTTCACAAATAAAAATAGAGAATGATTGCTAAAGCATGCCGAGGGAAGAAGACTTTGCTCCCATTTACAAATGGCGACTTCTCTCAGACCTTCAATCGGCAATGAGCTGGCTTCCCAACGGGCATCGGCTGCCGCCGTGTGTCAGGTTTCATACTGCCAATGGCCCGATTTATTCACAATAATATCAACTCCAAGGAAGTTTGCCGAGTGTTTGTACTGCGCTGTCAGTCCGCCTCCAATCTTACATGTCCTGTCTGGTTCCGTCGAGTCACCTGTCATATGCAGTTTACATGGTCGTTCATACATGCATGCATTCATGCATCCAAACATCAATACTTTCATACATTCACACATTCAAGCGTGCACAACGCGCATATACACACAATATCAATTCACACATGATTGCATCAGTCGCCCAAAGTCTGGTCTGGCCATATCTCATCAAATCAGTCATCAATCGTTCCAAGTGGCAAGTCCTACATAACGGACAGCTTGAGGTTTATTTTTCTGTCTTCCAAGTGGCAAGTCCTACATAACGGACAACTTGAGGTTTATCTTTCGTCTTTCTTCCAAGCGGCAAGTCCTACATAACGGACATCTTGAGGTTTATTTGTCTTTCTTCCAAGCGGCAAGTCCTACATAACGGACAGCTTGAGGTTTATTTTCGTCTTTCTTCCAAGTGGCAAGTCCTATATGTAACGCCCTCTCTAATTATTTAATTATTTTATTAGATGATATGGTATATGTTTATATATTATATGGATTTTGATGATTTTGTGACGTATTTGTGACGTATTTGTGACGTGTTGGTGACGTGTGACGTGTTATTATTTTATTGTTTAATAAAATAATATAAGTGATGTTTATATGGATATTTATTTGATAAATATAGAGATTTGTTGGAAAAATAGAATTTTAAGAGATGGGGTTATATTTATAAATGAGAAGAGTTGTGGGGGTTGAGGTAGAATTAGAAAGATTGAGAGGGAGTATATAAGAGAAGTAGGTTAAGAGAGGAAACTTTTAGAACGCGTTACAGACTTTGGAAAAAAGAAGAAGAACGGTTCAAGAGAGAAGAGAATCTAGTTCCAATTCTGCACAATTTTCCAGGTAAGGGTGAGCCTAACTTCAGTAATTTTAATGTTCAATCATCTGTTATTGATTAGCTTAGAGATTTGGAAGAATTGAGAGGAGTTTTGAGAATTAGGGTTGTGATGAATTATGATGAATTGATGAGAGATTGAGTTGTAAGGCTGTAGAAACCTGATACAGAACCTAGATTATCCCCTAGGACAACATTGCTGATGAATTAGAGGTTTAATTGGAGAGATTGGAGATGTTGTGGTGAGTTTTGGTCTGAACCCGTGTGGGTTCTGAGATCGCTCGCCTGTGGCGAGTGACCACTCGCCGTGGCGAGTACCCCTTTGTTGCTCGCGAGGCGAGCAGCATAGCTCGCCGTGGCGAGCTTGTCCCTTAAATTTTAGGACTTTGGCCCAAATGATGATGGTTTTGAGTGCCCTTATATTTATAGAGATGACCTGTGAAGTTGGTTTGGTCAAATTGGATTTAGAGAGCTTAAAAATGAGGATGTTTGGTGAAAAATGTCAAAAAGGCCGAGAGCACCCAGGATTGCTCGCCTCTAGCTCGCCCCCAACTCGCCTTTGGCGAGTGAGCTGATGCGAGTACTCGCCTGTGGCGAGCAGATCTACTTGCCGTGGCGAGTTAGTTGACCTTTGTCATGTTTTGTTGTTTTGCAAGCTGTTCGCATAGGGCGTTTAGAGGAACCCTTTGGGTAGAGTTAGTGCTGTTTTATACCCTTAGATGAGTTATGTAAAGATGAATGCTGATGGTTCTATTAGGCCATTGATAAATGATGTGTTGTTAAATATAAGTGATGTATGAGTACGATGCTATTTGAACAAGAAGATGCTATGTGTTGCAATGAGTATGTACAATGAGTTGATGTTCTGCCATGTATTATTATAACTGCATGTGTCAGTCTATAATTTGTAAATGACGTTTGAGACGGTGTATTAAGTTGTTAAGTGACGAGTCCATGCATTTGCATACTATGAGACGGTGGAGCTTTATGCTCAAAGCGACGGTGGAGCATTTGCTCAAAGCGACGGTGAAGCATATTAATGCTATAATCATATGGTACCACATGCATGATGTTGAGACGTTAGGTGTTGCATATAGTCGAGTCAATTATGACATATATGAGATGATGCTTGAGATGTTGATGTATGTTTGTGATGCTGCTTATGATGATGTTTATACCGATGTTATGATGTGATAAAATGTATATGTTTATGAGTTGGATGTATGACTGTTAATCTTGACATTTGATTTATATATTAATATTATTGTTGTGAATCTCACCCCTTTTGCTGGAATTGCCGCCTTGTGGGCAAGTGCAGGTACCCAGTCTTAGATGCGATGATGCGAGGAGTCTGTGTGAAGTAGGGTCGCTCTGATACGTAACGGGATGGGGTCTTTTGCATAGAGTCTATTCCTTATGTATCATGTTTTCAATAAATGTTAACTTTAAGACTTAGTGATGTTGAAACATTAATGTTTTTGAGACGTTTGATGGCTTTTAAGCCAAGACCTTTATGAAGGATTTGAATTATGATTTCCGCTGCTTATAATTGAATGTTTTGCGAAGGATAAACTAATTTTCATTTGTTTTTAAAGAATTTTTATTGTGATGAATGTGACACTCCTTCTGTGAAGTACTCTGATCTATGTGTTTATTTAATGAAATTTTTAAGACGGGAAATTGGGGTGTTACAATTGGTATCAGAGCAGGTCGGTCCGTCCGGCCAAGTAGAGAGTCGAGTGACGTTGTCGTAGATTTAGAATAGTATTATCGTATTATTCTGACTTATGTTTGTTTCCAGAGAACTAAGATGGCTGGTAGAAACGATGCTGCTCTTGCTGCTGCTTTTGAAGCAATGGCTAATGCTGTGGGTAATCAGAACAATGCTGGTGGAAACGACGGGACTAGGATGTTGGAGACCTTTCTGAGGAATCACCCGCCTACTTTCAAGGGGCGCTATGATCCAGATGGGGCTCAAACATGGCTCAAGGAAGTAGAGAGGATCTTCAGAGTCATGCAGTGTGATGATGTGCAGAAGGTGCGTTTTGGCACGCACATGCTCGCGGAGGAGGCTGATGATTGGTGGGTTAGTCTCCTACCCATTTTGGAGCAAGATGGAGCTGTGGTGACGTGGGCTGTTTTCACGAGGGAGTTCCTTAACAGATACTTCCCAGAAGATGTTCGTGGGAAGAAAGAGATAGAATTTCTGGAGCTTAAGCAAGGAAACATGTCGGTGACTGAATACGCGGCAAAGTTTGTGGAGCTGGCGAAGTTTTACCCGCATTATACTCCTGAGACGGCTGAATTTTCGAAGTGTATAAAGTTCGAGAATGGCTTGCGTGCTGACATCAAGCGAGCCATTGGTTATCAGAAGATCCGCAACTTTTCTGAGTTAGTAAGTAGCTGCAGAATTTATGAAGAGGATACCAAGGCTCACAACAAGGTAGTGAATGAGAGGAAAGCTAAGGGCCAGCAGAGTCGCCCTAAACCTTATGATGCCCCTAGAGATAAAGGGAAGCAAAGAGTGAATGATGAGAGGAGGCCCCAGAAGAAGACTGCTCCTGCTGAGATTACTTGTTACACTTGTGGCGAGAAAGGCCATAAGAGCAATGCATGTACTGTTGATGTGAAGAGGTGCTACCGTTGTGGTCAAAAAGGGCATATCACTAATGACTGCAAATTTGATGATGTTGTGTGTTTCAACTGCAATGAGCAAGGACACATTGGTTCGCAGTGTAAGCAACCCAAGAAGACTAAGACTACTGGGAGAGTGTTTGCATTGAATGGCACTCAGACTGAGAATGATGATCGTTTGATCAGAGGTACTTGCTATATTAATAATACTCCTTTAGTTGCTATTATTGATACTAGTGCTACGCACAGTTTTGTTGCTTTAGATTGTGTTTCTGCTTTGGGTCTTGATGTATCTGATATGAATGGAGAGATGGTTGTCGAGACTCCAGCTAAGGGTTCGGTGACTACTTCTCTCGTGTGTGTAAATTGTCCTTTATCTATGTTTGGCCGTGACTTTGTGATGGATTTAGTTTGCCTACCTTTAAGTGGTATGGATGTGATTCTGGGTATGAACTGGCTAGAGTACAATCGGGTTCTTATCAACTGTTTTAGAAAGACGGTACATTTTTCTTCTATCGAAGAAGAGTGGGGCACAGAGTTTCTATCTACTAAGCAGCTGAAGCAACTAGAACGTGATGGGATGCTGATGTTTTCGTTGATGGATTCCTTATCCTTAGAGAATCAAGCGGTAATTGATAAACTGCAAGTGGTGTGTGATTTTCCTGAAGTTTTCCCAGATGAAATTCCTGATGTGCCTCCGGAGAGAGAAGTTGAGTTCTCTATTGACCTTGTTCCTGGAACGAAGCCGGTGTCGATGGCACCTTATCGTATGTCTGCTTCTGAGTTAGCAGAGTTGAAGAAACAGTTGGAAGACTTGCTTGAGAAGAAGTTTGTGAGACCTAGTGTTTCACCATGGGGAGCTCCAGTGTTACTAGTGAAGAAGAAAGACGGCAGTATGAGACTGTGTATTGATTACAGACAGCTGAACAAAGTGACGATCAAGAATAGGTATCCACTTCCGAGAATTGACGATCTGATGGATCAATTAGTGGGTGCACGTGTTTTCAGCAAGATAGATTTGAGGTCAGGTTACCACCAGATCAAAGTAAAAGACGAAGATATGCAGAAGACGGCTTTCAGGACCCGCTATGGTCACTACGAGTACAAGGTTATGCCTTTTGGAGTTACCAATGCACCTGGAGTGTTTATGGAGTATATGAATCGCATCTTCCATGCATTTTTGGATCGGTTCGTAGTAGTGTTTATTGATGATATACTGGTTTACTCCAAGACTGAAGAGGAGCATGTTGAACATTTGAAGACTGTGTTGCAGGTGCTGAGAGAAAAGAAATTGTATGCTAAGTTATCTAAGTGCGAATTCTGGCTAAAGGAAGTGAGTTTTCTTGGCCATGTCATTTCTGGTGATGGTATCGCGGTTGACCCGTCGAAAGTTGAAGCGGTATCGCAATGGGAGACTCCTAAGTCGGTTACGGAAATTAGAAGCTTTTTGGGACTAGCTGGTTACTATAGAAGGTTTATAGAAGGATTCTCTAAGTTAGCTCTTCCGTTAACGCAGTTAACGTGTAAGGGTAAGTCTTTTGTATGGGATGTGCATTGTGAGAATAGTTTTAATGAGCTGAAGAAGCGTCTGACAACGGCTCCAGTACTGGTTTTACCGAAGCCTGATGAACCTTTTGTGGTATATTGTGATGCGTCCAAGTTGGGTTTAGGAGGTGTGCTTATGCAAGAAGGTAAGGTGGTAGCATATGCTTCAAGACAATTGAGAATTCACGAGAAGAATTATCCGACGCATGACTTAGAGTTGGCAGCTGTGGTCTTTGTATTGAAAATATGGAGACACTACTTGTATGGTTCAAGATTTGAAGTATTCAGTGATCATAAGAGTTTGAAATATTTATTTGATCAGAAGGAATTGAATATGAGGCAGAGAAGGTGGCTTGAGTTACTTAAAGATTATGATTTTGGTTTGAATTACCATCCTGGTAAAGCAAATGTAGTTGCAGATGCCCTGAGTAGGAAAACTGTGCATATGTCCGCGTTGATGGTGAAAGAATTTGAGTTATTGGAACAGTTTAGAGACTTGAGCTTGGTGTGTGAAAGAACACCTCAGAGCATAAAACTGGGAATGTTGAGAATCGATAATGATTTCCTGAAGCATATCAAAGAAGCACAAAAAGAAGATGTCAAGTTCGTAGATTTGTTGATTGCTGGTAACGAGGCAGTGGATGGTGACTTTAAGGTCGATGACCAAGGCGTGTTGAGATTCCGAGGTAGGATTTGCATTCCTGACAATGATGAAATTAAGAAGATGATCCTTGAAGAGAGTCATAGAAGTAGCTTCATCGATTTACAGTATGCATGTGAATTTCAATAGTGGATTTGCGTTTAGAACGATGAAATGAATCGATTGAAGCATGTTTGAACGGATTCTGGGTAAGTTGGGTCAAGTTAGGGTTAGGGTTTCATCGGAGAAGATGAGAGAAGGTGAGAGAAGAAGAGAGAACGGTGAAGAAGAAAGAGAAACAAAGGGAAGAAATGAAACGAACCAGGCCAAATCCTTTTATATAGGCGCGCTGGACCGAGTCGGTTCAGACCCAATCCAGCTCCCTACGTCCTTGGCCATTAGATCTAGGTCTTGGTAAATCCGGATCAATCCAACGCCTCCGAGGCATTCTGAGGATCCGGATCCACCAGGCTGCATGGGTTTGGGCTTCGTAACCGTGGGCCTTTAGTTCCTTATGATTTTTTCTTGAGTTTTTTGCTATGCACACCTCTGTTCTTGCTATCTGAACCCCTGTGCGCTTTATTTTTCTTGTGAAAATTCCTAAAAAATTCCTATGTGTTTCTTGATGTATTTCTGACTGTTTTGTGATATTTTTACATGTTTAAAATTGATAAAAAATATATGTTAGGTTTTCCTTTTGATTTGTGTATTTTTTGGCATTCTTGTGAATTTTCTTGCATGATTTTTGACTTAATTTTTGCCACATGATATTGCTACTTGATTCATGGCTTTGTGATATGTTCACTTCTGAGTTCATGTTAATTCTCACAGTTTTTTTAAGTTTAGTGGTTAATTTCTTGTTTTGCAAGTAATGTGAATTTTCGGATTGAAGATAAAGTGTGAAATACGCTTATGAATGTGTGATAATTTTGAGTGTAAACATGTCTTGTAATTCTCACATTATACTTGAAATAAACTCCTTGAAATTTGCTTTGATGAGAGAATTATAGGTCATGTGCTTGCTTAAATTTTGTGGCTAGTTCTTGTGCATTTTTTCTTTCCATCATTACATCTTGCTATTGTTTTTGTCAATTTGGTTTAACGTTCTTTTGCTATCATTTCATGCCTTGTTTTACTAACCATTTCATTTCATGTTTCGTACATATTATAAGCATTCCACCATCTCATCTCTATCCTTTAGCCTAGATTTTATTCAATTTCTAATTCTTAGGTAGTTATTTCTTCATTTTATTTCTTGCAAGACCATAGAATGTAAACTAGGGCCAATGTAAAGGACAATGAACTCTATAATGATGTACACCGGCACAAGCACCGACACGCACACACGTTGTATGATTTACCGCTAGATGTATGTTTAGGAAACGCGAAACCTAGAAAAAACTCATTTTTCAAAAAAATGTCAACAATCTCATCACTTGAAAAACAATTTTTTCCCAATAAACTTTGGAGTCAAAACTCCATTGTGTTTCCCTTTGATTTTCTTAAATCAAAATTCAAATACGAACTAATTCATAACTAGACTACTATTTTCTTTAATAATTGAACCAACCTCACCATTTTCTCGCTCAAGCCTTTACGGCCTCTTTCTCTTCTTCAAAATCATTTTCAAAATTAAAATCAACCTAAACTCACAAGAAACATTTTTGAGAGAGAACTACATGGAGTTTGATCCCTTAAAAGGGTATGTAGGTAAGAGGTCAAAACCTCTCCAAGTCCAATAAAAATAAAATCCAAACACTTCTTCCCCCATTCTTAAAATAAACAACCTTTTTTTTCAATAAATAGCATTAAAAATAAAGCGTAGACGTAAATCTAGAAAAATGGTTCCTATAGAGTACTATAGTCGTTATGGGTGCCTAACACCTTCCCATAGCGAAATTTGCCCCCGAACTTAGAATTTCTACGGGTTTTCTCAATTTTCCCCTTTCCCAAAAAAATAGAGATATCAATGATTGAAAGGTTCAAGCCTAATCAATGACTTGACACCCGAAAATCGCGATAACAAAGCTGATCAAAGATAATGAAGAGTTTAAGAAGGAAATGAAGCTGCAAGCATAAGCTCAAAAAGCTCAAATGGAAGAAACACAAAGAATGATGCAAAAGATGATGCAAAACCAAGCCAAACCATAGATTGCACACCATTTTAGCTTACTTTGTGCATTAATTACATTGCGTGCTTCTGAACTCTGTTAAATGTTTCTCTCATTTTGCTTCTGAATACTCTTTGCTTCTGAATATTCTATGCTTGTAATACTTTGATTTTATCTTCATAATGCTCTGTTTATTCATTAGCGAAAGCTTTGTTATTATTTTTATTATTTTTGCTCTAATGCTTTTATACGCTATCTCTCTATGTTTTTCTCATCTCTTTTTTTGTTTATTTCTTTTTGTTAATGACAAAAGGGGGAGTATATGTAGATAGTATTTAAAGGCTCTGAGCCCCATTCTCTTTAATAAATTTGAAAACTTCTTAAGTCAAGTTCTGAACATCAGGAGGAGTATCAAATTTCAAATTGAATTAATTAAATCAGATTTCTCATCTCTCATCTTCTATTTTATTTTGAAAAAATATTGCGTGATAAATGAATTTAATTAACAAGATAGAACTCACGGGGAGCTTACAAACCTCACCTTAAAGTACTATCAGACTCAGGGGGAGCTTACAAACCTCATACCCTATAAGTCAACTTGTTAATTAGATTAACAACAATTGATCAAGTTTTAAATACTATTGTTTGTCATCATCAAAAAGGGGGAGATTGTTGGAACAAAATGTGTTTAACAATAAACCATGAAGAGTTTTGATGATAACAAGGTATTAAAAATTGACAATTGGAATTGCTAATATTTGTTCAACCTTAATGTGTTTTTACATTATTTAGAGGTTCTGAACTAACAAAAGAGAGCAAAGAAATCAATAAAAAGGAAGCTTAAAGCATCTGAAGAGAAGTGCTCCTGAAGTTAAGTGCTCCTGAAGACAGAGTGCTCCTGGAGTGATGACGTCATCAGAAGCTACCTCATTAGAAGCTACATTTTCACCAGAAGCTCAAGTTCGTCAGAAGTCACAGAATTTGAAGCTTCAAGAGTTGTTTCATGGATCAAAGTTCATCTAAGATTGGCATAAGGCTAGTGGAATAATGCAACAGTCATTTCAAAAGGATTTGAAGTCATTTTGGTGGTAAAATACAAAGAGCGTTAACATTATACTTTGTACGAACTGTACAACCATCTTCTCCACTACTCTGTTTTGTGTCTCTGCTACTAGACAATATAACAGCTCTGGAATACAACCACACCTGCAACAATGTTCCTTCACAACTGGAATGGATTTGAAATTGATCCTTTATATGACAATACCTTAATCAGGCAAGGAATCATTGGTGAAAGATCAAGCTTCAACAAACAACTCTTTTTGGATGTGCTAGCACTTACAACGTTCAAATTCACACCTCTATATAAAGAAGTGAATACCAGAAGAACAACAAGACTCTACAACATTTTGAAAGCGCCAAAACTCTGTCAAATTGTTCAGCATCCAAAAGTTCACATAGAATTTCAGTTTTCAAGTTCATATCTTTGAAATTCTAAAGTCTTAAGAGTTTGTATCTGATTTGTATTGTGAACACCACTGATTGTATATCAAGTGTTCAACCTCAAACATTTTCTTTGTAATTTTGTTTGATAGAAGTCTCTTGCTTGTGTGCTTGAGCATTAGAAGTCTCTTGATTGTGTTCTTGAGCATTTGAAGTCTCTTGCTTGCGTGCTTGAGCATTTGTAATCAGATATTACATTTAGTGAACTCTCCTTGGAAGTGCAAGGGGGACAAGACTACTTCCAGTTTGTGGAAGGACTCTGTAAAAATTGCTTGTGTCTTTCTTCTTCTCTTTCTCTCTATTTTATCTGCTTCCTACGCTCCTGATCACTTATATCAGAAGCTATTCATATTGCTTCTAGTCAGTGTTCAAGTTGTTAGAGAAATTTGTGAAAAAAGACAAACACAATTCAACCCCCCCTTCTTGTGTTTTTCTCCCCTTCAATGCTATCGAATGAGTATAAAGTGAATGAAAGTGACAAATAATATTTGCACGATCTTATGTCTTTATGAACACTTGAGATGAAATCAAACAAACAGAATATGCGAGCATCATTGGCGGTCCTTAGGTAAGCCACTAAATGTATTACACCCGACATTGCTGATATCTTGAAACTGATCTGCAAGTTTACTAGTAGACGAATGAGAAGCACTGACAAGCTATTGAAAGAGTCATGAGGTGTGTAACACCTCGTTTTCCCAAACATAAGAATAACATAATATAATCAGAGTTTCTCATCCTAAAACAGGATGCCACATTCAAACTTACAATTTTTCCAACAAATATAAATAGAACAAAATGCTATTTATTAAAACATTTGCCTTATTAGAAATTCAACAAACATGCAGTGGAAATAGTTTCAACCTCTTAAATAGTCTTTGGCTCTAAAAGGCCACATCATCAACATCTTAAATAAATTCTCATAAAAATGGTTCAACATTGTTTCATGGAAAGATACGTAACAAGAAAATGCAATCAACATATTAAACTCCCATCCCGTTACGTATCAGAGCACCTAAGACGACACGTGAGAGAGTCAACTCACATCAACTGCTACTCCTGGTTATCTGCAAGTTACCCATGCAAAGGCAACAATTTCCAAGCAGAAGGGGTGAGATACATATCCAATAATTATAAGCATATAATTCATCAATGGAATTTAACAACATAAACTACAACATTTAGCAACTTTATTACTTCACATGATTCTTCATTAATAACTCATTAATAGTAACCAACTTAACAATAGCAACAACCACGACAACAACGACACCGACTTGACTATGCAACAACATCAACTTAACAACTTGACAAATGCATTATGCATGTGGTACCAATCAGGGCAATAAGCCCCCAACATATAGAGCACAAAAGGGCTCACCAGGGCAAAAGCCCTCAACTTTAATTGAGCATAAGCTCCAGGGCATAAGCCCTCAACTTTAGTTGAGCATAAGCTCCAGGGCATAAGCCCTCAACTTTAGTTGAGCATAGGCTCTAGGGCATAAGCCCTCAACTTTAGTTGAGCATAAGCTCCAGGGCATAAGCCTTCAACTTTAGTAGAGCATAAGCTCCCAGGGCATAAACCCTCAACTTTAGTAGAGTATAAACTCCCAGGGCATAAGCCCTCAACTTTATATGATTATGCATGGACTTATTCACCAACAACTTAACAACCAACAACTTAACAACCAACAACGTAACAACCAACCACTTAACAACCAACAACTTAACAACTTGACCGACAACAACAACAACATTAACAACAATGACAACCATAGCAACATGTGCATTAACACAACTTGAGTACAACAACTTGAGTGGCATAAACATCACAATATTATACAACATACGATATTCACATAATATATATATATATATATATATATATATATATCAACATAATAACAACAATGTACATAATATTCATTAACTTCATTTACATTAAACCAAGTTAATTCATCACGACCTAGGTTAGATACTCACAAACACCTCAACTAAACCCCTAATACTTAAGCTTGTAGTTTGAAAACCAACCATAAGTTTTTTTTTGCCTAACTTGGAATTAGTTATGTTAAGTTTTCTTAAAGTTTTCTCAAGACCCACTTGGACTATTTCCATCATAACTCAAAATCTAAAAATCATTTCCAAGTCAAACCGAGGCCGTTAGAAAGCTAACTCAATTATCTACAACTTTCATGTTTACACTGAAAGCTAGTTCAAAACAGAAACGGGTGAAAAAGTGAATGTTTTCCAGTGTTGGCTAACATAAAATCGGTGGCCGAATTTGACAATTCGGTGACCGAATTCGGGTTTCACAACTTACGAGAATAGACCAATTTTCACTCCAAAAATCCAATTTTCAATCACCCAAACCCCAAATTTGATAGGAAACATTGCCTATGATCATACTAAGACCTAAACATCAATTTAACACAACAATTCATGGGATAATTCATGCACTTCCAACAATTAAATTCACAATCCAAAGACCTAATTTCTCAAACTACAAAACTATGAACATCAACATAAGACTAACCCTAATCCCCAAAACTCACAACCTACAACTTTTGCCAAACCCAATTTCAGAAAAACATACTTAAGATTAGAGAATATGAGTCCCACCCTTACCTTAGTTCAATTGATTGCAAGGTTCAGACTTCTCCTTCTCTGGTTCTTCTTTTCTCTTGGTTTCTCCCAAAACTTGTTTTTACGTAAAACCTATTATGACTTGTTCTTCATCTTTTATTAACCATAATTACTCTTACACTTCAAAACTACTCTTTCTCTCATAATCTTATTTATTTCTAAACTAAATATATATCTCCCCCACTTAATAAAATTAATACACCAAATAACACATAATAGTATATTTCAGCAATATATATATATATATATATATATATATCAATCAATTATTAACACACTAAAAATACTATAAATTAATAAAATAATAAATAAGAAATTTGGGCGTTACAAGGTGCCTTAAGAAGACTATGAATCTAAGATTAAATTATGAGGAGTAACTTGTTGTACTTGAATGGTACAAGATATAAAGTAGAACATCCTGTAGATGAGTTTTAAAGCGACTAGTGACTGCACATTGAGCATCATTGTAAGAGTTGTTTGTTGAAACAAATGATATTGACTCAGTCCACATTGAGCATCATTGTAAGGCATGAACACATAATAATTAGAGAGATCTAAAAGGAACGGTTGAACACATAATAATTAGAGAGATCTAAAAGGAACGGTTAAAGTATATCGTGCACGTCTGATGAAGAATTAATTGATCCTTTGACGAAAGGAAATACTAGAAATAAAGTCCTAAACACATCTAATAGGATGGGACTAATGCCCAAAGGTCACAAGTGATGGTAACCCGACCTACATGACTGGAGATCCTAAGAAATAAGTTCAATGGGTAATAACAAGTCACAAGTGATAGAACATGTTATGACCAAAAGTAAGAAAGCAAGATTCGTGCAGTGATAGAAGGATGAGATAATAGAAACTTTTAATGAGATCTATACTCTATGTTGAGTGGAGTACATAGCTACAGGAGTACTCTTGATAGACTCACCTATACGAATGTGGAACTATGGCCGGTTTCTATGGAATTTGGGGCAAAATACCTAGAGCGTTCGTTAAATCTGGGATAGACGTGCATGGCCATAAACGCACGGGCTTTGAGAATACACATTAAGAAAAGGTTTGTGTGCAAGTTCTATGTCCGAGATAGAGTTTAATGTTGTAAGCAACTCTTGTAATATTATCCGCTATGCAAAGGTTCAAGTTGTAGGCGACACCTCTGTTTATTAGCAACCTTATAGAAACATTTTGACGTTATTATTGAAACCATTTTTTAAATTCAAGTGGGGGATTGTTGGATGAAAAATTGGAAGATTAAACACCAAGTAATTAAACTTTGATCTAATGTTGTGTGAATTGAAAAAATATAGTGTGGGGGTCCCACATAAAATAGAACACACACATTAGTAGTGTTTAAATTGCGGTATTTCATTTTAAATAATTGATAATGATAAAAATAATAGTAATTATTATTTTTATTCGTGAATATCACTTTCCATAAATTTAACTTATGGTGGTTATGATAAGAATAAGAATTTAATTGAATTTCTTATATTTCCTTCATTCAAATCCAATGAGTTTGTTTCCTCCACTTTTGTGGATTTGTTTCTTTTGATCTTATCCACAAGTGTTGTTGAACTGATTAATGGATAGGTTCCCTTTTGGTCTTATCCATTAGAGTAACTGCTGCCGCAATTTTTGCTAAAACAGTTACAATATCTCTATATAAATAGAGGACTCCACTCAGTTCAAAAATCAAACCAAAGAGTTTCATTGAGTTGTCGGGAACTCTTTCTCTCTTCTCCCTTTTTTGACTTGTGTTGACGAGTCTTTCTTCTCTTCATCTCCTTTTTCTGTCCCTTCGGAATTAAGAGTTTTCTTAAGACCATAGTCCCTTTTTGGTTTATTGTCCCTTCGAAATTAAGAATGGTCTTAAAACATAGTCCCTTCGATAATATAAGTCCCTTCGGAATAAAGAGTACTATTAAGATCATAGCCCCTTTTTGGAATAATAATGTCCCGTCGGAATTAAGAATGATCTTAACGGTATATAAATATTCTTTCAATGTTTTAATTGAGGAGAAATTAAAAAGTGGAAGTGGTGGTATCACCATAATTGAGTGGTCGTAGCGCCATATTGATATTTTGGAGAAGTTAATAATTAGAATGGTTGTGACACCATATTTGAGT
Source organism: Medicago lupulina (assembly GCA_958299785.1). Classification (NCBI taxonomy): domain Eukaryota; kingdom Viridiplantae; phylum Streptophyta; class Magnoliopsida; order Fabales; family Fabaceae; genus Medicago; species Medicago lupulina. The sequence continues at coordinate 46,940,502 of OY283144.1, read as the reverse complement.
GGTCTCAGCACCATAATAGAGTGGTAACAATACCATATTAAAGTGGTTTCAATATGAAAAGAATGGTCTTGGTACCATATTGGAGGTGTAATTCTCGAACGGTTTTCTACAGTTCAGTAGTTAATCGAACAGTTGTAGTTGGGCTTGTTTTATCCTGGAGGCGGTGTGATTGATAGTCTGCCTTGCACAATTTTGGGTAGTGCCACGAAACGTCTTAAAAAGAGCGACCTGGTCGTGACTCAACCTAGTAACAACTTCGGTAGTTAATAGAATTTGGAAATCCAAATACAACAGTTCGGAAATCCAAAAACAACATGAAAACAACCAAATCTGGTTTTGGAGGATTTGTAAGGTACAAGTATATTGTACTCCCTGATACACGTGAAAGGATGCTGGCAATAGAAGTAACTGCACTGTGGAGGTAGCTTACACTATGGTGCTTAACATAATTTAAGAATATGCAACAAGTGAACCTGGCAATAAATATACTGCTTTGAAATACATGGAAGAAAGTTGTATCTGCTCCACTTCAGAGATTTGGTCATTCTTTGGAGTACGGGGAGAAGCCCTTGTCATCCTTGAGACCATTGAGTTTGCTGCCTCTTTAAACCTAGTAAAGCATTTATTTTAGGAGAAGGATGCAAGGGACATACAGATCCAAAAATTAAATGCTGCAGTCATGTTTCGTAAAATCATCTTCATGATGATATCAAGAGAATGCAGAAGTTTAGTATGTTGTTTTTATTCCTTTCTTTCTTGTTTTGAGGGTTTTGGTATAGTCCCTCTCTTGTATATATTTTTTCCCCGTTTTTTTTAATAAAATTTTGAGATTGACGGCATAGGATAGAGGTTCTTCAGACATCGTTGCTTCCTCTTGATGCTTGTCCTTTCTCTCGGCTTATAAAAAAAATTCAACATTTCGAATAACAGTTTTCATCACTACCAGCAGGCACCAACATCATTATTCTTCTCCTCAACTTATCAAGGGCTTATACTGAGTGGTGATTTCTTTAAATTATCTACTAGGAATACCAATGTGGATTCAGTTTCAATTGTTCGACCGACACATAAATAGTAGCAATAGAAACCTAACTAAGGCCAATATATATCATGACAGTTATTAATTATCAAATTTAGTGAAGAGACCAACATATGATTTTATCAACAAAACTCATATGTAAGGACAAGACAAAACAATATGTACGGGATAAAACAATACAAGATAGAATAACACAACACAAGGTAGAACAACACAATACAAATTGCAGAATAATACAACATAAGGCAGGATAGGACAACATTAAATCAGAATAATGTCATGATTGTAGTAATATATAAATGTTCTTAAATAGTTTGATTATAGTATATTTCCTCTAAAGTTTTCTTTATTATGGGTCAAATTAAACCGGTGGTAATTAAGTTGCAGTGAGCTTTTACCAAGATGATGAAAAGCACATAAAGTCAAAGAAACTAGGGTCGTGGTTACGCACAAACATAGGAGGGAGGAGAGTCAATAATACTGTCCGTGATTATCATGCTAAAGTAGCACCAACAGGAGTGAATAAAAAGGTTCCTGTTGACACCATTGATAAGCTTGCATCTATGTTTGTTGGTGGGCAAAGTGAAAAGATTAGTGAATATATTGGATTGGAAAATCAGAAGGTAATAGAAGTACACAAGGGGGAGGCAAACACTAATGAAAATAATAGTAGGGTGGTGTGAGACAAAAAAAGTGGAAAAGGCTTAAAGATAAAAAGCAAGCTGAGAGTGATGGAACAGAAATCTAAGACTTGATTGGTAAAAGGAAGGAACATGAGGAGTACAAAGACATGGACATTTCGTCACCAAAGAGACACATGGGGAACAACACTGATTTAACGGCAGGCCTGGCTAAGCAGGCCAGCCGAGAGCAATGAGTTGTTTAGCTTGGAACTGTCGTGGGCTTGGGAACCCGCGTATAGTTAGAGCTTTGAAAAAGCTCTTAATCGACAAAGATCCCGCGTGGGAGTCCCTGTCGGAGACTAGAAAAAAGACTTTGAGATAAACAATTTTTGGAACTTCAAGGGTTATTCAGGTCTGCTGGCGGTGAGTTGTAATGGGGAGGGTCGAAATAGGGCAGGAGGGCTTGCATTCTTATGGAAAGAATGTATTAAAGTGGAAGTTCTTTCTTTTTCTCTTCACCACATTGATGTGTTAATCCCAATGGAGGACAGGGAGGAAAGTTGGAGGTGTACTGGAATCTATGAGTATTCTGAATCTCATCTAAAACACAACTTGTGAGCTTATCAATGTTTTAGCTACTGTTGACGACTCTAATAAGTGGCTGATAATGGGAGACTTCAATCTCGCACTATCTTAAGAAGAAAAAGAAGGAGGAAGTGTAAAATGAAAATGCATTAAAAATAAAAGTGGTTCGACAAATCCTTTACATACATTCTTTATGACTCTTTTCTCTTGTGCAGGTATTTCGAGTGTTCTTAGAATTTTGTATAGGTGATTTGCGACTCGTTTTCCATAGGGAGAACTCCTATTTATACAAAGAAAATAATTTGTATAGAAACTAATCCCACGATCAGCACCCTTTCCATGTAGACAACCGCATGGCTTCCACATTCTCTATCGAGGAAACCACTTCTCTTTTGAATTTCGAATCTTCCCGCTTCAAAGACAGTTATCTGGCTTCGACTGTAACGCCCTAGTTTTTGTTTAATTATTTTTGGTTGATTTTAAGTCTTTTATATGATTTTAAATGATTTATGTGATTATGTGGTGTGTTGTTATTTTATTATATAGTTATTTTTATTATTTAATAGAAATAAGTGAGAATCAATATTTATTGGAGTTTTGGGGGTTACTTTTTAATTAGAGGAATTAAAGGGAGTTATTAGGAGTTAGGAGGAGTTAAGAAAATAATAGGGAGAATTGGAAAAGGGAAGTCAGAAACATTTTCACGTAGAACAAAACCAAAAATTTTGGGAGAAAGGGAGAGAAACCAAGAACAAGGGAGAAGAGCCAAGAGGAGAACCTGATTTTGTAGAGCTTTTGAATCATCTAAATTCAGGTAAGGGTGAGACTATCTCTCAATAATAATAGTGTATAATTTCGATTTTTATTTAACATGAAGTTAGTGGGAATTGAGGGATTGGGGTTAGGTTTTGGAGAATTGCAAAATTGATGAGAAGGAGTTGAATTTCTGATTGATGTTGTTGTTTTGTGTTCTTTGTTGTGCATTGTTGTATGTTGAACCTGTAAACATCTGTTAGAACACGTTTTGGGTGATCAGGGGTTAAAAATTGGGTTTTGAATAAGATAGGGTTAGAAAATCCGAGAGCATTTTTCACTACCCAGATGAATGGTCGCTTAAGCGAGCAACCCGTCGCTTAAGCGAGCATTCAAACTAGTTGCCCAGAATTTTCTTTAGCCAGGTCTCTCAAGCGAGCCACTAGCGGGCTCGTAAGCGAGCATTTCCTGACCTTTGTCATTTAGGTCGCTTAAGCGAACCGTAAGCGAACCGCAAGCGTGCAAAACCTGAACTTACGTCTTTTTGGTCGCTCAAGCGAGCACTTGTTCCCTCAATCGAGTTGGGTCCTGTACAGCCTTTTTCTAATTTTTGCTTCATGCACTAGGGGACCAATCCGAGCATTCTTAAATGTTTCCTTCTACTTGTTTAACCTTGTCTATGTGGTAAACATTATGATTGAATGTAGAGTCATGTGAATATATATATATATATATATATATATATATATATATATATATATACGTGATGTTGAATGTTAAGAATTGTTGTGTCATATTTGACTAAGTTGGGGAGCATGTCATAGTTGATTTTGTCTGTTAGTAGTTGTCGATGCTGTTGTTGAGTTGTATGCAGATATACACAGTGTTGAGTCCATTGCATGCTCATATATTGTTGAGGGCTCATGCCCTGGAATGTTCATCATTCAACTGTTGAGGGCTTATGCCCTGGAACGCCTTGTCGTTCAATTGTTAAGGGCTCATGCCCTGTGAATGCTTTAACCATTCAAAATGTTGAGGGCTCATGCCCTGGAATGCCTTGTCATTCAAACGCGTTAAATGGTACCACATGCATGTGCATTGTTGCATTGTTGTTATTCGTCGTTGTGTCATTGCATAGTCGTTGTCGCCGGTTGAGCTGTTGTTGTGTTGTTGTTGTTGGATGAATTTGAATATGTTTTTACCCATGAAGTATATAAAAATATTGAAGTATTTTGTTGATATTTAGGGTGTTAGATTCAATTGATGAATTATAATTCTATTATTGTTGTTTGTGAATCTCACCCCTTCTGCTTGAAAATGTTGCCCTTTGTATGGGTAACTTGCAGGTGATCCAGAATAGTAGAAGTGGTGGCTCATGTGTCTTAGGGCTCTGATACGTAAGGGGATGGGGAATCGTTGCGATGTTTTTCTTCATTTCCTTTATGTATCAATTTTTGAAGCATGTTGTTGGAGTTTTGTTGAAATAAAATGTTGAAATATTACTTATGTTGGGGCCTTTGTGCCAGATTTATATGTTGTGGTCGTAATGTTTTAAAAGATTTTTCCGCTGCAATATTATGTTGTTGACGTTGTTGAATAAATAGTATTTTTAATCTATTTATTAAATTTTTGAAAAGCAATATAATGCTTCGTTTGTTGATTTACTCTGATTTTATATTAATATTACGTTGTTGGGAAAACGGGGTGTTATAATTGGTATCAGAGCAGGTTGGTCCGTCCGACCAAGTAGTAGAGTCGTGTCGAGCCACATAGTGTCGTGTAATAACCTTACACTATTTTGTTGTTCTGATTGTTGCTTGCGATGTAGAATTTCGAGATGGCTGGAAGGAATGATGCTACTATTGCTGCTGTACTCGAAGTTGTTGCTCAAGTTGTAGGACAACAGCCGAATGTTGGTGCTGGTAACGATGGAGTGCGAATGCCGGAAATTCTGAGGAATCATCCCCCAACATTCAAAGGAAGGTATGATCCGGATGGAGCTCAGAAGTGGCTCAAAGAGGTTGAAAGGATCTTTAGAGTCATGCAGTGTAGTGAGGTGCAGAAGGTGCGTTTTGGTACACACATGTTGGCTGAAGAGGCAGATGACTGGTGGGTGAGTCTTTTACCTATCTTAGAACAGGATGGTACTGTTGTGACCTGGGCTGTGTTCAAGAGAGAGTTTCTGGACAGGTATTTTCCAGAGGATGTCCGAGGCAAGAAAGAAATTGAATTCTTGGAGTTGAAGCAGGGAGACATGTCCGTAACTGAGTATGCTGCTATGTTTGTGGAGCTGGCTAAGTTCTATCCACATTACACTCCTGATACTGCTGAGTTTTCGAAGTGTATTAAGTTTGAGAATGGTCTGCGGGCTGATATAAAGCGGGCCATTGGTTATCAGAAGATAAGGAATTTCTCCGAGTTGGTAAGCAGCTGTAGGATTTACGAAGAGGATACGAAAGCTCATTATAAGGTGATGAGTGAGCGTAGGGGTAAGGGACAACAGAGTCGTCCGAAGCCGTATAGTGCCCCAGCTGACAAGGGTAAACAGAGGCTGAATGATGAGAGGAGGCCTAAGAGGAGAGATGCTCCTGCGAAGATAGTTTGCTTCAAGTGTGGTGAGAAGGGCCACAAGAGTAATGTTTTTGATCGTGATGAGAAGAAGTGTTTCCGATGTGGGAAGAAAGGTCACACGATAGCTGAGTGCAAGCGTGGTGACATTGTCTGTAACACCCCGTTTTCCCAACGTAAAAATTTCGTAAATTAAATCAGAGTTTTCACATAAACGGAGTATCATTTTCTTAAAACATCTTAAAGGAATTGAATAACAATACATTCATCATAAAAATAGTTATTAAACTTCTCAAAACATTGCAACGGAATCTTAAAAGTCTTGGCACGCAGGCCTCTTCATAACATTTCAAAAGTTCATCTAAAATTAGTCTTTATAAAATTATAATTGACATGCAAGGAACAAAAAAGCATTTGACAAGATTCCCCATCCCGTTACATATCAGAGCACCTAAGACACAGTGAGGAATGCCTCACACGACTGCACCTAATCTTGGTTACCTGCACTTGCCCACAAGGCGGCAATTCCAACAGAAGGGGTGATAGAAGTTTGGCAAGTGCACCAAATACTATCGAAGTAGTAAAAATATCGATCCCACGAGGATTGTTTTTGATCGCAATAAGTAAATTTGTTATTCAAAAGGATGTTTAAAGGTTATTATAGTTTTGCCACTAGGCGGTAGATTTGTTTGTTTTAATAACAAAAATAACAAAAGGATAAAGTTTGTTTAGGAAATATGGAGAGAGATGAGATCGGATCGTCGAATCCTCTATGTTTCCCCTAATTGGTTGTTGTACTCTATTCCTATTAATGGTTCTTTAAGTCCCACGATAGTTAACAAAATAGCCCTAATCAATCCCTTGAGTTAGGACCCTCTTCTTAAACTATAGCCCCTAATTCCTTAGGTGGTCTAATAATTCTTGAAGGTTTAAACACGTTAACCTAATATCACTAATAAACGATTATCCATTCCTAGACTAACCATGTTTATTAGAAGAATTCAATTAAGTCTAAGTTGAAAGCTAGGGTTAGTAGTCATTCATTCTCACGAAAGCATATTTATATTTGATCAGGATATAAAAAGCATTAAGAACAATTGAATTGAATAAAGACTTAAATAATCATTAATATGGAATAGAGTTTCATCACAGCAACATAAGATCAACTAGGGTTTACACAGAATCATCTCGGATCCAATCTCTAAGAGATTTAGCTACTCATAACAATGTTTACAAATAGCCTAATCAATTGAATCATTAAAACATACATGTAACTGGTAAAAGGATGAAGAAATCGTCCTCCTTGCAGTCGCCTTGATGTCCAAATCGCACTTTGCTCTCCAAGATTCGTAACCCTTGTTTTCGGAAAAGACTTTAGCTTAAATAGGCCCAGAAATTCGCCCAAAACGTGTCACGTTTTAAGTAAAACGTGTCACGTTTTTTCCTTCAGTAGCAAGTAACCAAATTAGGGTTTCACAAAACGTGTCACGTTTTTGCCAACGTGACACGTTCTTCTTTCTTCTCAAAACATGCTCTCTGACTTGTGAAAACATGTCACGTTTTTTAGCAAGCGTGACACGTTTTTGTGACTTGCACCATTCTTCAGTTTTCTTGCTTTTTCTTGCTTTTCATGCGTTTCTTGCTGCTTAAGTTGCTTTGTGACTCCATAAAATGATAAAATATACATAGAAATTACGTAATGACAGCATGTCATCACAACCCCAAACTTAAACCATTCCTTGTCCCCAAGGAATTTACATGCAAAATTGACAGTTGACAGTAAAATAACAAGTACCTGCTCAAGTGATGGTAATCCAAAAAGTTCATCTCCTTACTAGCTAAAGGTGAGCTAGTTTGACTTGAATGCATCCACCAATTCACAACTCCACGCACAAAATGAATAGGGTTCACACTCAATCACATGCAAAGCTACATATTACCATACACTTGAAAAGTTTCTAAACGTCAATTAAAGTCAATATCAATACACACTTGGAGGTCTTTAAGGGTCATAACGGGGCTTAGGTGAAGGTGGGATGATATTTGGATAAGTAGGCTACACAAAATGTGAGTTAGGCACTCCTACGTCAGTTAAAACATACTTCAATCATCTTTCACCTATGGAACACAATTCTTAGTCAAAATGGGGCTAGAGAACATTATTCATCATCGGGACATTCGAGTTTGGAGTTACTCAGATTTTCAATGTCTTTGTCCCTTTTTCATTCTATATTCTCTTTTTTTTTTTTTTGATACACCATTTTTAGTGTCTATATGTCATTATTTTTTTCTTTTGTATTGTTCTCTAGTTCCCCCACCCCAAACTTAATTGGTTGCAAATTCCAAAAGCAACCCCAAACTTAATTTTTAGCAACATTCTAGCATGCCTAACTCAGAAAAACATTATGGGATAAATCCTAAAAGTCTCTAAGTTTGTAATGTAGGTTGTCACCGAACAAAAAGTTCTATCCTACCGGCTCAACTTGTCTAAGAAAAGGATGAATTCAATATAATCATGGTAGGCTTCAAAAGGCTCACAGGACCAAGCACTTTTGCCTCAGTGTGTATTTGACATAAACCAATCGACAGAAAAGAAACAATGCAAGTTCTAGAAATGTAGATGCATGGAACACTCTATATAAGTAAATTGAAAAATAAAATTTGGCCATGAACCTTACAGTTATGATATCTGGGAGTTGTGACTACCTAGCACTGCCGTACACTTCGCCTTTTACTCAAGTCACTCCTCCTTATGAACTTTTGGAAAAATCACTTGAGCACACATTTGTTACGAGACTGTAAAAGGTCAATAAAACACATAAATTCATCAGTAATAAACAAGTTCAGGCTCAATTACATCACAGGGGGATACAACTGTTTAAACTTCAAATTGTTCGAAAATAAAATTAAAAAGTACATCAAAATGAAAGGCAAACTGCTGAAACAAACAGAAAAAATAATAATACTAGATGAGCCATCAGTAGCCCATCAATCCTGCATCAAGTTCGGGTCAATCCATGTGCTCGGGTTCTGCTCCTCATAGGTGTCTTCGCCAAAATGCGACCTCAACCTCGCACCACCAGCAGCAAAGTCTGCCCTAATCTCCTGCTCTCTTGCTTGGGCACGACCTCTAGTGACATCAAAGTATTGGTCCATTGCCTCCTCGGACCCATCAAAACGGTCAAAAGACCCAGTAATCGCTCTCCTGTTGAGGCAGACTGCCTCAGTATGCTCTGGCCCGAACCTAGGACAGTTCCAATACTCTTGGTCGGACACCTCATTCATCCAGTTGCAGTGGCCGAACATGTAGTCCAGCATCATGGGATGAAGAGGTGCATGGGTACCTTGTTGGCTGCTTCCTTCTCCCGATACCAACTCTGGCTGAAGCGGGGGCTGTTGTGGTTGTGGCTGAGGCTGAGGGCCTGCTTCCTCCTCAGCTCCCAACTGCTGCATGCGCTCCAAATAATCCTTCAGAAAAACCTCCATGTAGTTATCCGTGATTGGCTTCATCATTTTTGCCTCGAGGTCATTTATGTAGCACTCGCAGTCGGCTTCCTCACAAAGCCAGTTGATGAGGCTCATGTGAGGGATGGCTTTCTTGTTCCCTTGGACAAACTCAGCAATGTTGTTGGCAATCAACTCACCAACATTTATAGGGCTACCCTCCATGATGGCAGCAACAGTATGCACCCGAGATAAGGGAATCTCAGATGAACAGGAAGTACCTTCTAATGTTTGCACCACAAATGATGCCCAAGCCTTAGCAACCGGCTTGAAATCAGCTTTCAGCAACATCTTCCTGCTCTTCTGCCATTGAGCGCCCTCCACACACAGTAAGGATTTCACCTCTTCCCACGTTTCCTCGTCCCAGTTAGCACATGTCTCCCTCCTCCTCTTGACATCACATTGTTCCGGAGGAACGATCTTCAGCATGGTATTGATAGCCTCAGGGGAGAAATCAATGGTCTTTCCCCTCACATAAGATTCATACCGCCGCCCGGAGAACCGAGCATTGGCATAAAACTCAAGCGCCATGGTCTTGTTGGCCTCTTGGAAAACCATATTATTCAGCCCGTCCCACCCTCTAGCCGTGATAACTTGTTCAAACTCAGGGTTGCCTAACAATTTAGGGAGTAGGAACCCCCTCTCTGGTATCACCCGATAACTTCTGATTTCTTTGAAGCGGTCACGGGCCGGGATGTCATGGAAACGGTAAGCTAGAGTGGGTGGTACGGCTGGTGGGGCTGTGGGTTTAACTAGTTGTTTGCGTTTGGCGGTGGTTTTGGGTTTTTTTGGCTTGTGGAGCTTTTCCTTTCTTCCTAGTATCAACCATGGTGAAGGTTTAGGGTTAGGTCAAAGGAAAAGTGAAAGTTTGAGATTAGGGTTTTGAGGTTAGGTGAGGATGGTGAATTTTGAGAGGTTAATGATGTTGATGGTAGTTTTTGTGGTTGTCTTGGTGATTTGGAGATGGAAAGTTGAAGATTTTTGGTGTAGAAAGTTGAGAAGTTCGTAGGTTAGGGTTCTGGGGAAATTTTGACAGAGTTTGGCTACTTTTGGAAGTGAATGGGATGATTTTCGTGTGAAGGGTATATATAGGGGAGAAAAACGTGTCACATTTGGCCAAAAACGCGTCACGTTTTTCGTTTTGTAACGGTCAAAATTTTTTGAAACCACCCAAAAACGTGTCACGTTTGGGCGAAACGTGACACGCTCCACTCTTTTGAAAAATTTTGGTTCCCAGAAAACGTGTCACGTTTTGGCCAGCGTGACACGTTTTTGCTAAACAGAATGCTTGTTTTTGAGATGCTTCAGAGGTGGCAAAAACGTGGCACGTTTTGCCCAAAACGTGTCGCGTTTTTGCCCAGTATTGGACTTGAAATTTTTCTTCCTCTGATCGTTTCAGCAAAAATATTTTTGTATTTTTGATTTTTTGAAAGCAATAAAATGCGAAAAAAAAATATAAAAGAACTATTACCTGCAAAAAACTAAAGGTGGGTTGCCTCCCACAAAGCGCTTCTTTACCGTCACTAGCTTGACTACTACGGACCTTTACAGGTCCTTCAGCATCAACCCTACCCTTTCTTTTGGTAGGTCGCCACCCAGATATGGCTTAACTCTTTGTCCATTCACTTTGAAACTCCTGTCACCCTCCGGCGTGATTAGTTCAACAGCTCCGTATGGTGACACGCTCTTGACCAAGAAAGGTCCAGACCACTTCGACTTGAGCTTTCCAGGAAACAGCTTCAACCTGGAATTATATAACAGAACTAGTTGTCCAGAGTTAATTTCCCTAGATACTAAGTTTTTGTCATGATACCTTTTAGTCCTGGCTTTATAGATGAGCGCATTTTCATACGCTCTAAGCCTCATCTCCTCAAGTTCATTAAGTTTCAAAAGTCTTTTCTTACCAGCAGCTACTTGATTAAAATTTAAGGCCTTGATGGCCCAGTAAGCTTTATGCTCTAACTCGACTGGAAGATGACAAGCCTTACCATAGACTAGTTGATAGGGTGAAAACCCAATGTGAGTCTTAAAGGCTGTCCTATATGCCCACAGTGCGTCATCTAACTTTTTGGACCAATCCTTCCTATTAGACGCAACTGTCTTCTCTAGAATCTGTTTCAACTGACGGTTTGAAACCTCTACTTGACCACTAGTTTGTGGGTGATAGGGAGTTGCAACTTTGTGCCGGATGTTATACTTTTTTAGCACATTTTCAAGAAGGTTGTTGCAAAAGTGCTTCCCCCCATCACTGATCAAGACTCTAGGTGTTCCAAACCTAGTGAAAATATTCTTTTGGAGAAAATTGACAACAGTTCTGGCATCATTAGCAACACATGGTATCGCTTCAACCCACTTAGTAACATAATCGACACAAACTAGAATATGAAGATAAGAGTAAGAGGGAGGGAAAGGCCCCATAAAATCAATGCCCCAACAATCAAATGGTTCTATTTCAAGTATTCCTGTTAGGGGCATCTCATTCCTCTTAGAAATGTTACCTGTCCTTTGGCATTTGTCACACCGCCGCACAAAGTCTTGGCAGTCCTTGAACAAGGTGGGCCACCAGAAGCCACTTTGCAAGATTTTTGCAGCGGTTCTTTCTCCACTATGGTGGCCCCCATAAGCTGAGCTATGGCAATGCCACATGATACTATTTGCTTCTTCACCTGCAACACAACGTCTAATCAACCCGTCAGTGCTTACCTTAAACAGATAAGGATCATCCCACAGATAGTGGTTTGAATCCTTGAAGAACTTCTTCTTTTGGGCTGAGTTCAAGTCATCTGGCACTATGTTACCAGCCTTGTAGTTCGCCATGTCGGCGAACCACGGCCTCCCTTCAACAGCGAACAGCTGCTCATCCGGGAACTCGGCCATGATAGCCTTTTCCTTCTTCGTCACCTCCTTATTTTCCAACCGGGAGAGGTGATCAGCCACCACATTCTCAACTCCCTTTTTATCACGAATTTCAAGATCAAACTCTTGTAACAAAAGGATCCACCTCAACAGTCGAGGCTTGGAATCTCCTTTCGTCAGGAGGTACTTCAGAGCTGCATGATCTGTAAACACAATGACTTTGGAGCCGATTAGGTAAGAACGAAATTTTTCCAAGGCAAAAATTACCGCAAGCAATTCTTTCTCAGTGGTAGCATAATTTACTTGATTTTCATTCAAAACTTTGCTTGCGTAATAAATTGCATGGAAAAATTTGTTCTTGCGTTGGCCTAAAACTGCACCAACAGCGTAATCACTTGCATCACACATTAATTCAAAAGGTAGATCCCAATCGGGTGCAATGATTATTGGTGCAGTAACCAACTTGGTTTTAATCAAAGAAAAAGCATTTAAGCATTCATCATCAAAATTGAAATCATTTTCTTTGACTAAGAGGTTACAAAGGGGCTTTGAAATTTTTGAAAAATCTTTTATGAAACGCCGATAAAATCCAGCATGCCCCAGGAAACTCCTCACTCCTTTAACATTTATAGGAGGGGGAAGTTTCTCTATAACCTCTATTTTCGCTTGGTCCACCTCTATGCCTTTAGCACTTATCTTATGCCCCAAAACTATACCCTCGTTTACCATGAAATGGCATTTTTCCCAATTTAAAATGAGGTTAGTTTCGGTGCATCTTTTAAGGACGGCATCTAGGTGGACTAAACATTGATCAAAAGACTTACCGAAAACAGAAAAGTCGTCCATAAATACCTCGATGTTCTTCTCTATCATGTCAGAGAAGATGGAGAGCATACACCTTTGAAAGGTTGCCGGCGCATTACACAGCCCAAAGGGCATTCTCCTATACGCAAAGATACCAAACGGACAAGTGAAGGCAGTCTTCTCTTGATCTTCCGGAGCCACCGCAATTTGATTATACCCCGAATACCCATCCAGAAAACAATAAAAGGCTTGGCCAGCCAACCTCTCTATCATTTGATCCATAAATGGTAACGGGAAGTGATCCTTCCTTGTTGCGGTATTTAACCTCCGATAATCGATGCACATCCTCCAACCAGTGACGGTACGGGTGGGAATCAATTCATTTTTCTCGTTAGCCACCACCGTCATTCCACCTTTCTTAGGTACCACATAGACAGGACTTACCCACGAGCTATCAGAGATAGGGTAAATCATACCTGCATCCAGAAGTTTCAGCACTTCTTTCTTTACAACTTCCTTCATTGTGGGGTTCAGTCTCCGTTGAGGTTGAACAACTGGTTTGTATTCAGCCTCCATATGAATTTTATGCATGCAATAAGCTGGACTTATACCCTTCAAATCAGAAATTTTCCATCCCAACGCTCCTTCGTTCTCCCTTAACACCCTCATCAATTTTTCTTCTTCTAAAGGTGTTAAGGTGCTGCTGATGATTGCCGGTTTAGAAGCATCTTTGCTTAAGAAGACATACTTTAAGTGAGAAGGAAGTTCTTTTAATTCAGGATTTTTTTCCTCTTCCACGCCCAAAGTAAGCGCCCCCTCATTCTTGTCTAGAAGTAACTTTTCTATTTTTTCCGATGCCACCTCTTGTTTGCTTGCCTCCAATTGCTTGACACATTCCTTCACCTCAAGATCTTCATCATTGTCACAACTCTCTATAGAATTTACAATTGCTTTCTCCATAGGTTGTGTTGGTTGAGGTTCACGAGAATTGTCTTCAACGATTTCATCAACAACGTCAATCCGATAGCACTTGGGATTTTCAGCTCTATGTTTCATGGCTTCAAAAATGTTAAACACCACTTGTTCATTATGGAACCTTAACATGAGTTGGCCCAATTCGACGTCAATTAAAGCACGACCAGTTGCAAGGAAAGGTCTTCCTAGGATGAGCGGTGTCTCATCATCTTCAGCCATATCCATGATAACAAAGTCAGCAGGAAATACTAACTCATTTACCTTTACGAGCACATCTTCCAAAACACCAAAAGGATAAGAGATGGACCGATCAGCTAAAGTGAGGGTCATTCTTGTTGGTTTTGGTTGACCACATCCAAGCTTCTTCATCATAGATAGAGGCATCAAGTTAATACTTGCCCCTAAGTCACATAAAGCTCTACCCACCTTCACCGATCCAATAGAACAAGGAATGGTAAAAGCACCTGGATCTTTCATCTTCGGTGGAAGTTTGTTTTGGATGATAGCGCTACAGTTTTCTGAAAGAGCTATATTCTCGTCATCTTTTGGCTTTCTTCTTCCAGTTAATAACTCCTTCATAAACTTTGCATAAACGGGCATTTGATCAAGGGCTTCACTAAAAGGGATATTCACCTGGAGTTGTGAGAAAAGTTCCATGAACTTTTTAAATTGGCCTTCCTCTTTCTTTTTCTTCTTAGCTAGATGAGGGTATGGAAGCTTTACATAAGACGGTACAACTTGTGGTTTATCACCATCTTTCAAAATTTGGCTCCTAGACTTCCTCAAGATAGAGTCTTCATCTACTAATCTCTCACTTTTTTCTCCCTCTGATTTTTCCTTCTTTTCTTTTTCAACTTCTCCTTGATCACTTTCCTTTTCAACTACTCCCTCTAATTCTTTTTCAACTTCACAATCTATTTCTACCCCCTCCGTCACAACATCATCAACTGTGTTCTTAACTTTTGGAACTAAAGGTGTGAGCACCTTTTTGCTCCTAAGTTCAATAACATTGCAAGTTTCATTTTTCGGGTTATCCTTAGTATTACCTGAGAATCCTCCCTTGCTTTGTTCAGCCAACTGTTTAGCCATTTTCCCGATTTGAGTCTCAAGCAACTTCCTCGAAGCTTCATTGTTTTTTCTCTCAGCTTCTTGGCTCTTCTTCATCTCTTCAAAGTTACTTTGAGTCATCTTCATGAAATTCACCATTGTTTCTTCAAGAGCTGAAGGCTTCCTCGGTTGTTGTTGTTGTTGTTGAGGATTTGGAAGTAGAGGGTTTAGCGTGTTGTTGTTAGAATAACTCAAGTTAGGATGCTTGTTAAACCCGAGATTGTAGTAAGGATTTTGTCTTTGAAAGTTCACATAGTTCACGAATTCCTCACTAAATCCTTCCGGTACACACTCACCATTTGCATGTCCTTCTCCACATAGATCACACTTAACAGCTGCCACTTGTTGCTTGTTAGCCAAAGTGAACCCTTGGAACTCCTTAGTTAGAGCTTCAATTTGCTTGTTCATGGCTGCTTGGTTAGCTAGAATAGATGTAGTGTCGCTGACCCCATATACTCCTCTTTTCTTCTTCTCCACATTATCACGGTACTCGTTCTGAGCCATGCTTTCAATTAAGGCTTCGACTTCATGATCGGTCTTGTTTTTAAGGCTGCCTCCAGCTGAGGCATCTAGAAACATTCTAATGTTATGTATCAAGCCTTCGGTGAAGATTTGGAGGTATTGTTTCTCAGACAGTTCATGGTTGGGGCACCTCTTCAGCATCAATGTAAATCTCTCCCATGCATCATATAAAGATTCAGTCTCCCCTTGCTTGAAATTTTGAATCTCCATCTTCTTTTCCCAATATTTGGACATAGGAAAGTACTTCTCTAGGAACCTCAGCTCGAGCTCCTCCCATGTTTGAATGGTACCACCCGGAATGGTTAGCAACCAATCTCTAGCTCTTCTCGTCAATGTAAACGGAAATAACCGCAGCTTCTTCTGGCTATCAGTAACCGTAGCTGGAGGTACGCAGAATTCACAAGTCTCTGCAAACCGACTCAAGTGCTCATGTGGGTTCATGGCTTCAGTGCCATCGAATTGCTTGTCTCTCAACCCATTCAGAACGGTGCTCTTGATGTCAAAAGCAGCAGGGTTGGCAGGACGGAAGGTGTGTGTCAGCTGACCACGGTGAGTAGCTAGCCCGTAGTCTCCCAACTTAGGTCTCGGTTCAGCGTCTCCCATGATACTTGGTGTAGGAGAGGTAGACTTCAAGGATTCAGACGGTGGCGGACTAGGTGACCGCCCTTTAGCGATGGGTGGGACTGACTTTGACAACCGGGCAGCTCTCTGATTGGCTCGTTCAGTCCTTTCTATCTCCGGATCGAACTGTAAATCGTCCTTGCTTTGTCGACCTCGCATAAACAGCAAAATACCTTAGTAGCACTGCACCAATAAAAGTAACAAATAATTTAAAAACAGAAAATAAAATGCAGAAATCCTAAATTATAACTAAATTGCCTTATTGAAATAAATCAACAATCCCCGGCAACGGCGCCAAAAACTTGATAGAAGTTTGGCAAGTGCACCAAATACTATCGAAGTAGTAAAAATATCGATCCCATGAGGATTGTTTTTGATCGCAATAAGTAAATTTGTTATTCAAAAGGATGTTTAAAGGTTATTATAGTTTTGCCACTAGGCGGTAGATTTGTTTGTTTTAATAACAAAAATAACAAAAGGATAAAGTTTGTTTAGGAAATATGGAGAGAGATGAGATCGGATCGTCGAATCCTCTATGTTTCCCCTAATTGGTTGCTGTACTCTATTCCTATTAATGGTTCTTTAAGTCCCACGATAGTTAACAAAATAGCCCTAATCAATCCCTTGAGTTAGGACCCTCTTCTTAAACTACAGCCCCTAATTCCTTAGGTGGTCTAATAATTCTTGAAGGTTTAAACACGTTAACCTAATATCACTAATAAACGATTATCCATTCCTAGACTAACCATGTTTATTAGAAGAATTCAATTAAGTCTAAGTTGAAAGCTAGGGTTAGTAGTCATTCATTCTCACGAAAGCATATTTATATTTGATCAGGATATAAAAAGCATTAAGAACAATTGAATTGAATAAAGACTTAAATAATCATTAATATGGAATAGAGTTTCATCACAGCAACATAAGATCAACTAGGGTTTACACAGAATCATCTCGGATCCAATCTCTAAGAGATTTAGCTACTCATAACAATGTTTACAAATAGCCTAATCAATTGAATCATTAAAACATACATGTAACTGGTAAAAGGATGAAGAAATCGTCCTCCTTGCAGTCGCCTTGATGTCCAAATCGCACTTTGCTCTCCAAGATTCGTAACCCTTGTTTTCGGAAAAGACTTTAGCTTAAATAGGCCCAGAAATTCGCCCAAAACGTGTCACGTTTTAAGTAAAACGTGTCACGTTTTTTCCTTCAGTAGCAAGTAACCAAATTAGGGTTTCACAAAACGTGTCACGTTTTTGCCAACGTGACACGTTCTTCTTTCTTCTCAAAACATGCTCTCTGACTTGTGAAAACGTGTCACGTTTTTTAGCAAGCGTGACACGTTTTTGTGACTTGCACCATTCTTCAGTTTTCTTGCTTTTTCTTGCTTTTCATGCGTTTCTTGCTGCTTAAGTTGCTTTGTGACTCCATAAAATGATAAAATATACATAGAAATTACGTAATGACAGCATGTCATCAAGGGGTGAGATTCACAAACAATATAATAAACAGATAATTCAACAATTAAGTTTAACAACAATTAACATATAAGCACGTCTCAAATATTTATCTCATAACATCTTAAGCAACATCAAGAATATCATCACTAAACACCTTAAACATCATCAAAGAATCGTCATCACAAAACATCTTAAACATCATCAAATACACTTAACAACTCATAGATATCATCATGTAATCATCATCACTAATAAATTTAAAACAACTCAATGTAATCATCATCTCACTATAATAATCAACATCGTAAACAACATTATAACATTATAATTAGTATCATATACAACATCATAACAACATAACAATGTCATAATCAATATCTTAAACAACCTAGCAACATAACAATATCATAATCAATATAGCAACATCTTAGTCAACGTCATATAATTCACATCATAAACATCGTATAATCTTCATAGGTACTTTTTTAACAACACATGGGTAGAAAACAACTCGACAACTCATAGAGGATAATTCATCAACAACTTAACAACTCATGGATGATAATTCATCAACAACGACTTTGACTCAACAAATGCGACAATGCAACTTAGACACTTATATGCATGTGGTATCAATCGTCATCATAAGTATTAATATACTTTAATCGTGCGGAGGACAAAGCTCCTAATAATCGTGCGGAGGACAAAGCTCCTATTAATCGTGCGGAGGACAAAGCTCCTATCATGGTGAGGACAAAGCTCAATGAATGCTAATGCATGGACTCTATCAACAAGACACCTTAATCAACTTATCACTTATACATCCAATAATTTGGAGTTCATCATCAACTTATTCATACTCATGCAACTTAGTTAAATAACAATTGCAGCATAATCAAATCACATCAAGCTTAATAACAATTCATTTCAACAACATCTTGATCATTCAATAATATTTCGAGTAATGCATTTAATCATTAAATCACATTACAAACAACTTAGCAGTTCATAACAGCAACAGAAACAGCACAAGCAATTCACAATCATTATCAACAACATCAAATCATCACATTAACTTTATAAGTATAGCACATTATGCACTCATCATTCATAATTCATAAGCAATAACATTCTTCAAAAGTAATCAAGTATGATTAAATAAAACATAAGCCAAATACTCATAAAACACCTCAACTAAATCCCTAATACCTAAGTTTGAGGTTTGGAAACCAACTCTAAGTCTTTGGACTAACTTGGGATTAGTTATGCTAAGTTTTCTTAAGGTTTTCTCAAGACCTACTTGGACTATTTTAATCATAACTCAAAATCTACAAATAATTTTCTAGTCACTCCAGCGCCATTAGAAAGCTAACTCAATTACCTACAACTTTCGTGTTTACATCAAGACCCAGTTCGGAACAGAAACATGTGAAAAAGGCACAAGAACGTGAAACAGAAAATGCTGTTTTTTCCAAGACCTACTTGGAGTGTTTTTATCATAACTCAAGATTCACAAAACATTTTTGAGTCACTCTGAAGCCATTAAAAAGCTAACTCAATTATCTACAACTTTCCTGAAGACATCAAAAGCTAATTATGAACAGAAAAGTCCCAGTGTTTATTTTAGTTTTTCGGTTACAGAAAATCGAAAAGAGAACGAGCCTGTTGACCCCTTTGTAGTATTTTAATCATATCTAGAGTTCTAAAAGCTTAAATTGAGTCACTCCAAAGGCTAGTGAAAGCTAACATCTATATCTACAACTTTTCTGTTGTAAAACTGAGACAACAAATAACGTGTTTTGCACAGCGACAACAAAATCGCAGTTCAGTTGCGGTTTCGCCTTGGGGAAACCTTTTCTACTCCGTTTTCGATCCAATACCCTCAAAACATGACCTTAAACATCACCCTATGATTATCCTATCATTAGAACATTAATTATTCATTAACCTACTAGATTATCCACTCTTTTTAAGACTAGAAACTCAATTCGAAACCTAAACTAGTTTTCATTAATTCTCACCTTTCAACTTCATCTTTTAATTCATTCACCTTAACCTAGTTCTTAATTCTCTCAAAAACTCATCCATCTCTTGTTAATCATAATTGAATTGAATTACAGTTTAATATAATGAAAGCTAGGCTCACCCTTACCTTAATTTGGTCTCCTGAATCAAGCTGCGTTCTTCTTAGGTTTTTCTTCTCTCCTTCGCGCCTCCTCTCTTTTTCTCTAGGTTTCTCCAAAAGTTATATCACGTACTAAATAATTCTAACCCTAATTCTCTTATTTATATTCTCTTACTCATCTTATCTTATTTCTACTCCTTCCCTCAAATTCTCTAAAATTATGTAACAACCCATATTTAATTAAATATATTATATTATAAATCAAATAAGATAATACTAAAAATACATAAAAGCACACATCATCAAAATATATATTATATTATATCATCATATCTTATTATTTCTAAAACAAATATATTTCTACACTAGATAATATATATATATATATATATATATATATATATATATATATATTTCTACACAAATAACAAATATATTTTCAAACCAAATAACGAATATATTTCTATAACAAATATATCTCTACATAACAAACATATTTCTATAACCAAAACACTATATATTTTTACACAAAATAACATATATATTTCTACACCAAATAACACATATATTTTTATAACAAATAACATAGTATTTCTACACCGCATAACAAATATATTTTTACACCAAATAACATATATATTATAATATAATATGCTACTAAAACACCAACATATAACACAAAAATAACACACATCACCATAAATCAAATAAATTATTTAAAAAGACTCTAAACTCAATCAAATAATTAAATAAATAAAATAGTTCAAAACGGGCGTTACATTGTCTGTTTCAACTGTGATGAGGAGGGTCATCTTAGTTCGCAGTGTAAGAAGCCTAGGAAGACTCAGGCTAGTGGCAAGGTGTTTGCATTGACCGGTACGCAAACTAGTAATGAGGAGCGACTTATCGGAGGTACTTGTTTCTTTAATAGTATTCCTTTAATTGCTATTATTGATACTGGTGCTACACATTGTTTCATTGCTATTGATTGTACACGTAAGTTGGGTCTGGTTATGTCTGATATGAATGGAGAAATGGTTGTTTAAACTCCAGCTAAGGGTTCAGTAAATACTTCTCTTGTTTGTTTGAGTTATCCTTTGTCTATGTTCGGTAGAGACTTTGAAGTTGATCTTGTATGTTTGCCGTTGACGGGTATGGATGTAATCCTTGGTATGAACTGGTTGGAATACAACCATGTCCATATTAATTGGTTTAGAAAGACGGTATATTTCTCCTCTGCCGAAGAAGAAAGCGGAGCAGAGTTTTTGTCTACTAAGCAGTTGAAGCAGTTAGAACGCGATGGGATCTTAATGTTTTCCTTGATGGTGTATTTGTCGGTGGAGAATCAAGTTGTGATCGTAGGTTGCCAGTTGTAAATGAATTTCCAGAAGTTTTTCCTGATGAGATTCCGGACGTGCCACCAGAGAGGGAGGTTGAATTTTCAATAGATCTTGTTCCGGGTACGAAGCCGGTGTCGATGGTGCCTTATCGTATGTCGGCGTCTGAGTTAGTTGAGTTGAAGAAACAGTTGGAAGATTTGCTTGATAAGAAGTTTGTAAGACCGAGTGTTTCACCTTGGGGAGCGCCGGTATTGTTGGTCAAGAAGAAGGATGGTAGCATGAGGTTGTGTATATGTCATCGCGATTTTCGGGTGTCAAATCATTGATTAGATTTGAACCTTTCAATCATTGATGTCTCTTATTTTTTTTGGGGGGAGGTAAAACCGAGAGAAAACCTCAGAAATTCTAAGTTCGGGGCTGATTTCATTACGGGAAGGTGTTAGGCACCCGCAATGACTATAGTATCCTATAGGAACCGTTTTACTATGCTTTATGTATACGCTTTGCTTTTATCGCTATTTGTAAAAAAGATTGGTTTTAAGAATGAGAGGAAGAAGATTGGATTTTATTTTATTGGACTTGGAGAGATTTTGAGTCTCTTGCCTACATACCCTTTTAAGGGATCAAAATTCCATGTAGTTCTCTTCCAAAATGTTTTTGTGAGTTTTGTTCTATTTTAGTTTTGAAAATGGTTTTGAAGATAGGAAAGAGGCCGTGTAGGCTTTAGAATTGAAAAGAAAAAGAAAACATTTGGTTGGTTCAATTGTTAATGAAAACGGTTAAAGTTGGAAATTAATTGCATTTTGATTTGATTAAGAAAATAAAGGAAAAATCCTTTGGAGTTTTGACTCCAAGGTTTATTTGGAAAATATTTGAAGTGATGGAAGTTATTTGTTTTTTAAAAGGATTTATTTTCTCTAAGTATCGCGCATCCTAAACATACACCTAAACGATAGACATACAACGTGTGTGCGTGTGTCGGTGCATGTGTCGGTGTACATCATTATAGTTCATAGTCCTTTACATCGGGTCCTATTTTACATTCTATGGTCTTGCGTGAAATTAAAGAAAATAAACTAAACCTAAAATATTACATGAATCAGTTGAACGCTCCATGAAAGGGGTTAAAGGAAAAAATGGGAATGAGATGAGATGCTTAGTATGCATGAGACATAGAGTAGAGTGGTTAGTAAAACAAGATGAAATAATGATGAAATACTAATCCTAAACAAAATGGTAAACTATCACAAAAATTGGCATAAAATCACACTAAACCAAATTGTAAAATATCACAAAATTGGCATCAAGAACCAAACTAAACATAGTGGCAAAACATCACGAAATTGGCATCAAGAATCAGTTTTAACATAGTGGCAAAACATCACGAAATTGGCATCAGGAATCAATTTTAACAAAAAATGGAACTATCACAAAATTGTAATCAAGGATCAAATTTAACAAACAAATGGGAATATCACAAAATAGTAATCAAGAATCAAATTTAACAAAAAAACGGAAATATCACAAAATAGTAATCAGGAATCAAATTTAACAAGAAAATGGAAATATCACAAAATAGTAATCAAGAATCAAATTTGGCAAAGTTGTAAAATATCACAAAATCGTAATCAAGAATCAAATTTAACAAGAAAATGGAAATATCACAAAATAGTAATCAAGAATCAAACAAAATTGCAAAATATCACACAATTGGTATCAAGAATCAAGTTTAACAAAATTGCAAAATATCACACAATTGGTATCAAGAATCAAGTCTAACAAAGTTGCAAAATATCAAAAAAAAATCTAAGTTTAACAACATTGAGAATGTTACAAAAGCATCAAACTTAACACAATTCAATGAGCTACTATGAGAACAGGGGTAAATCACCATGGAATCAAGTGCTAACCACCAAAATCATGAGACAAGAATTTGGATGAGCAAACATGCGAGAAAATTTATAAAAAAAACACAAGATACCCCAATCAAATGAGAAATTAGCACTTGCCAAATTTTCATCAATTTTCACATGTAAAATATCACAAAAACAGTCACAAATATACCAAGAACGCATAGCAATTTTTTTGAAATTTTGTAAAGAAGTCAAGACACACAAGAGGTCCAAATAGCAAACATAGGGGTGCACATAGCGAGAACAATTCAAGAAACTGGAAAAAGAACCAAAAGCCCGCGGGTAAAGGGCCCAAACCCAAGCACAGATGGATCCGGATCTCCAGAACACCTCTGGGGCGTTGGATTGATCCGGATCCAACAGGATCAAGATCCAACGGCCACTCGCATGGGAGAATGGGTTGGGTTTGAACCGACCCGGTTTACTACCTTACATAAAAGGCTCCTTAACCGGTTTTCCTCATTTTTTCTTTTCTTTCTCTTTCTTTCTCTCTTCTCCGCCGTTTGGTTCTTTGGAAACCCTAACCCTAACTTCCTGAATCCTACCCAGAACTTGTTCATCTATGGCTCAATTTTTGGATTCAAATTTTCTTTCTATGTGTTTTTATCTGTTGATTCGTTGGTTTACAACGATGAATCAACGTTGCAAACCTTGGAATCTTGAAAAAAAATTCGGAAAAGGTTAGGGTTTACGGTTCTGAACCAAAACTTCACGGATTCGCACTGTTCTACGTTGTTTTAGAACTCGTTGTGGGCTTTGAACGAAACAAAGGGGTAAGTTTGTGATTTTACCTGGCTTTATCCGGAATTTTGATTTGATTCTTCGGAAATCCTTGAATTGATTCTGTTTTGTGTTGATTCTCTTTGAAATCCGGAAAAAAACTGGTAATTGCTTCTTCTCCTTCTTGAATGGTTCGGAATCCGTGAATTTTTCGTTTTTCTTCTTCTTTTCTTCTCTGAACCGGTTCGGAATCCTTGGATTCTTTCCCTCTTCTTCTCAATTCCAATTCTGTGATCGTATTCGGGATTTGTTGCTTCCAGCAACGAATCCGATGCTTGAATTGCAGAAAAAGGGATTCAATGATGATGATTCAGCTTTGAATCTCTGAGAATCCACAAAACTCCATGGAATTTGCTTGAATTTTGGTTCTGGAAACTTAGGGTTTGTGTGTTTGTTCTTGAGCTTTTCTGAGTTTGTTATGATTTTGATCCTAACTGCCAAGAGAGAGAAAATGGAATCTGTTTGTGATGTGGCGCGTGAATGGATCTGATTCTGACACTGTGTACTATTTATAGCCTGCCATGCGTGATTCTGACCAATGAAGTAGTGACATGTGGCCTTGACCTTGCTTGCGTGGCCTAGGACTTGAATCTGAAAAAAGGACTAAAATGCAAATTTGAAAAGAATAGGACCTTTATGCAATTAAAAAAAAATGGACTGTTTTTAAAAGAATTAAAGAATTTGACTGTTTTTAAAAGAATTGGGACTAATTTGCAAAAAAATACATAATATTTGGACTAAATTGTAATTTCCAAAAATGTTTGGACTAAAATGCAAAAAATAATAAAATTGGTTAAAAAATGTAATCTGAACTGCAACGTAAAGCGAAACAGTTAAAATTGACAAAATGGACTAAAATGAACAAACTACCAAAATGAGGTATTTTAAAATACCTCTCTGCCCAAAATTCAAATAATGTGAAAAGACCAAAATGCCCCTGGGGCCAAAACGCCTCAGACAAATCCAAACTGACTCAGACGCAGACTAAGACGATTTTCAAACAGAATTTGACAAATGATTCATGCAAACAAATTGGAAAACTTAGGGACAAATTGTAGGGACTAAAATGGGTTCCTTCGTAGGAAATGACCAAAATACCCTTCTGTATGATTTTATGCGAAAATTAAAAGACTGAAACAGTAATGTGTGCAGTTGAAGCACAGTAGAAAACACGGTGAATTTGGAAGTATTAGAAAATAGCAGAGGAATTTGAAAGAGTATTTTTAGGTCCAAAATGAGGGTATAACAGCTGCCCCTATTTAAGTTTCTTCGTTTGGAGAGTCAAGAGACAGAGTCTTTGGCTTGACGCGACGAAGATACTTAAATATCGACATTAGCACTGATTTTGGGCGTAAAAATACATTTGTAAATGCTATGCATGCCATGCAACATTTGTGTTATGAATGCAAGACAGACTGAGTATTGAATTTGACAAGATATATCGTATCCATTGCGGGACTGGTCGACATTAACAAGATAACAAAAACAGAGTATGTCGTATCCATTGCGGGACTGATTGACATTAACAAGATAACAAAAATAGAGTATGTCGTATCCATTGCGGGACTGATTGACATTAACAGAATAACAAGACTCACTGGGGAGACTCGATAGCGAATTTGACAGGTACAAGTTGTTCTTGGATGCGAGCTAGCCACTTGACCGGGAATGTTGACAACAAAGGGCGCAAGCTGCTCTTGTATTTGAGCTGGTCACTTGGCTGAAAGAAAATATAGAAAGCACAAGCTGTTCTTGGACACGAACCGGTTACTTGGCTGAAAGAAAACAAGGTAGAAAGCACAAGCCGTTCTTGGACGCGAACTAGTTACTTGGCTGACAGGAAACAAAATAGAAAGCACGAGCTGTTCTTGGATCTGAACTAGTCGCTCGGCGGATATCAAAAGGGTAGGTACAAGCTGTTCTTAGATGTGAACTTGCTGCTTGACCGATAACAAGAGTGAATTGGCAGGCACAAGCTGTTCTTGGATGCGAACTAGCCACTTGGCCGTTAACAGAAACGAATTACATTTGAAAAGGAATTGAATTTGATTGACATAACTGCAGGAGCTTGAATTTGAAAGGAATGTTAGAACCAGACTGTTGAACTTTGAAATTGACATGACAGTAGACATTTGTTGTTAGCAGAAGAAATTTGAAGTTGACACGATTGATTTTGATTGAGATTAACATAGGAATTGAGAATGTAGATGCATATGGATAGCATGACAATTTTATCAAATGCATGAGCACATAAGATGCATGATTATACATGTATGAATGCTTTGAAATGCATGGTGATTGGCAATTTGTAGGCACAACTTCGCAGCGACGGACAAAACATTGGAATATTGGGCACGTAATGGCTCGCGCTCGGACATATATTTGCAAAAGTTCCTCTTCTGGGGATGCAGTCGTTTGAAGATGCATCGAGACCATCACTTGAAGGTAGGAAGCTGTAAAATCGTAGAGAAAAACAGTCTGAATGGTATTGCTGCTTGTTGGAACAGTCACGTAAATGCTTCGGACATCGCATCTGTGGTCAATGCTTCTTGCATGTTCGTTTTTTTTTACTTCTTTTTCATTTTTTCTTTCATCATCCCATTTTTCCCTGGATCGCCCTTTCGGGTTTTCGATCCACCGGGGAATAGTCTTTTTCCAAATGCCCCTGTTTTTTCCTGAATTGCCTTCGAAGGTTGTCAATCCATCGGGGTGCTCATTTTTGCCTAAGCCGCCCTTTCGGGTTTTCGACTTAGCGAGCATATTCATTTTTCATGCCTTTCATTCTGTTTTTTCATTCTTGCCATTGACCACAGATCGTCACTGGGGGGAAGGCTTGCTAGCAACTTGGATTAGAACTGATATCAATGTAGATTTGTTCATGCATGTTTCATTTGAATATACCTAGTTGCTCAGGCTTGTTTTCAAAATACTCAAAAAATTTCAATTTTCATAATGTTTATTCCAGACATGCATCATTATTAACATAGAAAAATCTTTTTGTACAAAGCTTTGGAAATAGAAATAGAAAAAGAGTGCCAAACAAAAGCATAGGCTCAAATCGATGTATAAGGGTGGTAATCAGCCGAAGGCGTGACTCCATGGATTTACAAAGCTTGGAAAATGGTAATTTTATTGGTTGGCGGTACATTGAACACAGTAACTACTATGGTATCTAAAACTCTTGAATCCACAGGCGTCGGGACCTCGGATGAGAACAGCCAATCATCAGTCGCAAAGGTCCCAAGGGGAATGGTAATTTGCCAGATATAGTCAATTGTCTTTTATTTCAATCTCATTTTTGCATGAACCGCCCTTTCGGGTTTTCGGCTCATCGAGACGCTCATTTTTGCCTGAGTTACATGCAATCTCAGCGAGCTTTTACATTTTTGTTTCTTGTCCCTTATTTTGCCTGGACCGCCCTTTCGGGTTTTCGATCCACCGGGAAGCGCATTTTTGCCTAGGCCGCCCTTTCGGGTTTTCGACCTACCACGCTGTTCTTTTCATATCTAGACAAAGTATTTCTTGACTATATCGGCATTCATAGGATTCGGAAGTTCTACACCATCCATGTGTGTGAGAATCAAAGCACCGCCAGAGAAAGCCTTCTTGACAACATAAGGTCCCTCATAGTTAGGCGTCCATTTTCCCCTTGGGTCGGGTTGCTGACTCATTCTTCTCTTCAACACGAGCTCACCCTCTTTGAATACCCTAGGACGGACTTTCTTGTCAAAAGCATTTTTCATCCTTGTTTGATACATCTGACCGTGAGCCAAAGCATCCAGGCGTCTTTCCTCAATCAAATTCAACTGGTCGTACCGACTCTGGCACCATTCAGCCTCAGACAATTTTGCTTCCATAATCACACGGAGAGACGGAATCTCCACTTCCAACGGGAGGACTGCTTCCATGCCGTATACAAGAGAAAAAGGCGTTGCCCCGGTTGAACTACGAACGGTAGTGCGGTAGCCGTGTAAAGCATAGGGTAACATCTCATGCCAGTCTTTGTATGTTGTTACCATCTTCTGCACAATCTTCTTGATGTTCTTATTGGCGGCCTCGACTGCACCATTCATCTGAGGTCTGTAAGGAGAAGAATTGTGGTGTTCAATCTTGAATTTCTCGCATAAGGCTTGCACCACGTCATTGTTCAGGTTGGTACCATTGTCAGTGATGATCTTGCTAGGGACACCATACCGACAGATGATATTGTTCTTGATGAATTTGACCACCACTTGCTTAGTCACGTTGGCATAAGATGCAGCTTCGACCCATTTGGTGAAATAATCGATTGCTACCAGGATAAAACGATGACCGTTTGAAGCTTTCGGTTCAATTCTTCCGATCATATCAATGCCCCACATAGAGAAAGGCCATGGAGAAGACATAACATTGAGAGCGTGCGGAGGCACATGGATCTTGTCAGCATATATTTGACATTTGTGGCACTTCCTGGCGTATTGATAGCAATCACGCTCCATGGTCATCCAGTATTAACCAGCTCTCAGCAGCTTTCTAGACATAGCATGCCCCGACGCATGGGTCCCAAAGGTGCCATCGTGCACATCGTGCATTAGCCGTTCCGCTTCACATTCATCAACACATCTTAACAACACCATATCGAAATTCCTTTTGTACAGAACATCACCATCCAGCAGGAACTTGCTAGCGAGCCTGCGCAGCGCCTTCTTGTCTTTGTTGGAAGCATTCTGCGGGTACTCACGACCTTGCAAAAATTGCTTGATATCATAATACCAGGGTCTGCTGTCGACTCCGCCTGAACCGGTTTGTACAATTGTATCACTGACAGTAAACACATGAGCGGGCCGGTCTAGGCGTTGCACTTTGATCATTGGCACGTGATTCCAATGGTTCACTTGAAACATGGAAGATAAGGTAGCAAGAGCATCGGCCATTTGGTTCTCCTCTCGGGGAATATGGTGCAACTCGACCTTTGTAAAATACGTTAACAGACGTCTTGCATAATCACGGTAAGGGATCAGATTGGCGTGATGGGTCTCCCATTCTCCCTTTATCTGGTTGATGACTAGCGCAGAGTCTCCATAGATGTCGAGGTGGTTGATTCTTATATCGATGGCTTCTTCAATCCCCAGGATACATGCTTCATACTCGGCCACATTGTTGGTGCACTCGAACACAATCCGGGCTGTAAAAGGGATGTGATGCCCCTGCGGAGCCACAATTACTGCGCCAATTCCTCGGCCATAAGCATTAACAGCACCATCAAAGACCAACCCCCACTTGCTATCAGGGTCTGGACCTTCACCGATCAGTGGTTCTTCGCAGTCTCTTGACTTCAAGAACATGACCTCTTCATCGGGGAAATCGAACTTCAAAGGTTGATAATCATCGAGCGGCTGGCAAGCGAGATGGTCAGCCAAGATGCTCCCTCTAATGGCTTTCTGAGCTTTAAACACGATATCATACTCTGACAGTAACATTTGCCAACGTGCGATTTTTCCAGTAACAGCCGGTTTCTCAAAGATGTACTTGATTGGATCCATCCGGGATATCAACCAAGTGGTGTGGTTTATCAAGTAATGACGCAGGCGTTTGGCAGCCCAGGCTAGTGCACAACAGGTTTTCTCGAGCATTGTGTACCGAGTCTCACAATCGGTGAATTTCTTGCTCAAATAGTAGATCGCATGCTCTTTCTTTCCAGTTTCATCCTGCTGACCAAGCACATATCCCATGGATTCATCCAACACTGACAGATACATGATCAATGGCCTTCCGTCCACGGGCGGTACAAGGATCGGTGGCTCTAGCAAATAGTTCTTGATGTTGTCAAAAGCTTCTTGGCATTCGTCATTCCATACCACAGGTTGATTCTTCCTGAGTAGTTTGAAAATCGGCCCGCAGGTCGCAGTCATGTGGGATATAAATCTGGAAATGTAGTTCAAACGCCCGAGGAACCCTCTGACCTGCTTCTCGGTTTGCGGAGCTGGCATCTCGCGGATAGCTCGGACTTTGTCGGGATCTACCTCAATGCCCTTCTGGCTGACAATGAAGCCTAGCAATTTCCCAGACCTAACACCGAACGTACATTTGTTTGGGTTCAGCCGAAGCTTGTACTTCCTCAACCTTTCAAACATTTTAGCCAAGTATTCGACGTGTTGCTCTTCATCGCTTGACTTGACAATCATGTCATCTACATACACTTCAACCTCTTTGTGAATCATGTCATGGAACAAAGTGGTCATCCCCCTTTGGTAAGTAGCACCAGCATTTATTAGACCGAACGGCATTGCTTTGCAGCAGAAAGTTCCCCACGGAGTGATGAACGATGTCTTCTCCCTGTCCTTGGGTGCCATTTTGATTTGGTTATAGCCAGAAAACCCGTCCATGAAGGAGAACACCTTGCACTGGGCAGTGTTATCAACAAGCACATCGATGTGAGGCAGTGGGAAATTGTCTTTCAAGCTTGCTCTATTCAAATCTCTGTAGTCAACACACATCCGAACCTTACCATCCTTCTTCGGCACTGGCACGATGTTAGCAACCCACTCGGGATACTCAACTGTCATGAGAAAACCCGCATCAATCTGTTTCTGCACTTCACCTTTGATCTTCAGAGCCATGTCCGGCCGTGTCCGTCTCAACTTTTGTCTGACGGGAGGACAGTCTGGTTTAGTCGGTATCCGATGCTCCACAATCTGAGGATCCAAACCTGGCATGTCTTCATACGACCATGCAAAAATGTCCGAGTATTCGCGGAGTAGTTGGAAGATCCTTTTCTTGACCTCTTCCTCCAATGCAGCACTGACTTTGATCTTTCTCATGTTATCCTCAGTACCCAAGTTGATTAGCTCGATCTCCTCCTGATGAGGCCGAATGGTTTTCTCTTCTTGCTCAAGCAGCCGGGCAATCTCGTCTGGTATACTATCACTATCCTCATCTTCGGTCTCGAACACCGGGGATTCAACAGTTTGGAGAAACATAGGGTTACTGTGTTCAACGGGTTCATTTTGGTTCGATCTGCGTGACATGATTGGATGATTTTTTAGAAAATAATTTTCATGCAGATCTTTGAAATTAATAAGAAAACACAGATGTTTTGGTTTTTTCTGGCATTACCATTATTTCCAAGGGAAAAGCATTAAAGAAAGAAAAAGAGTCGTGAAAGAAACGACGTTTTTTATTGATAATGGTGATGTCGGAACAAACATGCCCTTTACAAAAGTGTTACTTCCGCCTCGGGTAGGACGGAAGGATTGTTATTTTGAAAATAAAAGCCTAAACAGCAAGACATATTACTTAGAATCATGCACAAACACAGGGAGATTGATAACGTTCCAGTTCTTTGCAATGCCTCCTGGTATCACAAATGTGGGTTTAGCCCCTCTTTCATCATCACCATCAAGAATTGCATTGGCAAATCCAGCACTACGGAACGTTCCAGTTGACACGCCTGACGTCGGAGAGAAACCGAGACCCTCTTTGTGTTTGTTGTCCAGCAGCTATATCAATTGGCCCCAACCGGCGGCCTGACCCTCCTGAACGGCTTTCTGCGCATCTTTCAACGAAGCCATGGCCGCACTAGCTCTCTTGGGCTCCGTACCCTCGATAGTCAAACCCTGGAATGCAGTTCCTTCGGCAGATTTAGCTTCGATACAAGAGAAGGATGATAACTGACTGACCAGATAAGCTTCTTCCCCATGCACTGTTACAAGTTTACCATTCCTTACGAACTTTAGCTTCTGATGGAGAGTAGAAGTGACTGCCCCGGCCTCGTGTATCCACGGTCTCCCGAGAAGGCAACTGTAAGAGGCATCTATGTCCATAACCTGGAAAGTAATCATGAATGTTTCAGGACCAATAGTCATGGGGAGATCTACTTCTCCAAGCACAGTTTTACGGGAACCATCGAAAGCCTTGACTAAGAAAGTACTCCTTCTCAAAGGAACTCCTTGACAACTTAACTGATCCAAAGTCGACTTAGGCATCACATTCAACGACGACCCAGTGTCTACCAACACGTTGGACAGCAGATCCGTTTTGCAGTTCATGGAAATATGCAGGGCCAAGTTGTGGTGCTTTCCTGCCTCTGGAAGCTCATCTTCACCAAACCAAAGGTTACTGCAAGCAGTGATGTTGGCCACTATCCCACCAAATTGGTCCTCTGTGACTTCGTGGTCAACATAGGCTTGTTCCAACACCTTCAATAACACATTCCTGTGAGCCTCCGAACTGAGGAGTAGGGCCAAGATGGATATCTTCGAAGGAGTTTGTAACAGCTGATCAACGATCTTATAATCGCTTTTCTTAATTATCTTCAAAATCTCATCCAGATTGGAATCTTCAACGGAATGGCCTGGACGGCTGGTACTTTCAACAACAGGAGGGATTGTCAATGGAGTAGTCTTATCAGCAGGAATTGTAACTTGCACATCATCTTTCTTCTGGAATAAAAGTGGTCGGACCTTGCCGCTCCTCAAAGCCGTCACTTCAGCGATACTGCCCACTGTGCTTGAGGACACCAAAGGCACTTCTTTCCCGTTTTCCAACATAGTCGCACTGTACTTGTACGGGATGGCTTTCGCAGAGGTATATGGCACTGGACCAGGCAACCGTATGACCAATGGTTCAACGTCCTTCCTGACGGGCGTGCTCTTGACCGGAGTATCGTGGAAGATCGGCACTATCATACAAACATCACTGGTAGTCAAGTAGTTGTCATTCATCAAGCTTTGGATATCAGTCTGAACTATGCTGCAACCCATAGGGTTCTGAAGACATTCACAGCAAGCAACGTGGTCGTGGCTAAACAAGGAAGCTTGGCACAGCTTGATATGCAGCGGTACTAGGGGTGTAGCAACATTACGGACACTGAGATGAGGGATTTCTTCATAGACTTCGATCATATTTACAGCGGCATGGTTGGGGAGTGGATTGTCAAGTACGTGTGGGACATTGTTTTCAAAAGATAGATTTCCCTGGTCGATCAACTTCTTCACAATGTATTTCAGAGCGTAGCAACCTTCTACATCATGACCTAGGGCGCCTTGGTGGAAATCACATCTGAGATCGGAGCGGAATCTGGGAGGCAATGGGTTTGGCGGAGGCTTGCCAGGTCTAGTGGTGCAATACCCCTTGTGTAACAGAGTTGGGAGTAGTTCAGCATACGCCATTGGTATCGGCGGGAAAGATGGTCTAGATTGAGGGCCTTGTTGTTGTTGTTGCGGTTGTTGTTGAGCCAGTGGTTGTTGCTGCATTTGTTGGGCGATGGCATTAACAGGGACCTGAGGCTGGCCCGGTAGTGAAGGGTATTGATGGTAGAACGGCGGATAGAACGGATGCTGGGCATACTGTAGGTACTGGTACTATTGAGGCAGTTGTGTAGCATTGACAGGAGCGGCAGTGGCAGATTGATTGGTTCCGGCGGACACCATTCCAACTTCTGATTCCTTTTTCTTATGGTTGTTCTTGAGCGGCGGGAATCGCTTCGGTAGTTGCCTGAGTGGACACGACCGGTTGTTCTTGAGCGGCTATCAGAGCAGTCATGGCGTCGAGAGCTTTGGCTAACTCTTCTCTCACAGAGGCTAGTTCAGTGCGGAGCTGTGCATTCTCTTCTTCCATAGCTACTTGATTCCTCCTTCTGTATTGTCTAGTCTGATGTACCCTGGTAGGTTGATCAGTCCTTCGAGCACGAGCCACTTTTCACACTGCGGCAGAAGAACCAGGAGGCAATGAGCACTTGGAAGTTTTTTGTGACCGATGAATGATGCATATGATGCATGATATGCAAATGCGGATGCAAAAATGACTCTTTTTATTACCAAAGGGTTTTTTAGACAAATTAGAATTCTTTGCAAACATTTTTGGACTAACAAACTATTCAAAGCAAGTTGTTTTGATACATTGAGCCAAAGGAGTAGGCTTCTGAAACATAAGCTGAACAGGCAACCTAATCAATAGTAACCCTATCATCCAGAACTAAGGAGTGACTGGGTAGTATTCGGGATCCGAGTCTGAAGCTGAACCACAATGACTGGCGAAAAAATCTCGACGACCTCCGACTCTCCTGGAGTCCTTCCTCAATAGATCATCCTTTTCCTCAAGCTCCTTCCTAACCCTGGCTAGTTCCTTCTTCAGCATTCGGTTCTCATGATCCTTCTGCTCGCCTCTGCCATCCAAAGTCATGATCAAGTTCTCAGCCTCGCCGTAACGGGCTTTCCACGCTCGCTTCTCCTCACTTTCCATAGCTAGATGCTCCTGATACATTGCCTGAGTCGCAGGAAGCAACGGTAATGGTCTAGACGGAGTAGATGCAGACACATGCCTCATAGCAGGGTAAGGCATGCCAATCTCTTCGGCTCGGTCTATCACCCACTGCGTATAGGCCTCATGAGCAATACCGGATCTCACACCCAAATGCTTCACATCTTTCCTACGAACTCTAGACCAAGCATTTGTAAAAGCTTTCCTTTGCCCGGTGGGAGCATTGGAATAGTAGAAGAACTCCTGAGATGTAGCAAGGTTGATGGGCTTCGCTCTCATAGGAAAACCAAACTGTCTCATGGCTAACTCGGGGTTGTAGTTGATTCCTCCCCGGGTACCGAGAAGAGGTACATTGAGGAAATCTCCACAACCAGTGATAATCTCCTTGACTCGAGCTACTGGAGTGACCCAAACCACCTTATTGGGAGTAAGAGCCATAATCCGCTGCGAATAAGACCAATTCTCTATGTTGGCATGGAAAGAAGTCGGGAGGTGAGAAATAAACCACCTATATAGAAGAGGTATGCAGCAAAGAATAAATCCACGGCCCTTGAGAGTCCAATCATGGATGGCATGGTACGTGTCAGCTAACAAAGTAGGAACCGGATTCCTGGAATGGAAGATCTCAATAGCATTCATGTCCACAAAGTTGTCAAGATTCGGAAAGAGGACGAGCCCGGAGATGAGTAGTGCAAGAATAGCCTCAAGAGTGTCCTGGCAAGTAGATTCGAGATTAGCCTGCTCAAGTAAGTATTTTGAAGTGAAACCCCGGACGTGAGATTTAGTAATGAGATTCTTAGACACATCGGAAGTCTTGAGATGAAGATCCTTTGCAATAACCAGAGGAGTAAGAGAAGATCCTGGGCCCGTGAAAGGTGTCTTCTCGGCTATAGGTAAACCCAATAAACAAGAATAAGCCTCAAGTGTAGGAACCAACTGAAAATCCGGGAAAGTGAAGCAACGGAAAACCGGGTCATAGAATTGCACCAGGGTGTGCACCAGCTTCTCTTCTACATTAGTTCGGAGAATACCAAGCAAACCACCGTATCGGAGACGAAACCCAGTCGGATTCTTAACTTTGAGCGCCAACTCCCTTAGGCTAGCCAAATCAACTTCTTTGAACTTGTAAGACTTAGTCCTCTTCATGCCTGGTCATATTTGCAAAGAATTTTAGTTTGTTTTTACCCTTTGATAAATGCATGTAGAAAATTTATGCATGAATGCATGTATGCATGGTTTTAACAAGGAAAGCACGGTGGGCTAAGGTAACAAGTGGACACGGGGCCCGGTGAAACTAAGGCTTTGATAGTAGTAACCAAGGTTCTACAGAGTTCCCAAACCGCAACCTCTCTTGCGTATATCATGGTAGTACAAAGCAACGCTTGTCCATGATTATCCGTAAGAAGGTTTAGTTTGGGTGTAGTATCGCGTGACGACTAAATTTCGAGACAACGCTCGGTTTAGCCACCGCACTACGTCCTAAGAAAGGCCAAAGATGGGTTTGGTAACTACGGTCCATAGCCTTCATCGGTCAATTGAAAGTAAAGTGTCTAAGCATGACAACACACGCCGACAACATCACCTCCAAAATGCCTCAGCTATGTGAGATTGATCGCGTAATCCAATGCACGAGGCAACCCCCGGAATGGATTGACGATTATATCTCTTCCTAATCTTAGGTTCACTCAGCCCGGGTATAGGGCTTTTGATATTCTCACCCCACACGTACATAAGAAAATTTTACATGTAACAATAAAGCAAAGCATAAGCATAAAGCATGAAAAACTAGGCGTAGCCCAAAAAAAAAAAACTCCCCAGTGAAGTCGCCATTTCTGTCATCGCGATTTTCGGGTGTCAAATCATTGATTAGATTTGAACCTTTCAATCATTGATGTCTCTTATTTTTTTTGGGGGGAGGTAAAACCGAGAGAAAACCTCAGAAATTCTAAGTTCGGGGCTGATTTCATTACGGGAAGGTGTTAGGCACCCGCAATGACTATAGTATCCTATAGGAACCGTTTTACTATGCTTTATGTATACGCTTTGCTTTTATCGCTATTTGTAAAAAAGATTGGTTTTAAGAATGAGAGGAAGAAGATTGGATTTTATTTTATTGGACTTGGAGAGATTTTGAGTCTCTTGCCTACATACCCTTTTAAGGGATCAAAATTCCATGTAGTTCTCTTCCAAAATGTTTTTGTGAGTTTTGTTCTATTTTAGTTTTGAAAATGGTTTTGAAGATAGGAAAGAGGCCGTGTAGGCTTTAGAATTGAAAAGAAAAAGAAAACATTTGGTTGGTTCAATTGTTAATGAAAACGGTTAAAGTTGGAAATTAATTGCATTTTGATTTGATTAAGAAAATAAAGGAAAAATCCTTTGGAGTTTTGACTCCAAGGTTTATTTGGAAAATATTTGAAGTGATGGAAGTTATTTGTTTTTTAAAAGGATTTATTTTCTCTAAGTATCGCGCATCCTAAACATACACCTAAACGATAGACATACAACGTGTGTGCGTGTGTCGGTGCATGTGTCGGTGTACATCATTATAGTTCATAGTCCTTTACATCGGGTCCTATTTTACATTCTATGGTCTTGCGTGAAATTAAAGAAAATAAACTAAACCTAAAATATTACATGAATCAGTTGAACGCTCCATGAAAGGGGTTAAAGGAAAAAATGGGAATGAGATGAGATGCTTAGTATGCATGAGACATAGAGTAGAGTGGTTAGTAAAACAAGATGAAATAATGATGAAATACTAATCCTAAACAAAATGGTAAACTATCACAAAAATTGGCATAAAATCACACTAAACCAAATTGTAAAATATCACAAAATTGGCATCAAGAACCAAACTAAACATAGTGGCAAAACATCACGAAATTGGCATCAAGAATCAGTTTTAACATAGTGGCAAAACATCACGAAATTGGCATCAGGAATCAATTTTAACAAAAAATGGAACTATCACAAAATTGTAATCAAGGATCAAATTTAACAAACAAATGGGAATATCACAAAATAGTAATCAAGAATCAAATTTAACAAAAAAACGGAAATATCACAAAATAGTAATCAGGAATCAAATTTAACAAGAAAATGGAAATATCACAAAATAGTAATCAAGAATCAAATTTGGCAAAGTTGTAAAATATCACAAAATCGTAATCAAGAATCAAATTTAACAAGAAAATGGAAATATCACAAAATAGTAATCAAGAATCAAACAAAATTGCAAAATATCACACAATTGGTATCAAGAATCAAGTTTAACAAAATTGCAAAATATCACACAATTGGTATCAAGAATCAAGTCTAACAAAGTTGCAAAATATCAAAAAAAAATCTAAGTTTAACAACATTGAGAATGTTACAAAAGCATCAAACTTAACACAATTCAATGAGCTACTATGAGAACAGGGGTAAATCACCATGGAATCAAGTGCTAACCACCAAAATCATGAGACAAGAATTTGGATGAGCAAACATGCGAGAAAATTTATAAAAAAAACACAAGATACCCCAATCAAATGAGAAATTAGCACTTGCCAAATTTTCATCAATTTTCACATGTAAAATATCACAAAAACAGTCACAAATATACCAAGAACGCATAGCAATTTTTTTGAAATTTTGTAAAGAAGTCAAGACACACAAGAGGTCCAAATAGCAAACATAGGGGTGCACATAGCGAGAACAATTCAAGAAACTGGAAAAAGAACCAAAAGCCCGCGGGTAAAGGGCCCAAACCCAAGCACAGATGGATCCGGATCTCCAGAACACCTCTGGGGCGTTGGATTGATCCGGATCCAACAGGATCAAGATCCAACGGCCACTCGCATGGGAGAATGGGTCGGGTTTGAACCGACCCGGTTTACTACCTTACATAAAAGGCTCCTGAACCGGTTTTCCTCATTTTTTCTTTTCTTTCTCTTTCTTTCTCTCTTCTCCGCCGTTTGGTTCTTTGGAAACCCTAACCCTAACTTCCTGAATCCTACCCAGAACTTGTTCATCTATGGCTCAAAAGCTTCGTCTTATCATCCTAAACACGAATCTGCTACTGGAATCCACATGCACTGACTGAAACAACGTAGATCTGGAATTTTCTCTCGCGGAGTCCGTACAGTTTTGGTTCAATTTTTGGATTCAAATTTTCTTTCTATGTGTTTTTATCTGTTGATTCGTTGGTTTACAACGATGAATCAACGTTGTAAACCTTGGAATCTTGAAAAAAAATTTGGAAAAGGTTAGGGTTTACGGTTCTGAACCAAAACTTCACGGATTCGCACTGTTCTACGTTGTTTTAGAACTCGTTGTGGGCTTTGAACGAAACAAAGGGGTAAGTTTGTGATTTTACCTGGCTTTATCCGGAATTTTGATTTGATTCTTCGGAAATCCTTGAATTGATTCTGTTTTGTGTTGATTCTCTTTGAAATCCAGAAATAAACTGGTAATTGCTTCTTCTCCTTCTTGAATGGTTCGGAATCCGTGAATTTTTCGTTTTTCTTCTTCTTTTCTTCTCTGAACCGGTTCGGAATCCTTGGATTCTT
Source organism: Medicago lupulina (assembly GCA_958299785.1). Classification (NCBI taxonomy): domain Eukaryota; kingdom Viridiplantae; phylum Streptophyta; class Magnoliopsida; order Fabales; family Fabaceae; genus Medicago; species Medicago lupulina. The sequence continues at coordinate 46,902,138 of OY283144.1, read as the reverse complement.
TCCCTCTTCTTCTCAATTCCAATTCTGTGATCGTATTCGGGATTTGTTGCTTCCAGCAACGAATCCGATGCTTGAATTGCAGAAAAAGGGATTCAATGATGATGATTCAGCTTTGAATCTCTGAGAATCCACAAAACTCCATGGAATTTGCTTGAATTTTGGTTCTGGAAACTTAGGGTTTGTGTGTTTGTTCTTGAGCTTTTCTGAGTTTGTTATGATTTTGATCCTAACTGCCAAGAGAGAGAAAATGGAATCTGTTTGTGATGTGGCGCGTGAATGGATCTGATTCTGACACTGTGTACTATTTATAGTCTGCCATGCGTGATTCTGACCAATGAGGTAGTGACATGTGGCCTTGACCTTGCTTGCGTGGCCTTGGACTTGAATCTGAAAAAAGGACTAAAATGCAAATTTGAAAAGAATAGGACCTTTTTGCAATTAAAAAAAATGGACTGTTTTTAAAAGAATTAAAGAATTTGACTGTTTTTAATAGAATTGGGACTAATTTGCAAAAAAAATATAATATTTGGACTAAATTGTAATTTCTAAAAATGTTTGGACTAAAATGCAAAAAATAATAAAATTGGTTAAAAAATGTAATCTGAACTGCAACGTAAAGCGAAACAGTTAAAATTGACAAAATGGACTAAAATGAACAAACTACCAAAATGAGGTATTTTAAAATACCTCTCTGCCCAAAATTCAAATAATGTGAAAAGACCAAAATGCCCCTGGGGCCAAAACGCCTCAGACTGATCCAAACTGACTCAGACGCAGACTAAGACGATTTTCAAACAGAATTTGACAAATGATTCATGCAAACAAATTGGAAAACTCAGGGACAAATTGTAGGGACTAAAATGGGTTCCTTCGTAGGAAATGACCAAAATACCCTTTTGTATGATTTTATGCGAAAATTAAAAGACTGAAACAGTAATGTGTGCAGTTGAAGCACAGTAGAAAACACGGTGAATTTGGAAGTATTAGAAAATAGTAGAGGAATTTGAAAGAGTATTTTTAGGTCCAAAATGAGGGTATAACAGTATAGATTACCGTCAGTTGAATAAAGTGACGATAAAGAATAGGTACCCACTTCCGAGAATTGATGATTTAATAGATCAACTGGTGGGTGCACGTGTGTTTAGTAAAATTGATTTGAGATCAGGTTACCATCAGATTAAGGTGAAGGATGAAGATATGCAGAAGACGGCCTTTAGGACACGATATGGACACTATGAATATAAAGTGATGCCTTTCGGTGTTACTAATGCGCCTGGTGTGTTTATGGAGTATATGAACAGAATTTTTCATGCTTATCTGGACAAATTTGTAGTTGTGTTTATTGATGATATCTTAATTTATTCTAAGAATGAAGAAGAGCATGCAGAGCATTTAAAGATTGTGTTGCAGGTGTTGAAAGAAAAGAAGTTGTATGCCAAGTTGTCCAAATGTGAGTTATGGTTAAGTGAAGTAAGTTTTCTTGGCCATATTATTTATGGTAGTGGTATTGCTGTAGATCCATCGAAAGTTGATGTTGTATCACAATGGGAGACTCCGAAGTCAGTCACAGAGATTAGAAGTTTTATGGGTTTGGCTGGTTATTACCGCAGATTTATTGAAGGATTTTCGAAGTTGGCACTTCCATTGACTCAGTTGACCTGTAAAGGTAAAGCTTTTGTGTGGGATACTCAGTGTGAGAATAGTTTCAATGAGTTGAAGCAACGGTTGACGACAGCTCCAATTTTGATTTTACCGAAGCCGGATGAACCTTTTGTTGTTTACTGTGATGCGTCCAAGTTGGGCTTAGGTGGTGTGCTTATGCAGGATGGCATGATTTAGAGTTGGCGGTTGTGGTTTTTGTGTTGAAGATTTGGAGACATTATTTGTACGGCTCTAAGTTTGAGGTGTTTAGCGATCATAAGAGTTTGAAATATTTATTTGATCAAAAGGAATTGAATATGAGGCAGAGAAGGTGGCTTGAGTTGTTGAAAGATTATGATTTTAGTCTGAATTACCACCCCGGTAAAGCTAATGTGGTTGTAGATGCTTTAAGCAGGAAGACGTTGCACATGTCCGCCATGATGGTAAAGGAGTTTGAGTTGCTTGAACAGTTTAGGGACTTGAGCCTAGTTTGTGAGTTGTCACCTCAGAGTGTGCAGTTGGGTATGTTGAAGATCAATAGTGATTTCTTGAACAGTATCAAGGAAGCGCAGAAAATTGATGTCAAGTTTGTGGATTTAATGGTTGCTAGTAATCAAACAATAGATGGTGACTTTAAGGTTGATGATCAAGGTGTGTTGAGATTCAGAGGAAGAATTTGTATGCCTGATGATGATGAGTTAAAAAGGTTGATTTTAGAAGAAAGTCACAAAAGTAGCTTAAGTATTCATCCGGGAGCTACAAAGATGTATCATGACTTGAAGAAATTGTTTTGGTGGTCCGGGTTGAAACGTGATGCTGCACAGTTTGTTTATGCATGTTTGACTTGTCAGAAGTCTAAGGTTGAACATTAGAAGCCTGCAGGGCTGTTGACACCATTAGATGTGCCTGAATGGAAATGGGACAACATCTCCATGGATTTTGTGACTAGTTTACCGAATACTCCGAGAGGGCATGATGCCATATGGGTTGTTGTCGATAGATTGACGAAGTCGGCACATTTCATTCTGATTAATATCACCTTCCCTGTAGCTTAGTTCGCAGAGATTTATATTCGAGATATTGTGAAATTGCATGGAGTTCCATCGAGCATTGTGTCAGACAGAGATCTGAGGTTCACTTCAAGGTTTTGAAAGAGTTTGCAAGAGGCCTTGGGTTCAAAGTTGAGGTTGAGTTCGGCTTATCATCTGCAAACAGATGGTCAGTTAGAGAGAACGATTCAGTCGTTAGAGGATTTGCTAAGAGTGTGCGTACTTGAACAAGGTGGAGCTTGGGATAGTCATCTACCGTTGATAGAGTTCACGTACAACAATAGTTATCATTTGAGTATTGGTATGGCACCGTTCGAAGCTTTGTATGGTCGGAGGTGCAGAACTCCATTGTGTTGGTTTGAGTCGGGAGAAAGTGTAGTGTTGGGACCAGAGTTAGTTCATCAGACTACGGAGAAGGTCAAGTTGATAAGGGAAAAGATGAAAGCGTCGCAGAGTCGACAGAAGAGTTACCATGACAAGCGTAGAAAGGACCTTGAGTTCCAAGAGGGAGACCATGTGTTCCTGAGAGTCACTCTTATGACTGGTGTAGGTCGTGCGTTGAAGTCGTAGAAGTTAACTCCGAAGTTTATTGGTCCTTACCAGATATCTAAGAGGGTTGGAACAGTGGCATATCGAGTGGGTTTGCCACCACATCTTTCGAATTTGCATGATGTGTTTCATGTGTCGCAACTTTGGAAGTATGTAGCGGATCCTTCGCATGTTATTCCAAGAGATGATGTGCAAGTTAGAGACAATCTTAAGGTGGATACTTTACCGTTAAGAATCGAAGATCGTAAGGTGAAAAAGTTGAGAGGCAAGGAGATACCTCTAGTGAAGGTTGTTTGGGGTGGAGTAACTGGTGAAAGTTTGACTTGGGAGCTGGAGAGTAAGATGCAAGAGTATTATCCAGAGTTGTTTGCTTGAGGTAATATTTCGAGGAAGAAATTCTTTAAGTTGGGGAGAGTTGTAACGCCCTAGTTTTTATTTAATTATTTTTGGTTGATTTTAAGTCTTTTATATGATTTTAAATGATTTATGTGATTATGTGGTGTGTTGTTATTTTATTATATAATTATTGTTATTATTTAATAGAAATAAGTGAGAATCAATATTTATTGGAGTTTTGGGGGTTACTTTTTAATTAGAGGAATTAAAGGGAGTTATTAGGAGTTAGGAGGAGTTAAGAAAATAATAGGGAGAATTGGAAAAGGGAAGTCAGAAACATTTTCACGTAGAAGAAAACCAAAAGTTTTGCGAGAAAGGGAGAGAAACCAAGAACAAGGGAGAAGAGCCAAGAGGATAACCTGATTCTGTAGAGCTTTTGAATCATCTAAATTCAGGTAAGGGTGAGACTATCTCTCAATAATAATAGTGTATAATTCTGATTTTGATTTAACATGAAGTTAGTGGGAATTGAGGGATTGGGGTTAGGTTTTTGAGAATTGGAAAATTGATGAGAAGGAGTTGAATTGCTGATTGATGTTGTTGTTTTGTGTTCTTTGTTGTGCATTGTTGAGGCAAAATCCCTAATTAATTTTAAAGATAATAAACCATTATGATTAAAGAATTAATGGACTTTGATTAATTCCTTGGTATTTAACTTGTGCTCTTGAGTGTTTTACTAAGACAGGAACAAGGTTTAAATCATACCAAGATTCAAAGAATCAAAGTACATTTGAATTCATGATCTAACACTAAGGTCAGAAAGTTGGATCAGAATGTTGCTCAGAGATCAGAATGTTGCTCGGAGATCAGAATGTTCGCACTAGAGATCAGAAGGTTGCTTCCATACAAGCCCAGAATCTCAAGAACATTAATCAAGGTCATGCAAGGCACATGTGACATAAATATATGTCAAGGAAAGTACTTCTGCATGGATCAATCAAGCAATAAAGGCATACACAAGGATTATGTCAAAAAGGATACTTAATGTTCATTTAAAGATTATGAACATTAAATTACTAAGAATATTCCAAAGGAAAATATCATCCTAGGAGTTATATTCACTGCTCTTCATTATTGTTTCACTATTAGGATTTGATTACATCAAATGGTAGTCTTACAAATCATCCTAAGTGAAACAAAGGAACATTCTGAAGATCAGAATGTTCAGGCTCTGCACATGCTTACTTTATGAACAGTACAGTAGGTGAAAAGCAAAAAGCAAAAGCAAAGCAAATCTATCTTGATCAATCAGAGATAGACACGCATGGGAGTTGGTACTGTACAAGGACAACACAATCTCTCAAAGCATGGGCATGAAGATGTAGAATCCACTAACTCAATCCTGCACCAAGTCCCAAGGCAGATCTGGGAAATGAACTTTCTGAAGTTTGAAGAAAAGTTCATACTTTGGCCATTGCCCAGAAATTCATGTAAAAAACACATGGCACGCCCAGAACTTCATATGTTCATTCATATATGATGAACCCAGATGAAGAACATGATGAACCCAGATGAAGATCATCATGAACGCAACAACATTCTGATGTTCATCAGAGATCAGAATGTTCACCCAGATTTTCAAGTTAAAGCTTGTGGGACCCAAGGACACATGGCATAACACCATTGGACACCCTACAACGGCTATATGAGTCCCATGGCTCTATAAATAGAGATCAAGGCCTTAGCAAAACTTGCACCATTGCAAAGCATACAAGAAAACAACTCTGATTTTGTTTGAAGCTTTTGCAAGTGAAATTGATCAATCTCTAAGGCTCTTGTTTCCTTAGTGCAAATCAATAACTCTTTGTTATCTCTTTCGCAGATAACTTCTTTCTCTTCTTCCTCCTCTGTTTGATTCTCAAACATTCACATCCCTTACAAATTGTAACAAAGTCTCATCTAGCTTTAGGGGTACTAAAGTATTAGTTTTGAGCAAAGGTGTAAAAGTCTAAGTAGGTAACTTAGCAAGAAGGTGCAAGCCTGCTGAGGCTTAGAGAATACAGAAGTGTAATTGTTCAGGTGAACAAAGATTGTAAGGTGCAGGACTTGGGAGGTTATCTCAAGGCATCATAGTGGAAACTCTCACAAAATTGTGAGGAGAGGACTAGCCCACATTGGGTGAACCTCTATAAATTTCTGTGTGTTCTTTCTCTCTTCCCTATACTCTTTATTTTCTGTATACACAACACACACCAACACATTTACTTTGTTAATCAGTTTTTGTGTATGAACTTCAGAACGTTCTGAGTTCAGAAAGTTAACTTAACCATTCCAAGTAAACAACTTGAGGATACTTAATGTTCAAAAAGGATACTTAATGTTCATTTAAAGATTATGAACATTAAATTACTAAGAATATTCCAAAGGAAAATATCATCCTAGGAGTTATATTCACTGCTCTTCATTATTGTTTCACTATTAGGATTTGATTACATCAAATGGTAGTCTTACAAATCATCCTAAGTGAAACAAAGGAACATTCTGAAGATCAGAATGTTCAGGCTCTGCACATGCTTACTTTATGAACAGTACAGTAGGTGAAAAGCAAAAAGCAAAAGCAAAGCAAATCTATCTTGATCAATCAGAGATAGACACGCATGGGAGTTGGTACTGTACAAGGACAACACAATCTCTCAAAGCATGGGCATGAAGATGTAGAATCCACTAACTCAATCCTGCACCAAGTCCCAAGGCAGATCTGGGAAATGAACTTTCTGAAGTTTGAAGAAAAGTTCATACTTTGGCCATTGCCCAGAAATTCATGTAAAAAACACATGGCACGCCCAGAACTTCATATGTTCATTCATATATGATGAACCCAGATGAAGAACATGATGAACCCAGATGAAGATCATCATGAACGCAACAACATTCTGATGTTCATCAGAGATCAGAATGTTCACCCAGATTTTCAAGTTAAAGCTTGTGGGACCCAAGGACACATGGCATAACACCATTGGACACCCTACAACGGCTATATGAGTCCCATGGCTCTATAAATAGAGATCAAGGCCTTAGCAAAACTTGCACCATTGCAAAGCATACAAGAAAACAACTCTGATTTTGTTTGAAGCTTTTGCAAGTGAAATTGATCAATCTCTAAGGCTCTTGTTTCCTTAGTGCAAATCAATAACTCTTTGTTATCTCTTTCGCAGATAACTTCTTTCTCTTCTTCCTCCTCTGTTTGATTCTCAAACATTCACATCCCTTACAAATTGTAACAAAGTCTCATCTAGCTTTAGGGGTACTAAAGTATTAGTTTTGAGCAAAGGTGTAAAAGTCTAAGTAGGTAACTTAGCAAGAAGGTGCAAGCCTGCTGAGGCTTAGAGAATACAGAAGTGTAATTGTTCAGGTGAACAAAGATTGTAAGGTGCAGGACTTGGGAGGTTATCTCAAGGCATCATAGTGGAAACTCTCACAAAATTGTGAGGAGAGGACTAGCCCACATTGGGTGAACCTCTATAAATTTCTGTGTGTTCTTTCTCTCTTCCCTATACTCTTTATTTTCTGTATACACAACACACACCAACACATTTACTTTGTTAATCAGTTTTTGTGTATGAACTTCAGAACGTTCTGAGTTCAGAAAGTTAACTTAACCATTCCAAGTAAACAACTTGAGAAGCACTTTTAAGTTTCAGGATAATTTTAAAGGGTCACAATTCAAACCCCCCCTTCCTTGTGACTATTTTATCTACTTCAATTGGCATCAGAGCCCGGCTCTAAGGGCTTGAACACTTAAACAAGTGTTAGAGAAAAGATTCAGGAAGTATGTCTAAAGTCAAGTACATAGCTGAAGGAGGATCATCAAACAGACCACCACTCTTTGATGGATCAAACTACTACTTCTGGAAAGGAAAGATGGAACTCTTTCTCAGATCTCAAGACAATGACATGTGGGCAGTTATCACAGATGGAGATTTTGTTCCAACAAACAAAGAAGGAGCTGTCAAAAGTAAAAGTGCATGGTCAACAGATGAGAAAGCTCAGGTATTGTTAAACTCTAAAGCTAGACTCTTTTTATCATGTGCACTAACCATGGAAGAAAGTGAAAGAGTTGATGAATATCAAAATGCTAAAGAGGTATGGGATACTTTGAGAATACATCATGAAGGTACATCTCATGTCAAAGAAACTAGAATTGACATTGGAGTCAGAAAGTTTGAAGTCTTTGAAATGAGTGAAAATGAAACCATTGATGAGATGTATGCTAGATTTACTACAATAGTAAATGAAATGAGATCTCTTGGTAAGGCATATTCTACTCATGAGAGAATCAGAAAGATATTGAGATGTCTTCCAAGTATGTGGAGACCTATGGTCACTGCAATCACTCAGGCCAAAGATTTAAAGTCTATGAACCTGGAAGATCTTATTGGTTCACTAAGAGCTCATGAAGTTGTACTTCAAGGAGACAAACCAATAAAGAAGGTAAAGACACTTGCCTTAAAAGCATCTCAGCAAACCCCATCAGTAACTGATGATGATGTTCAAGAACCACAAGAGCTAGAAGAAATTCATGAAGAGGAAGCTGAAGATGAACTTGCATTGATCTCTAAAAGAATTCAAAGAATGATGTTAAGAAGAAATCAGATCAGAAAGAAGTTTCCAAACACCAACAACAGCACCAGAACTGAAGCTGACAAAAGCCAAGTCACTTGCTTTGGATGCAACAAGACTGGACACTACAAAAATGAATGTCCTGACATCAAAAAGATTCAAAGAAAACCTCCTCCAAAGAAAAGAGCAATGATCACTTGGGATGACATAGAAGAATCAGATCCCCAAGAAGATGCAGATGCAGACATGGGACTAATGGCTCAGTCAGATGATGAGGAAGAGGTAATCATCTATAAAACTGATTCTCTATATAAAGATCTTGAAAGTAAGATAGATAGTCTCCTATATGACTCAAATTTTTTAACTAATAGATGTCATTCTTTAATCAAGGAACTTTCTGAGATAAAAGCAGAAAAAGAAATACTTCAAAACAGATATGATGAGTCTAGAAAGACCATACAAGTTTTGCAAGATTCTCACTTTGAAATGTCAGAAAAACAAAAAGAATTAAACAGAAAACAAAAAGGCATTCTTTCTTTACCTTCTGAACTACAAAAGGAGAATAAACTTTTGAAAAAGGAAGTTGAAACGTTAAAGAATGATCTTACAGGTTTTATAAAATCCACAGAAACATTTCAAAACATCTTAGGATCTCAAAATGAAAGTGCTAAAAAATCTGGCTTAGGATTTAAAGATCCAAGCAAAATCATTGAAAGCTTTGTACCTAAGAAACCAATTATGAGAATGAAATGCTCTTTTTGTGATAGATTAGGACATAATGAATCAGTATGTTATGTTAAGAAAAAACTTATCAGACAAAGTAAGTTTAATCTTAGCTCAGAACGTTCTCATCTTAATAGATCAGAAAGTTCACAAAAGGCTGAGAAGGCTAAGAAGATATGTTCCTGCTGTAACAAATCTGAGTTCACAAAACAGAATGTTACAATAAGGAAAGATCTCTTAGAAGAACTAACCCTCAAGGACCCAACATTACATGGGTACCTAAAGTTTTTATCTTGTCAAATGTAGGTCCTGCTTCAAGGTGCAAGAACAAAACCATGGTATCTGGATAGTGGTTGTTCTAGGCACATGACAGGTGACAGGAACTGTTTTCTAACCTTTGAAAAGAAGGATGGAGGACTGGTGACATTTGGAAACAATGATAAAGGTAAGATCAGAGGAAAAGGCACAATAGGTAAACCTAACTCTGCTAAAATAGAAAATGTTCAGTATGTAGAAGGTTTAAAACATAATCTACTTAGCATAAGTCAATTGTGTGATAGTGGATTTGAAGTTGTCTTTAAACCTACCATATGTGAAGTAAGGCAAGCCTCCTCTAACAAATTATTCTTCTCTGGATCAAGGAAAAAGAATTTATATGTTTTAGAACTAAATGATATGCCTGCTGAATCCTGTTTTATGTCTCTTGAAAAAGACAAATGGATCTGGCACAAGAGGGCTGGTCATATAAGCATGAAAACTATTGCTAAACTTTCTCAACTTGATCTAGTTAGAGGATTGCCCAAGATTAGCTTTGAAAAGGACAAGATCTGTGAAGCTTGTGTCAAAGGTAAACAAGTAAAAAGCAGTTTTAAAACTATTGAGTTTATTTCAACTAAAAAACCTTTAGAACTTCTTCACATTGATCTCTTTGGTCCAGTTCAAACTGCAAGTCTAAATGGCAAAAGATATGGCTTTGTTATTGTTGATGACTTTTCCAGATTTACATGGGTTCTATTTTTAAAACACAAAGATGAATCTTTTGAAGCTTTTCAAAACTTTTGTAAAAGAGTTCAAAATGAAAAAGGTTCCAATATCATCACAGTAAGGAGTGATCATGGAGGAGAATTTGAAAATGCATCCTTCAAAACATTCTTTGATGAAAATGGTATTGAACATAACTTCTCTTGTGCAAGAACTCCACAACAAAATGGAGTTGTTGAAAGAAAAAACAGAACTTTGCAAGAAATGGCTAGAACAATGTTAAATGAATCAAATGTTGAAGAGTACTTTTGGGCAGAAGCCATTAATACATCTTGTTACATTTTAAATAGAGTTTCAATAAGAAAAGTTCTTAACAAAACCCCATATGAACTCTGGAAAAATATTAAACCTAGCATATCTTATTTTCACATATTTGGCTGCTATTGCTACATTCTGAACAATAAAGAAAAATTGGGTAAGTTTGATCCTAAATCAGATAAAGCTATCTTTTTAGGATACTCTACAACTTCTAAAGGTTATAGAGTGTACAATCTAAAAACCCAGACAGTTGAAATCAGTATGCATGTCATATTTGATGAATATGATGAATATTCCCAACCAAAAGAAAGTGAAGACACTGAGATGTCAACACTTCAGAACGTTCCCAGTATAAATACTGTGAACACAGTAGAGAAAGAAGATGATCAGAATGTTCAGGATCAAACCTTCCAAAGTCCACCCAGAAGTTGGAGAATGGTAGGAGACCATCCTGTAGATCAAATCATTGGAAGCACAACTGATGGTGTAAGAACCAGAATGTCCTTTCAAGATAACAACATGGCAATGATTTCTCAAATGGAACCTAAATCAATCAATGAAGCTATTGTTGATGACTCATGGATTGAAGCCATGAAGGAGGAACTTTCTCAGTTCGAAAGAAACAAAGTTTGGAACCTTGTTCCAAATAATCAAGCCAAAACCATCATTGGCACAAGATGGGTGTTCAGAAATAAGCTTGATGAAGAAGGTAAAGTTGTCAGAAACAAAGCAAGGTTAGTTGCTCAAGGCTATAACCAACAAGAAGGTATTGACTATGATGAGACCTTTGCACCAGTTGCAAGGTTAGAAGCCATCAGAATTCTTCTTGCTTATGCTGCTCATAAAAGCATTAAACTTTTTCAAATGGATGTGAAAAGTGCATTCTTAAATGGTTTTCTAAATGAAGAAGTTTATGTTAGCCAACCTCCTGGTTTCATAAATAAAGAAAAACCAAATCATGTTTTTAAACTTACCAAAGCACTTTATGGCCTTAAACAAGCTCCTAGAGCTTGGTATGATAGACTTAGCACATTTTTAATTGAAAATGGATTTTCAAGAGGAAAAATTGATACCACACTCTTTAGAAAAACACATAACTCTGACTTACTTATAGTTCAAGTGTATGTTGATGACATCATCTTTGGTGCAACTAAAGAGAAAATGTGTGAAGAATTTTCCAACCTTATGCAAAATGAATTTGAGATGAGTATGATGGGTGAACTCGGTTTTTTCCTTGGTTTACAAATTAAACAACATCCAAATGGAATTTTCATAAGTCAAGAAAAATATGTCAAAGACATTCTTAAGAAATATAAAATGAATGAGGCAAAAATCATGGTCACCCCCATGCATCCATCTTCAAGTTTAGATAAGGATGAAAGTGGAAAGTCTGTTTCTGAAAAGGAATATAGAGGCATGATAGGATCATTATTATACTTGACTGCTAGCAGACCAGACATAGTGTTTGCAGTTGGTTTATGTGCCAGGTTTCAAACTTGTGCAAAAGAATCACACTTGACTGCAGTCAAAAGAATTCTTAGGTATCTAGTAGGTACTACTGATCTTGGCCTTTGGTATAGAAAAGGTTCTAGTTTTGATCTTGTAGCATATTGTGATGCTGATTATGCTGGAGACAAAGTTGAGAGGAAGAGCACAAGTGGATCCTGCCAATTCTTAGGACAAGCATTGATTGGATGGTCTTGCAGAAAGCAAAACACTATTGCTCTCTCCACAACTGAAGCTGAGTATGTATCTGCAGCTAGCTGTTGCTCTCAGATTTTGTGGGTAAGAAATCAGCTGGAAGACTACTCTCTAAGGTACACAAATGTTCCTATTTATTGTGATAATACAAGTGCAATTAATCTGTCTAAGAATCCTATTCAGCATTCTAGGTCTAAGCATATTGAAATAAAGCATCATTTCATTAGAGACCATGTTCAGAAAAAGAATATTGCATTAAGCTTTGTTGACACTGAAAATCAACTAGCTGACATTTTCACAAAACCCCTTGTTGAGGATAGATTCAATTTTCTTAAAGAAAAATTGTTAATCATGAAAAATCCCAATAAAGATTGATTACAGATCACTAAGGGCCTTAGACTAAACCCCTTGATATCATCTGATGCAAATCAGATAGATCTATCTCAATCAGAACATTCATCAGAATGTTCTTAAGCTCAGAATGTTCCTGAGTTCAGAATGTTCCTGAGTTCAGAATGTTCCTCAGGTCAGAATGTTCAGAAAGGTCAGAACGTTCAAAAGTCTGATATCTGGGTCAGAAATCTCTTGCGTAAGATTTTGTGATACCCTTCTCCAAATATCCTTCTATAATTTTGAGCATTTAATGCTTGGTTATAAGAAGTTATATTTAAGGTTTAACCACCATGTAAAGCCTCAACTATCAAATCAACCCTTCCACTTCTCTTTGTACAAACGGCTACTTTTTCCCTTTCTCTCTCTTGTCCGTTCCATTTTTCCTCTTTCCCAATGTAACTACTATCATTTCCTTTCTTCTTTCTGCACGCCTTGTCTATATAATCAGTAACCACTTCTGATTATTTCACTTCTATCTAAATCCAAACCTTTCTTCTCTAAACTCTTCACAAAAATTTCAAAATCAAAAAAACCCACTCTGTTTCTTACATTTTTCTGAAAAAATGGCAAGAACCAAAACCACTTCAAAGTTTGTTGATGGTGAAAATTCTCAAGTACAACATTCTCCATCACCACCACAAAACACCGCTGCTAATCAAACCTCTGATCAACCAACCTTGAACGAAACCCCTGTTCATACAGTTCTTCCCGACGTTATCTACCCTGCTTTCGACGAACCAAAATCCTCGAAATCAAAATCTTCAAAACAACCAATCATCAAACCAAGACCTGTTCCTACAAGACGCTCCACAAGGATGAAGAAATCTTCAAAGGAACCAACAGTTACCCACATGGATCTTCTCTCTGATGAAGAGAAAGAAACAAATTCTGTTGAAGAAGAAGAGAAGACAGTTGTAGAAGAAAAAGAGGAAGAACCAAGCACTGAAGAAGAAAGCTCTGCTTCAGATGATGAGTTGGATGAAACTTATGAGGAACAAATAGAGGATGTTCCTGAAGAAATGGATGAAGATTCTGAACAAACTCTCACTGAGATTGTTAAGTCCGCCAGGAAAATCTACAAGAAAAGAAAGGAGATTGCAAATGAAGCTATGCCTCTGCCTACAGAGAAGTCTGCTTCCTCAGCAAAGGGAAAGTCTACTTTTCAGAATGAAGAAGAAAATGTGGAGACTGAAGCGAAGAAGGAATCTTCCCCGAGAAAGCATGGCAAAGGAAAAGACTTCACTAAAGTAGCTGCTGTCCTCAAGGCTCAAAGAGCAGACAAGATTGCCTTTAGACCTATGAGCAGATCCAAGTACTTTGAGTTTGAAAGCTTGGAAACAAAGGGATGGAATCTGAAGAAGTTCACAGATCCACAAGGATGGACTGACTTTGTGTCTCTACAAGAACACACCTATGAAGGTTTGGTCAGAGAGTTCTACACCAACCTAATTGTGAAGCAAAAGAAGAAGGAGAATGAAAGCTTTCTCATCTCTTCTGTCAAGGGAGTACAAATCACAGTTACTCAAGAGTTTCTCTCTGAAGCTTTGAAAATCCCTAATGAAGGTAACAAACTATTTTCTTGCTCATGGTTTGATGACCTCAAAGTTAGTAAAGAACAACTCATAGCCAAATACACCAAAGACAATCTCACCTTTAACTCCACAAATCTAGTAGATGTTCCAAAAATCCTTCACAACATGATTAGGCACACTCTAGTACCAAAATGTGGATCTTTTGATGTTGTTTCTGATATGGATCTCTGCATCCTCCACCACCTCATAAGCAAGACCAAACTCAATCTCTGTTTCATCATCATTCAACACATGATTGACTCATGCTTGGCCATGAAGCAAACAGTTGCTGGATTACCCTATGGAATGCACCTTACTCCTATCTTCCAGAAGGCAAAAGTGCCACTTGACGGTGAACCACGCAAGATTGACTTCATGAAGTTTACCTCCAAAACTCTAGGTCAACTACGCATCACCACCACAAATATGGCTTCCTTCACAACCTCTGAAACATCTGGCTCAACAAAGAGATCTTCTCGTCAGAATGTTCAGAAGGCAACAAAGAAGAGAAAGTTAGAAGAAATCAAAGATAAGTCTCCTGAAGAAAAAGAAGTCAGACCCTCCTCTCCACCTGCTATAGAGATATTCTCCAAAGTAGCAGTGCTTGCAAAGGAAATTGTGGAAGAAGGAAACTCACAGTTCTGCTCCATGATTGGTCAATCAGTGTTTGAAGAGAATGCTCAGAAGGATAAAGAAGCATCCTCTCCAAAGGAAGACTTGAAAAGTGAAAAAGCTGCTGAGATGGCTAAGGAAAACTCTCTTGCTGGAAATCAGAGAGTTGAAGAAAATACTGAGAAGAGAACTCAGAATGTTGATGAAGAAACTCAGGAAGTAGCTGAGATTTTGGCTTCCAACATGAGTAGAGAAGAGCACGCTCAAGATGAGCATATGGAATTTTCAACTGGCTTTGACCTCAACATTGAAGATTTCAATTCTGACTTCAACAATGAAGTGTTTCAAGATGGTCAGGAAATCTCTCAACAAGCTATTGAACCAGAAGTTCAGAAGGTTGAAGCTTCTGCTACTGAACCAGGAGTTCAGAATGTCCAAGTTGCTGAACCCATTCAAGCTGAAGAAACTGCTCCCATTGAGGAAATTGCTCCAACTGCTAGCAAAGCACAAACAGTTAATCTAAATGCTCAAGGTGCTGAGCAAAATCAACTCCTTGCTGATCAACATATTGATCAAAATGCTTCAAATGAGCCTGATATGTCAGCAGATCCAATGCCTTTGGCTTCTGGATCTTTACCTTCTGAAGAAGTTCAACGTATGGCTCATACTGTTCAGAATGTTAACCTCTCTTCCTCTACCATGGGATCTGTTGCTGGTGCAAGCAACTTCTTGGTTTCCAACCTTCCTACTCCAAACACCATACCCTCATATACTCCACCTCCACCGCCAATGAAAGCTACAAACAAACTCCCAAACATGTCTGCTTTGTTTGACTCTCTCAACACTTTTGTGTCTGCTAACAAGGAGAAAGCTGGAGCCTCTGGTGCTGCTGCACCTGCTAAGCCTTCAAGGGCTGAGAAGATAGCTTCAAGAGCACTAAGGGTTTCCACCAAAACCCACAAAATTGTTTGTGTATTGGCTGACTGGACTGTCAAGGTGCATGCCCCTGGATTGGCTATTTCACCTCCAGTTTTTGATGACCCCTCCATCTTTGAAGATGAACCATCTTCTGATTCTGGGGATTCTACTCCCTGAATCTTTGTGTTATTCCTCCCTATCCTTTTTGCAGATGACTAAAGGGGGAGAAGCTTTAGGATTTATGTCTTAAGTTTTTCTTAGTTTTAGGCCCTAAGTAGGTCTAAGTGATCAATAGTTATTGGATTTTAGTGACTTCACCTTTTGCTTGATCACATGCTTTGAATTTCTTTTTTGTTTTTGAACCATATAATTCATGTAACTGTACTTCATGTTTACATTAATGAATGATATTGATTTTGGTTCAATCTTGCATATCTTTATTTTTATATGCAAATGCATTATGAAATTGAGGGGGAGCTTTTTAAGTTCTTAAAAACTCAGCATAATAGATTATAAAAATGAGGGGGAGCATTAAAAATAAATTTTCTAAGCTCTGTTTATCTCTGTTTATATAATCAAAATCCTTAATCCTAAATCATAGGTTTATCATCTTCAAAAAGGGGGAGATTGTTGAGGCAAAATCCCTAATTAATTTTAAAGATAATAAACCATTATGATTAAAGAATTAATGGACTTTGATTAATTCCTTGGTATTTAACTTGTGCTCTTGAGTGTTTTACTAAGACAGGAACAAGGTTTAAATCATACCAAGATTCAAAGAATCAAAGTACATTTGAATTCATGATCTAACACTAAGGTCAGAAAGTTGGATCAGAATGTTGCTCAGAGATCAGAATGTTGCTCGGAGATCAGAATGTTCGCACTAGAGATCAGAAGGTTGCTTCCATACAAGCCCAGAATCTCAAGAACATTAATCAAGGTCATGCAAGGCACATGTGACATAAATATATGTCAAGGAAAGTACTTCTGCATGGATCAATCAAGCAATAAAGGCATACACAAGGATTATGTCAAAAAGGATACTTAATGTTCATTTAAAGATTATGAACATTAAATTACTAAGAATATTCCAAAGGAAAATATCATCCTAGGAGTTATATTCACTGCTCTTCATTATTGTTTCACTATTAGGATTTGATTACATCAAATGGTAGTCTTACAAATCATCCTAAGTGAAACAAAGGAACATTCTGAAGATCAGAATGTTCAGGCTCTGCACATGCTTACTTTATGAACAGTACAGTAGGTGAAAAGCAAAAAGCAAAAGCAAAGCAAATCTATCTTGATCAATCAGAGATAGACACGCATGGGAGTTGGTACTGTACAAGGACAACACAATCTCTCAAAGCATGGGCATGAAGATGCAGAATCCACTAACTCAATCCTGCACCAAGTCCCAAGGCAGATCTGGGAAATGAACTTTCTGAAGTTTGAAGAAAAGTTCATACTTTGGCCATTGCCCAGAAATTCATGTAAAAAACACATGGCACGCCCAGAACTTCATATGTTCATTCATATATGATGAACCCAGATGAAGAACATGATGAACCCAGATGAAGATCATCATGAACGCAACAACATTCTGATGTTCATCAGAGATCAGAATGTTCACCCAGATTTTCAAGTTAAAGCTTGTGGGACCCAAGGACACATGGCATAACACCATTGGACACCCTACAACGGCTATATGAGTCCCATGGCTCTATAAATAGAGATCAAGGCCTTAGCAAAACTTGCACCATTGCAAAGCATACAAGAAAACAACTCTGATTTTGTTTGAAGCTTTTGCAAGTGAAATTGATCAATCTCTAAGGCTCTTGTTTCCTTAGTGCAAATCAATAACTCTTTGTTATCTCTTTCGCAGATAACTTCTTTCTTTTCTTCCTCCTCTGTTTGATTCTCAAACATTCACATCCCTTACAAATTGTAACAAAGTCTCATCTAGCTTTAGGGGTACTAAAGTATTAGTTTTGAGCAAAGGTGTAAAAGTCTAAGTAGGTAACTTAGCAAGAAGGTGCAAGCCTGCTGAGGCTTAGAGAATACAGAAGTGTAATTGTTCAGGTGAACAAAGATTGTAAGGTGCAGGACTTGGGAGGTTATCTCAAGGCATCATAGTGGAAACTCTCACAAAATTGTGAGGAGAGGACTAGCCCACATTGGGTGAACCTCTATAAATTTCTGTGTGTTCTTTCTCTCTTCCCTATACTCTTTATTTTCTGTATACACAACACACACCAACACATTTACTTTGTTAATCAGTTTTTGTGTATGAACTTCAGAACGTTCTGAGTTCAGAAAGTTAACTTAACCATTCCAAGTAAACAACTTGAGAAGCACTTTTAAGTTTCAGGATAATTTTAAAGGGTCACAATTCAAACCCCCCCTTCCTTGTGACTATTTTATCTACTTCATTGTTGTATGTTGAACCTGTAAACATCTGTTAGAACACGTTTTGGGTGATGAGGGGTTAAAAATTGGGTTTTGAATGAGATAGGGTTAGAAAATCCGAGAGCATTTTTCACTTCCCAGATGAATGGTCGCTTAAGCGAGCAACCCGTCGCTTAAGCGAGTATTCAAACTAGTTGCCCAAAATTTTCTTTAGTCAGGTCGCTCAAGCGAGCCACAAGCGAGCTCGTAAGCGAGCATTTCCTGATCTTCGTCATTTAGGTCGCTTAAGCGAACCGTAAGCGAACCGCAAGCGTGCAAAACCTGAACTTATGTCTTTTTGGTCGCTCAAGTGAGCACTTGTTCGCTCAAGCGAGTTGGGTCCTGTACAGCCTTTTTCTGATTTTTGCTTCATGCACTAGGGGACCAATCCGAGCATTCTTAAATGTTTCCTTCTACTTGTTTAACCTTGTCTATGTGGTAAACATTATGATTGAATGTAGAATCATGTGAATAAATATATATATATATATATATACACACACACATATATACGCGATGTTGAATGTTAAGAATTGTTGTGTCATATTTGACTATGTTCGGGAGCATGTCATAGTTGATTTTGTCTGTTAGTAGTTGTCGATGCTGTTGTTGAGTTGTATGCAGATATACACAGTGTTGAGTCCATTGCATGCTCATATATTGTTGAGGGCTCATGCCCTGGAATGTTCATCATTCAACTATTGAGGGCTTATGCCCTGGAACACCTTGTCGTTCAATTGTTAAGGGCTCATGCCTTGTGAATGCTTTAACCATTCAAAATGTTGAGGGCTCATGCCCTGGAATGCCTTGTCATTCAAACGCGTTAAATGGTACCACATGCATGTGCATTGTTGCATTGTTGTTATTCGTCGTTGTGTCATTGCATAGTCGTTGTCGTCGGTTGAGCTGTTGTTGTGTTGTTGTTGTTGGATGAATTTGAATATGTTGTTACCCATGAAGTATATAAAAATATTGAAGTATTTTGTTGATATTTAGGGTGTTAGATTCAATTGATGAATTATAATTCTATTATTGTTGTTTGTGAATCTCACCCCTTCTGCTTGAAAATGTTGCCCTTTGTATGGGTAACTTGAAGGTGATCCAGAATAGTAGAAGTGGTGGCTCATGTGTCTTAGGGCTCTGATACGTAAGGGGATGGGGAATCGTTGCGATGTTTTTCTTCATTTCCTTTATGTATCAATTTTTGAAGCATGTTGTTGGAGTTTTGTTGAAATAAAATGTTGAAATATTACTTATGTTGGGGCCTTTGTGCCAGATTTATATGTTGTGGTCGTAATGTTTTAAAAGATTTTTCCGCTGCAATATTATGTTGTTGACGTTGTTGAATAAATAGTATTTTTAATCTATTTATTAAATTTTTGAAAAGCAGTGTAATGCTTCGTTTGTTGATTTACTCTGATTTTATATTAATATTACGTTGTTGGAAAAACGGGGTGTTACATCGACGGTTTTGCGCCTCTAGCTTGTATCTTGTCGAACGCTAAGCTTTTAGGATTAAATAACTTGGGTAACCAAGAATTGAAACACAAGCAATCAAGATATGAAAACATGTCTCACTAAGATTTGAAGAATTTGAACATTTGGATGTCTTCTGCCCCCATAAGTTTTGGCGTTAACTATTCCGTCAAAGGACATCCAATGAGAACCAACTTTATTTTTCGATCTCGTAGTCTCCAATTGCTCAGTTAGAATCCATATATCCTAAAAACCACTTGTATTGGGATAATGAAAATGTAACAGAGTTTTTTGGTCTTTTTGCCATTATTTCTTTGGTTCATCACCAGTTGCTTCGATCACATTTTTTCCAATGGTTCATTTGACCATCTTTTGTTGTAAAATAACCTTTGAGGTATTGTTTTATCTTCTTTTCGGCCAAGTAAGCCGTAATATTGTTCCAAGCTTTTCAGTTAGACATGATTATCATTTGGACCATTACTCCCGGAAGGGGGAAAAAGATCTTTCCGCATGGTTTCTATGTTAAGAATCCCTTTTTCATGCATGAAGCCATGGGTTGGATTGAGTCTTATAGAACTCTTGCCAATTTGGTTATCTTAACCATCTTCAGCAAAAGAACATGGCGCTATTTTTGGCAAACTATTCTCAAAGGTCTTCCTGGTGATATTATTGACTTCAACAAGAAAGTAACTTTGATCTGCTTCGACATTTTTAACTGAACCATCATCTCTCCAAATTACAACTTTCTGATGCATAGATGAGGGAACATCACCAAGAGAAAATTGAAGTTAACTTTAGATGGAACAACCATGAATAAGGTTGTTATGGTGATAGATCCCACAGTTAGATTCACTTTAAGGGCACCAAGAGAGAAACCAATTTTTCCTTCATAATTCGGCATAACTATGTTGTAAGGTTTTAGATTTGTACAATATTTCCCAATCTTCTTAAGTAAAGATTGAGGCATTAGATTCACAACATCACCACCATCTACCAACACTTTGTTGACTCCAATATCATTAACTTTGGCATGAATGAATAACGGTTCGAGATGGCCTCTCATAGAGCCATTCGGCTTTTCAAATATGGCTTTTTGTTGATCACCCCAGCCATAATCTGTCACAAAGCAACACATGGATTTATATTTCTCCATGTCTTCTGGATTGTAATCTTCTTCTGATTCTTCGACCTCAGATACAACGTCATACTCCGTAGGTTGAATAGAAACTACATTGCACACGACGTCAAAATATGATTCTGAATCCATGATGCCATCTCCAACAACATCTTCCTCATCAATAGGAAGAGACAACCTTTCTTTCACTAGTTTTCTAACTGCCTCGATAAGTTTTTCTTTAGGGTCGACTGCTTTACCATTAGCTCTTGCAGCAATACCCTTTTTGGACCTTTGATACCTTCTCCACTAAGTTCGATTCATAGGACTTTTACCCGTGTAATTGTTACGATAGGCATATTTCCTTGACTCGCCTGGATTTTTAGTATCAGTGGTGACATTTTTAGTAACATTGTTACTAGTTCTACCTTTCACCACATTATTCGTCCTATACTGAACATTCTTATGGGTCGACTGGACCCATTTCTGTATAGGTGTCTTAGTATATGGCACAAAAGTTTTTTTTCTGACCATTTTTACTAACATAATTAGTGGTCGAAGAGTTATTGATGAAAGGTATACAACTCTTGGTGACAGAGAATTTTGGTCTATGATCTGCCGACCATTTTCCTCTCTTCTTCGATTCTGGAATAAACTTTTCAAGGCTTTTGGTAGCCTCTTTGTGGAATAGTGAACTACATCTGTGGCAGAGTATTACCTCAGAATTCTTCAACCTTTAACGATTGAGGAAACAAGAAACTCCTCTTCATCCATGGGATAAGCTTCCTTTGCCTTCTCATCAAATTGAGGTTTTGAAATGACTTTGTCAGCATCTTTGGGATTTCCAGAAACATCTACCATCTGAAATTCAGCAACATCATCTTTTGCTTCGACATATAGTTCCTCAACAGCGTCTACAATGGTTTCCACTATGTTACATCTTACAACTACAGTGTACATAGCATCAACGTCTTTTAAGGGATCGACATCCACTTGCATCTGAGGCTTTGTTTTATCTCCAAACTTCAGCATGCCTTCATTTAGAGCACTTTGCACTAAGTCCCTGAAAAGTACACAATGTGAAGTCTTGTGACCTAAAAAGTTATTATATTTACAAAAACCCTCTCTTTTTACGTTGTTCTAGTGGTGGGATTTTTAACCCGCTAGGTACCGCCACTTCACCATCATCAACTAAAAGATCAAAAATCTCATCGCATTTGGTTACATCGAACGTGTAAGTTTTGGGAGTGTATCTATCATTTTGTGTTTCGACAGATTCCTCCCATCGGATGACCTCAACACTTTGCATGTATATGGAGGCCATGGTTTCAGTTCAGCCAAGTTAACATCGCCATTTTCGACATCTTCATAAGCTATGTCGAATTCTTGGTCGCTTTCATTTGTTTCAACATAAGCAACCTTTTCTCGTTTGAACTTTTGAGTTCTAGCTTTTTCAGCCTTCAGTCTTTCAACCTGTCGAACTCTATCGGCCAATTGGGCCATGTCTCTCAAGTATTGAGTGTCTAATTTCGACTACCAGCGGCTATTTCGACTAACTCATGTTCAGGTACTTGTGTGAAACATCTTGCCTTTAATAATCTGAACCTATTCAAGTAATCATCGATAGATTCAGTTGTTTGTCGCCTAACACTCGCCAATTCTTTTAGGCTTATCTTAGATTGGCCCATGTAAAATTGTTCATGAAATAGCCTCTCTAATTATGCCCAATGTTGAATGGAATGCGGTGCAAGCATGGTGAACTACGTAAAGGAATTTTTTGTTAGAGAATTTTGAAAAAACTTTAACCTCAAATTATCATTGTTTGCAATATCTCCAGGTACCGTCAAATAACGTGCTACGTCTTCGACAGTAGATTCACTAGTGTCACCAACAAAAGTTGTGAACTTAGGAATTTTATAACCCTTAGGAAGTTCAGTTTGTAGATCATATTCTAATAAAGGAGATACGACGTTTGGTCTGTGTAAACCTACATTTAAGCCATTCTGAGCCATGATATTTTCAACCAAAGTGGCTAAAACGAAAATGCATTAAAAATAAAAGTGGTTCGACAAATCCTTTACATACATTCTTTATGACTCTTTTCTCTTGTGCCGGTACTTCGAGTGTTCTTAGAATTCTGTATAGGTGATTTGCGACCCGTTTTCCATATGAAAAGCTCTTATTTATACAATGAAAATAACTTGGAAAGAAACTAATCCCATGGTCAGCACCCCTTCCATGTAGACAACCTCCTGTCTTCCACGTTCTCCATCGAGGAAATCGCTTCTCTTTTGAATTTCGAATCTTCCCTCTTGAAAGGCAGTTTTTTGGCATTGACTGATTTGTGCCTCTAGCTTGTATCTTGTCGAACGCTGAACTTTTAGGCCTTTTCATGCTAAGAGTAAAAGTAAATAATGTTGAACACATTAAATGAGGCTGGTGAAATTACCAGCTAACACCAGGACAATGACATTTAACAAATTCCCAATCTGGAACAATGAAGACGACGACAAATGCAAATCTTTCGTTGGTTGTGGTGGTGGTGGAGGTGGCGTTAACAAATAATTTGGTGTTTCCAACATTGGTAATGGTTTCTCATCATCCTTCTTCCGATCGAAAATCTGAGCCATTGAGCGGCACCTCAGTTTTGACCTACTCAACAATTTCTCCCTGGACGCCGATGCAACATCATTGGTGTCAGGAATAGCTTTATTTGAATTTATATGGTCACTATGTTGGGGAGATCGACGCCTTAACATATCATTTTGATAAACAAATCTCGACAAATTATTCGGAATGACCATGGGAGGCAACATGAAATTGATTTTTTCCTGTATGAGATCCTCCTTCAATTCGAAGGGCCAGCATTAAAAAACATTGATGGTCCTCATGTTATAAGTGTAGTCCCTGCAATATACAAATACCTTAGAAAAAAAATTAATTTAAAAAAAATCATAATAATAGAGAAAACAAATTGAAATGAAAATAAAACAATAATTTGATACCTTATCGAGAATGCCATGGTTGGTGATACAGAGAAAAACTATTAGAAAGAAACATAGGATGAAAAAGAAAAAGTAATGCTACATAGGTACACACAAATTATGGTTTTCGTAGTGATTTGAGAGAGTACTAAGACTTTAAGTAATAGGTCTTTATTATTTTTTTATTATGAGAAACATTTATAAAAGATAAGGACAATAATAATTTTTTTTTCCATTCCCGGTTATGAGAAAAGAGCCCAAATGGTGTTTTGCTCTATTGCACCAAATGATACCTCTGATCAAAGATGTGCCTCGTATCCAACATTAATATGATACCATGTGATTATATTCAATTAATTCATTTTTTTTCCAAATTATCATCCATGTTAATTTGTCGTAGTCGTATGTGGTGTCTGTATCAATGTCGAGGCTTAATACTTGTACAATGTTTTACAACTTTTTTTGAGGAAGCAAAAATGCAATTATATTAACAAATGACCAAGACTTCCCAGTATAAAATTGTGTTATAAAGAAAAGGCTCAAAATAACAAGTTACAATGTCAAACTGATGTAACGAGCAAAGAAAGAAAAGGTACAAATTAAGTTATAGCTCTCAAGCACATAATTCGGTTAAGCCAACAAGAATGGTAATCAAAATATAAAGTAACGTAACTCACTTTCAACCACCAAAACGTTTTTAGCTTAGTTTTGTCAAGCAAATGATGCAAAGAGTTCTCCTTGTGCTTAAAAATAAAATTGTTTCTTTTGTTCCAGATAACCATAAAAGATACATATATGACTTATGATGCTTTAATGATCATACTAAATAACCAAATTAATGTAAATGATCTGAGATGAGAGCTAGGTTCACCGTAAAATACCCTAGCCAATGCGAAACCAAAGTCCAAATTGTTCCAAAAAAATTACATTGCAAAAACAAATTAGTGATGTCCTCATTATATCCACGTCCACCCATATTAAGTTGCTGCTGATTTTGAATTAAGCACCACTGCAAGAGATTGTCACAAGTCAAAATGACATTGAAAAGAAGACATCATGAAAAGAGACTTGTTTTTAATAGTAACCACCTTGTTCAAAATGATGTATGAAGAATCATGAGATGTAATATTTTCTAAAGTTTTAAAGTAGTGATAAGATAAAGTGGTTGTTTATTGATGAGATGAATGAATATTCCATTGCCACCTGTCTGACACTCCAACCTATAACACAATATTATTCAACAAAGCATTGCACTCCTCTACCTGCTCCTACTTCCAAGCTAATAAACGCCCGCGCCAATTCCACGCCTCCCTATCCTTGATGAGTCATTTCAAAAATGACACCATTTTGTTCTCAGATAAATCAAAAAACTGGCTGATTTTATCCTTCAAAACTCCCTCCTTCAACCAAGGGTCCCACCAAAACAACGTAAACAACATATCACAGATGCAATGACCTAAGTTGTAACGCCCTAGTTGCTATTTTGTTATTTTTAGTTGTTTGGCATATTTTATTTGAATTTATAAATGATTATGTGAATATGTGGTGTGTTTATTTGTTTATAATTATTTATGCGATTTTATATTATTTAAGAAAATAGAAGAAATATTATTATTTTAGAGAATTATGAAAATAGGAGGAATAATTATTAATTATTAGAATTATGGGGTTAATGTGAATTAAAGGAGATTAAGGAAGGAGTTAATAGAAAAAGGGGAGTTATACTTTGGTTGGTAAAGGAAATAGAAAAGTCAGTAAACAATTATACGTATCAGAGAAAACAAAAACATAAGCTTTTTGGGTAGAAGGGAGAAGAACCAAGAACAAGGGGATTAGCCTAGAAGATTGATTGTTGTAGCTTGTTTTGTTCATCTAATCAGGTAAGGGTGGGTTTATGATTCAATAGCTGATATATATATATTTATATGATTCCATGAAATGGATTGAAAATGATGATTTGTTGGTTTAGGTTTAATAGTTATAAAAATGCCATTGTTGATGGATTATGTTATAATTGATGATGTTTCTATGGGATGTTTTGTTGTTTTGATGAATAGTGAACCCATAAACTTCATTCTAAATCATTTTGGGTGATTGGGGGATTAAAATTGGGTTTTTGGTTGAAAAAGGGGTTAGAAAATCGTAGGTTTAATTCTGCCCAGATGAGCGCTCGCTCAAGCGAGCTACCCGTCGCTCAAGCGAGCGACACCTTTTTGCCCGTTCGCTCAAGCGTGAGCCAAGCGAACGCTAAGCGAGCGAAATCCCAACTTTCGTCATTTGCGTCGCTTAAGCGAAACTCCCGTCGCTTAAGCGAGAGACGCCAAATTTTGCCCAGAATTTTGGAATTAGCATGTTCGCTTAAGCGAACCAGAAGCGAGCTGGAAGCAAGGAAAAACCAAACTTACGTGATTTGACTCGCTCAAGCGAGATGCTGCTCGCTTAAGCGAGATTGGTCCTGTGCGACCATTTTGTGTAAATTTTCAAAGTGCTCCAAACCCAAACCTATGCTTCCTAATTTGTTTATTGGATTTATTAAGAATTGTTTGGACAATAAAACTTATATATGAAGATGAATATGATGGGTTAATGTATGTTTATATGAAAATAAGCATGTTTTGTTAAATTGAAGTTGTTCTTGATGTTGAGTGGTTGTGTCTAGTTGGGGAGGATGTCCTAGTCTTTGTTGTTGTTGGTTGCATGCTTATATGCACCATTAGTTGTCGTAGAGTTGTATGCAGATATACACCTTTGAGTCATTCATAACTCATTTGCATCGTTGGGGGCTTATGCCCTAGAATGTTTTATACATTCAACCGTTGAGGGCTTATGCCCTGGAATGCTAGTCATTCACCTGTTGGGGGCTTATGCCCTGGGATGCTTTAACCGTCCAAATTGTTGGGGGCTTATGCCCTGGAATGCTTAGCATTCAACGCGCGTTGTATGGTACCACATATGCATAATGCATTAGTTGTTGATGGAGTCTTGCATTAGTTATTGATGGAGTCTTGTAGAGTTGTTGTTGGTGAGGTGTCGTCGCAAGTGTGTTGTTGTTGTTATTAATCAAAGAAGAATTCTAATGATAATGTGGAGCTGATTTTATTGTTTATGCTGCTGATGGTTGATATTGAAGTTATTGATTATTATCAATTTATTTGATTGATTCATATATTATATATATTACTTTGTTTTGTGAACTCACCCCTTCTGCTGGAATTGCCGCCTTGTGGGCAAGTGCAGGTAATGAAGGCTTGTAGGTTGATGGCTCTTGTGTCTAGGGCTCTGATGCGTAACGGGATGGGAATATTGCATGTTTAATTCTTCATTCCTTATGTATCACTTGTTGAACCATGTTGTTGAGGATTCTGTTAATGAATAACTCTTATTGATGTTAAGGCCTTTGTGCCAAGAACTTACTTGTAGTAGATTTGATGTTGATGTTTCGAATTAAAGATTTTCCGCTGCAGAATTTTAATATGATGGAATTTGTTGATGTTTTTAAATAGTTTTTATATTCTATTTAAATAATTTTAAAAAGTAGATGTAATACTCCGTTGTTTGCTGAACTCTGATGATTGTTGCATATTATTATGTCATTTTGGGAAACGGGGTGTTACAATTGGTATCAGAGCAGGTCGGTCTGTCAGACCATTAGTTGATTCGTGTCGAGCCTAGTAGAGTTGTGTGACAGTTTTAACTGTCTTTGTTGTTCTAATTGTTGTTGTCGTGTATAATTATCAAGATGTCTGGAAGGAATGATGCTGCTCTTGCTGCTGCTTTGCAAGCAATGGCCCAAGTGGTAGGACAACAACAAGGTGCTGGTGGTGGTGAAGGTGTGCGGATGCTAGAGACCTTTCTGAGGAATCATCCACCAACCTTCAAGGGAAGGTACAACCCAGATGGAGCGCAGACTTGGCTGAAAGAGGTAGAGAGAATCTTCAGGGTGATGCAGTGCACCGATGCTCACATGGTGCGGTTTGGCACACATATGTTGGCTGAAGAGGCTGACGACTGGTGGGTAAGCACTCAACCTAATTTGCAGAATGAAGGTGCTGAAATCACGTGGGCTGTGTTTAGAAGGGAATTTCTGAGGAGGTACTTTCCAGAAGATGTCCGTGGTAGAAAAGAAATAGAATTCCTTGAGCTGAAGCAAGGAGACATGTCTATCATAGAGTATGCTGCCAAGTTTGTGGAACTTGCCAAGTTTTACCCCCATTATGCTGCGGAGACTGCTGAGTTCTCCAAATGTATCAAGTTCGAGAATGGCCTGCGAGCTGATATTAAGCGGGCTATTGGCTATCAGAAGATCAGAGACTTTTCTGAGTTAGTGAGCAACTGTAGAATTTACGAAGAAGATGCAAAAGCTCACTACAAGGTGATGAACGATCGCAAAGGAAAGGGGCAGCAGAGTCGCTCGAAGCCTTATAGTGCCCTAGCTAATAAGGGCAAACAGAGAATGCATGATGAGAGGAGGCCTGCACGTAGAGATGCTCCTGCTAAGGTTGTTTGTTATAAGTGTGGTGTTAAAGGCCATAAGAGCAATGCTTGCAACCGAGATGAGAAGAAGTGTTTTCGTTGTGGTAAGAAGGGCCACACTGTTGCTGAATGCAAGCGTGGGGACATTGTTTGTTTCAACTGTGATGAAGAAGGTCATCTTAGCTCTCAGTGTACTAAGCCTAAGAAGGCGCAGACCAGTGGTAGGGTTTTTGCTTTGACTGGTACCCAGACCGATAACGAAGATCGCCTGATCCGAGGTACTTGTTTCTTTAATGGTACTCCTTTAATCGCTATTATAGATACTGGTGCTACGCATTGTTTCATTGCTATTGACTGTGCAAAAAGATTTGGTTTGATTATGTCTGATATGAATGGGGAGATGGTTGTTGAAACTCCAGCTAAGGGTTCAGTGACTACTTCCCTTGTATGCTTAAGTTGTCCGTTGTCTGTTTTTGGTAGAGATTTTGAGGTTGATCTCGTTTGTTTGCCGTTAGTGGGAATGGATGTAATATTGGGAATGAATTGGTTAGAGTGCAATCATGTCCTGATTAATTGTTTTACCAAGACGGTACGGTTTTCTTCTGCTGAAGAAGAGAGTGGAGCAGAGTTTTTATCCACTAAAGAGATGAAGCGGTTAGAACAAGAT
Organism: Medicago lupulina; assembly: GCA_958299785.1. Classification (NCBI taxonomy): domain Eukaryota; kingdom Viridiplantae; phylum Streptophyta; class Magnoliopsida; order Fabales; family Fabaceae; genus Medicago; species Medicago lupulina. The sequence continues at coordinate 46,873,564 of OY283144.1, read as the reverse complement.
GGAGTCTTGATGTTTTCCTTGTTGGCATATTTGTCGTTGGAAAATCAAGCTGTGATTGATAGATTGCCTGTTGTGAAAGAGTTTCCTGAAGTTTTTCCTGATGAGATTCTAGATGTGCCACCAGAGAGGGAAGTTGAATTTTCAATTGACCTTGTGCCGGGTACGAAGCCTGTGTCGATGGCTCCTTACCGAATGTCAGCTTCGGAGTTAGCTGAGTTAAAGAAGCAGTTGGAAGACTTACTTGACAAGAAGTTTGTGAGACCGAGTGTTTCACCATGGGGAGCGCCGGTGTTGTTGGTAAAGAAGAAGGATGGTAGCATGCGGTTGTGTATTGATTACCGTCAGTTAAACAAAGTGACGATCAAGAACAGGTATCCACTCCCGAGGATTGATGACTTGATGGATCAACTAGTGGGTGCTCGCATTTTTAGTAAGATTGACTTGAGGTCAGGATACCATCAGATTAAGGTAAAGGATGAAGATATGCAGAAGACGGCCTTTAGGACGCGGTATGGTCATTATGAATATAAGGTGATGCCTTTCGGTGTTACTAATGCGCCTGGTGTGTTTATGGAATACATGAACAGAATTTTTCATGAGTATCTGGATCAATTTGTTGTTATATTTATTGATGATATTTTGATTTATTCTAAGACTGAAGCAGAGCATGCAGAGCATTTGAAGATTGTATTGCAAGTGCTGAAAGAAAAGAAATTATATGCCAAGTTATCCAAGTGCGAATTCTGGTTGCATGAAGTAAGTTTTCTTGGCCACATCATTTCTGGTAATGGTATTGCTGTAGATCCTTCGAAGGTTGATGCTGTGTGGCAGTAAGAGACACCGAAGTCAGTTACCGAGGTTAGAAGTTTTCTTGGTTTGGCTGGTTACTATCGTAGGTTCATTGAAGGATTCTCGAAGTTAGCACTTCCTTTGACGCAGTTGACTTGTAAAGGAAAAGCATTTGTGTGGGATGCTCAATGTGAGAGTAGTTTCAATGAGTTAAAGCAAAGATTGACGACTGCTCCTATTTTGATTTTGCCGAAGCCAGAAGAACCTTTTGTTGTTTATTGTGATGCATCTAAGCTGGGCTTAGGTGGTGTTCTGATGCAAGATGGAAAGGTGGTAGCGTATGCTTCTAGGCAGTTGAGGATCCATGAGAAAAATTATCCTACGCATGATCTAGAGTTGGCAGCTGTGGTATTTGTTTTGAAAATTTGGAGGCACTATTTGTACGGTTCCAGATTTGAAGTATTTAGTGATCATAAGAGTTTAAAATATTTGTTTGATCAGAAGGAGTTGAACATGAGGCAGAGAAGGTGGCTTGAATTGCTTAAAGATTATGATTTTGGTTTAAATTATCACCCGGGTAAAGCTAATGTAGTTGCTGATGCGTTGAGCAGAAAGACATTGCATATGTCGGCTATGATGGTAAAAGAGTTCGAGTTGCTTGAACAGTTTAGAGACTTGAGTCTTGTTTGTGAAAGGTCGCCTCAGAGTGTGCGGTTGGGCATGTTGAAGATTAACAGTGAGTTCTTGAATAGTATCAAAGAGGCGTAGAAGCTTGATGTTAAGTTTGTGGATTTGATGGCTGCAAGTGATCAAAATGCGGATAGTGATTTCAAGGTTGATAACCAAGGTGTGTTGAGGTTCAGAGAAAGGATCTGTATTCCTGATGATGAGAGTTTGAAGAAGTTGATTCTAGAAGAAAGTCACAAGAGTAGCTTGAGTATTCATCCGGGAGCTACTAAAATGTATCATGACTTGAAGAAATTGTTTTGGTGGTCCGGATTGAAAAGAGATGTTGCTCAGTTTGTGTATGCATGTTTGACTTGCTAGAAGTCTAAGGTTGAGCATCAGAAGCCTGCAGGGCTGTTGACTCCGTTAGATGTGCCTGAGTGGAAGTGGGATAGCATTTCTATGGATTTTGTGACGAGTTTACCGAATACTCCAAGAGGGCATGATGCCATTTGGGTCGTGGTCGACAGGTTGACTAAGTCGGCGCACTTTATTCCGATCAATATTAGTTATCCAGTAGCTCAGTTGGCGGAGATTTACATTCGTGATATCGTGAAGTTGCATGGTGTTCCGTCAAGTATTGTGTCAGATAGAGATCCGAGGTTCACTTCAAGGTTTTGGAAGAGTTTGCAAGATGCATTGGGTTCGAAATTGAGGCTGAGTTCGGCTTATCATCCGCAGACAGATGGTCAGTCGGAGAGGACTATCCAATCCTTAGAAGATTTGTTGAGGGTGTGTGTACTCGAGCAAGGTGGAGCTTGGGACAGCCACTTACCGTTGATAGAGTTCACATACAACAATAGTTACCATTCGAGTATTGGTATGGCACCGTTCGAAGCTTTGTATGGTCGAAGGTGTAGAACTCCTTTGTGTTGGTTTGAGTCGGGTGAAAGTGTTGTGTTAGGACCTGAGTTAGTACAGCAGACCACAGAAAAGGTCAAGTTGATAAGAGAAAAGATGAAAGCATCGCAAGATCGTCAGAAGAGTTACCATGACAAACGTAGAAAGGCCCTTGAGTTTCAGGAGGGTGATCATGTGTTTTTGAGGGTTACTCCTATGACGGGTGTAGGACGTGCATTGAAGTCTAAGAAGTTGACTCCAAAGTTCATTGGTCCTTATCAGATTTCAGAGAAGGTTGGAACCGTGGCATATCGGATTGGATTGCCACCACATCTATCGAACTTGCATGATGTGTTTCATGTGTCGCAGCTGAGGAAATATGTAGCAGACCCTTCGCATGTTATTCCTAGAGATGATGTGCAAGTTAGGGATAACCTTACCGTTGAGACTTTACCTTTAAGGATTGATGATCGTAAGGTGAAGCAGCTGAGAGGCAAAGAGATACCTTTGGTAAGGGTTGTTTGGGGTGGTGTGATAGGTGAAAGTTTGACTTGGGAATTGGAGAGTAAGATGCAAGAATCCTACCCTGAGTTGTTTGTTGCTTGAGGTAATATTTCGAGGACGAAATTCTCTAAGTTGGGGAGAGTTGTAACGCCCTAGTTGCTATTTTGTTATTTTTAGTTGTTTGGCATATTTTATTTGAATTTATAAATGATTATGTGAATATGTGGTGTGTTTATTTGTTTATAATTATTTATGCGATTTTATATTATTTAAGAAAATAGAAGAAATATTATTATTTTAGAGAATTATGAAAATAGGAGGAATAATTATTAATTATTAGAATTATGGGGTTAATGTGAATTAAAGGAGATTAAGGAAGGAGTTAATAGAAAAAGGGGAGTTATACTTTGGTTGGTAAAGGAAATAGAAAAGTCAGTAAACAATTATACGTATCAGAGAAAACAAAAACATAAGCTTTTTGGGTAGAAGGGAGAAGAACCAAGAACAAGGGGATTAGCCTAGAAGATTGATTGATGTAGCTTGTTTTGTTCATCTAATCAGGTAAGGGTGGGTTTATGATTCAATAGCTGATATATATATTTATATGATTCCATGAAATGGATTGAAAATGATGATTTGTTGGTTTAGGTTTAATAGTTATAAAAATGCCATTGTTGATGGATTATGTTATAATTGATGATGTTTCTATGGGATGTTTTGTTGTTTTGATGAATAGTGAACCCATAAACTTCATTCTAAATCATTTTGGGTGATTGGGGGATTAAAATTGGGTTTTTGGTTGAAAAAGGGGTTAGAAAATCGTAGGTTTAATTCTGCCCAGATGAGCGCTCGCTCAAGCGAGCTACCCGTCGCTCAAGCGAGCGACACCTTTTTGCCCGTTCGCTCAAGCGTGAGCCAAGCGAACGCTAAGCGAGCGAAATCCCAACTTTCGTCATTTGCGTCGCTTAAGCGAAATTCCCGTCGCTTAAGCAAGAGACGCCAAATTTTGCCGAGAATTTTGGAATTAGCCTGTTCGCTTAAGCGAACCAGAAGCGAGCTGGAAGCGAGGAAAAACCAAACTTACGTGATTTGACTCGCTCAAGCGAGATGCTGCTCGCTTAAGCGAGATTGGTCCTGTGCGACCATTTTGTGTAAATTTTCAAAGTGCTCCAAACCCAAACCTATGCTTCCTAATTTGTTTATTGGATTTATTAAGAATTGTTTGGACAATAAAACTTATATATGAAGATGAATATGATGGGTTAATGTATGTTTATATGAAAATAAGCATGCTTTGTTAAATTGAAGTTGTTCTTGATGTTGAGTGGTTGTGTCTAGTTGGGGAGGATGTCCTAGTCGTTGTTGTTGTTGGTTGCATGCTGATATGCACCATTAGTTGCCGTAGAGTTGTATGCAGATATACACCTTTGAGTCATTCATAACTCATTTGCATCGTTGGGGGCTTATGCCCTGGAATGTTTTATACATTCAACCGTTGAGGGCTTATGCCCTGGAATGCTAGTCATTCACCTGTTGGGGGCTTATGCCCTGGGATGCTTTAACCGTCCAAATTGTTGGGGGCTTATGCCCTGGAATGCTTAGCATTCAACGCGCGTTGTATGGTACCACATATGCATAATGCATTAGTTGTTGATGGAGTCTTGCATTATTTATTGATGGAGTCTTGTAGAGTTGTTGTTGGTGAGGTGTCGTCGCAAGTGTGTTGTTGTTGTTATTAATCAAAGAAGAATTCTAATGATAATGTGGAGCTGATTTTATTGTTTATGCTGCTGATGGTTGATATTGAAGTTATTGATTATTATCAATTTATTTGATTGATTCATATATTATATATATTACTTTGTTTTGTGAACTCACCCCTTCTGCTGGAATTGCCGCCTTGTGGGCAAGTGCAGGTAATGAAGGCTTGTAGGTTGATGGCTCTTGTGTCTAGGGCTCTGATGCGTAACGGGATGGGAATATTGCATGTTTAATTCTTCATTCCTTATGTATCACTTGTTGAACCATGTTGTTGAGGATTCTGTTAATGAATAACTCTTATTGATGTTAAGGCCTTTGTGCCAAGAACTTACTTGTAGTAGATTTGATGTTGATGTTTCGAATTAAAGATTTTCCGCTGCAGAATTTTAATATGATGGAATTTGTTGATGTTTTTAAATAGTTTTTATATTCTATTTAAATAATTTTAAAAAGTAGATGTAATACTCTGTTGTTTGCTGAACTCTGATGATTGTTGCATATTATTATGTCATTTTGAGAAACGGGGTGTTACATAAGTTATTCATGAACCAAATCCTAGACTTAAATTGACCTTTTCGCAAATGCAAATATATTTTTCCATCAAACTGAATAAAAACATCCACCTACGTCGAGCCTACCTCCATCCTCCCCATAATGCGCCGCTAAAACTCTATCCGTAAGTTATCCCTTTCCTCCATCTACCTCCATCACCACTTTCTTCGTCATCTTCTATCACTTCTACACCCGCCGCCCGACTTAGCTCATTATAATCTGCCATCCGGCTAGCATATCTATAAGTATAACTGTCTACATCCGCTCAATGGTATTGTCTCCATAGACCGCAAGTGGGAGGAATCAGACAACCATACTTCAAATCCAATGCCATAAAATGGTTATCATTCACATATGCCAGAGAAATCAACGGATCGATACGTGGCGGCGGCGGTGGACCACATAGAGGGAAATAAGTTTCTGATCGCCCTTTCCCAAAGGATAACACGACAACCATTTGGTTGAATTTATGTGCAAAGAGGAAACCCATATCCGGCATGGTCATCCATTTATCCCGTGGTGCATTCCCAATACCGCCATAGGATAGAGCGTCTGAGACCTCTTTATACCGCTTATCATCATTAATCATCCTCCGAAATCGGGCATTTTCTACACCAACAAGCTCTTTGTAAAGGTTGTACGAGACTATTTGGTGATCATCAACAATCAAGTTACGTAGACAGCAAATGCTCGGAACCCACAATGGCCATGATCGGGTACATCTATAACCTTTTCAATAACGTCATGCATCCAAATTGGGATTTGGTCTTTGTGTGGTATGTTGACTTTAATGGGTGTTGGCTTTTTTCGTGCACTCTTTTTCTACTTGTCCCTGTTGAGTTTGTTTGTGAACCCAATGCTTGTTGTTCCTGGGAGTCAACAATCTCCCAAAGCGAAGGGGACCGCTTTGTCGATCGAATGATTTGCTTATCTTTCTTTGGAGCTCCTTTGTTCGTGGCCTTATTTGGCGGTAAACGCATAGAGGTGGTCTCTGGTAAAAAAACTGCTGGAATTGTTCTTTCAGATGCAACTTCATGTTGTAATCGGCGTCCCTGAACCCAGCCTGCAATGTGTAAACAAACCTGTCAACGTTACTGGAAAATTGGCAGAAACATGCATTCTGGTCTGTGTATGGATAAAGTTCATATTTTTAAATCCGAAACGCTTATGCAATTCCGGATTATGAAATCCGGAACTTCCCGATACACACTTTCCATGGGCCTTGAATGCACTTGCATGTGGCGTAAATGCTACCCTTCCGGATTATATAATCCGAAATCCAACTATGATATCTGGATTATATAATCCAGATTACACCAGTACAGGAAATTAAAACGCAAATCCTGGGCATAAGCTAAAGTAACATAGTTTTTTAAATATATACCTGAAGAATATCCCATTATGGCAACAAAGAGATGTCCGCCTTCTTAACCTTCGGGTCAACCTCGTACACGAACCTCAAACTCTTCCAATGAGTGTGAATTTCCTCCAAATTTATGGCAGTGTCGTTCTTGATCTTCAAAGCAATCATATACTCACACGATAATCCGTAAGTGATCAAACTCAAACAACCACATTTTGATTTATCCATACCAATTTCAAGTGCTTTATTATACTCCACTACGAGATGATGCAAAGCTTCCCTTGAAATGTTTCGGATCAACCTAGACCACAACACCTTTCCTTTGAACCGATGTTCAAGCATGATAACGCTCGTCTGAAACGAAGCATGTATTGCGGTATGTTGCAACTCTAGCATGTCATGAACGGATTTCCAATTTGTACTAAAATCACCCATACTACTACTTAGATACTTTTTCAACTGAGCGTGTGCAGATTCAGCTCTTCTTGTTGTCAACCCAAAACCTCACAAACTTCTCTTTAACCGGATCCAAAATTGTCTTTTCAACATAATCCAAAAACTTAGGAAATTTTGCGCATACAACTTTGAACCGGGTCCAATTATCAGTCTTCACAGTCTTCACCACCGAAGGAGCCTTGATCACTACCCCATTCTAACCTTTGAGATCCTTCACTTTGCAATCCAATTTACGCTTTGCTCTCACATTGTCCAATGTGATATGAGCACAACAGAGTAGTAGCATCAGGGAAAACCTTTTCCACATCATTGATCAAAGCATTGTCCCGATTAGTGACAACTACTTTGGGATAAAGATCTTTAGAATGCAACATCTCACGACACCTCTCAAGAGCCCAATTAACGTTGTCTTGCCTCTCAGACATCATATAAGCAAAAGCAATAGAGAAGGTTTTCATGGTAGACGTGTGTCATACCCAAAACTTTGGCCAGGGTCTTCCGTTTAACCACCATTTTATGTGCTTTTTAAAACTTATTTCATTCGTCTTCAATCCCCTTTTTATTCGCATTTTTATCTGCATTTTAACCGTACCTTAACGCTCGTCGCGTTCGTACTTTAATTCTCAATTTAATTTGTTTTTTAAAACTCTTCGCACTTGCATTTTTATTTCTCGTTTTTATTCATATTTTATTTTGTTACTTCATTGTCAAAAATACTCAAATTTCATACCAAATATATTTCCATTTGTTTTTTTCTTAGTTACTTGTTTTACAAGTTAACTTCAAATTCTCTTTTCTATGCATATTTTTATTTATTTATTTTCACATTTTTATTTTGTTACTTCGTTCTCAAGAAAACTCAATTTCATCACAACAAACATTTCAATTCCAATTCATTTGATTTCTATTGCATTTCTAATCACAAAAATCACAACTTTACACCAATGACTATTTATTTTTATTTTATTATTTTCGAAAGTCAAAAATTCAAAAAAACACTAACTTTCACAAATTCACACAAAATGCACATTCCACAATTTCTACATCTAGAATCATCTTCACATATAACACCTCATCACTATCCTACACATCATCATTCACCACCAAAAATTCTCCAAAAAAGTCACAAAAAACTCATTTTTTACAAAAATTCCAAACTACCCTTTCTTACTCCACACTTAACCTAATTCTTCACACTTGGTGACCAAGTTACTCCCACTATAAGTACCAAACAACAACTCAAGTGAGGCAACCAAAATTTTGAGAGAACAAAATCACCATTTTCATGAAAAATTCTAAAATCTTCATTTCTTCGTGAAACTTCACCATTCTAAAATCAAGAAAAACCATCCAAAACCGTGAATTCAAAACCACAATTTTACAAGAAAAAAGTGAGAATGAGTTAGGTCATTTCAAGGCATAAACAAGGTGGGTTTTGATGAATTCATACCCTTTGAAGTGTTGTGAACCTTTTCCATTATTTAATTTTTCTTAATTCATTGTTTTTGATTTTTCAAGTTCAAAGTTGTGGTTCACTTTTCTCTTTATACGAACATCCTCTGTGAAATCTAATCATTGTTTCATGATCATTGCAAGAAACCAAGCAAAATGGTATTTTAGTTTGTGAGATTTGGTGACCATTTAAGTTTTTAAGATTTTAAAGAATGATGGTGTTTTTGTGTTGTTGTTCAACGTGAAAGAAGAAGAGAGGAGGAAGAAGTTGACTTCTTCCCTCTTTGACCACGTGGGCCCGACATATTTTGTCTTTTATGCTGTTTGTTTTGGCACCTCCCTTTTGCTTGCTACACCCCCTTTTCTTTTTAAAAATTTTCTACTCTTTTTCTCAAAAATTCTTTAATTAATTTTTTGTTGTTTTATTTATTTATTTTACTGTTTTTTCTTTTTAAGCACACATATTTGTGCAACATTACTAAGGTTTTAGTTTATTTTTATTGTTTTTTATTTATTTTCTTTATTTAGTTTTTAGTTTATTTAATTGCATTAATTTAGATTATTTCATTGCATTTTTTAGTTTATTTGTTTTTTTATCATTTAGTTTTATTTTATACTTATTAGAATGTAATCATCTCACACATATTTTATTTCTTGTAATTTATTTTAATGTCATTATTTTTAGTGTGTATCGTAGGATTTGATGTAAACCTAATTTATGCATTTTATTTCTTGTCATTTACTTTTGTGCAAAACCTTAGAATGTATTTAGGAACTATGTAATCAAGTAAATAAAATATGCACCGACACATGCACCGACACCACACTTTATTTTTTTTCCGCTTTATGCCATAACCGTGATCAAGGACCAAAATGAATTAGTGACAATTTAGGTTAATGATTGGACTCTAAAATTTTCTTAAAATCAAACTATTAGCAATTTTAGGTTCATTTCAAACTTGAGAATTTGCTTAGGATCCAACGTTCTTTGTAAATTTCTCGCTTTTTATTATATTACGTCATTACACTAGTTTTTTTTTTAGTCCAAATCAAACTTCAATCAATTTTAATCATTTAGACTTTCTTTTCTTTAATTAAAATCAAACAACCTCACATTTTTATTCTTCTACACCTTTCGGCCTCTTGTCCTCTCAAAACATTTTTCAAACTTTTAAAATCATTCCAACTCACCAAACGAAATTTTTGAGGTGAACTACATGATTTTGATCCCACTTTTGGGTATGTAGGCCAAAGACTTATGTCTTTCTAAATCAATAAAAACAACAAAAAAAAAACATACTTCTTCTTCCTCTATTCTTTCACTTAAACTTTAGGCAATATTTTACAAATAAGTAAGCAAGTAATTAGCACAAGATAATTTAGGCAAGAGGCTCCTTCGGAGTACCGAAGTCGTTTAGGGTGCTTAACACCTTCCCTATTCGAAACCAACCCCCGGACCTTGATCTCATAAGGGTTTTAACTCACTTTTTTCCTTCCCACGAATAAAAGTTGAGAGTTCAAAGATTGAAAGGTTCAAAACCAATTAATGGATTGATACCCGAAAATCACGAGCACATAAATGGCGACTTCACTGGGGATCAAAATTTCCTAAGTGGGTTAAGCCTATCTTTCCTTCCTTTATACTTGTGCTTTATTATTGCTTATACCTTGTACATACGTGCCTACTTGTTTACTTTTAACGTGAGTGGTGAGATAAGTCCTACACCCAGACTTGAGGGAAACATAAGATAGGACGGTGGTATAATAATGGTGCCATACCAAGATCATTCTTGAGCTATGTGTACACGTGATACAACCCCACTCGGCGGAGGCCTCACGGAAGGTAGTATTCTTGTTAACATGAGCATTCATGTCGACGTTATTACTTTCAATGTGAAGTGTCCCGTGAAGCCGTGGACCGTAGTTACCTTTAACCCATCTTGGCCTTTTAGGACGTAATGCGGTGGCTAAATCAAGAGCATTCTTGAAACTTGGTTGACATGCGATACTACACTCAAACTAGACCTCTTTGTGAATGATATTTGACTAGGAGCATTCCTGAGCACCGATACATTCACAAAGGTGGTTATAATTTGGGAACTTGGTAGAACCCTTGTTACAAGTGCAAATTGAAACCATAGTCCTTACCAAATGACGTTGTTACCCTTGACTCCAACATTGTGGAACTTAACCCCTCACCATGTTTTCTATGTTCTTTAGCACAATCATGTATACATGCATCCATTCATGAAAAATCTTTTTCTCATTAAAATATTGAAGGACTTAGCCAAGTTTTTTGTAAACATTAAAGGACCATCCTTGTAAGAAAGAACACCAAGAAATACAACTTTAAAAATCTTAACTAAGCTTTTGCTTTTGTTAAGAACCTTTTCCTTGGTTTCGTTCTTACCTTTTGAAAGAGGACCCTATTGCAATATCTATACAATTTTCAAATGAAACCATGATCCTTCAAAAAAAATCATTTTTGCATAAACATATCATGCATCATTTTGCATTCATAGTTTCTAGTTCGTGTCTCACATTGTGTCTTCTCAATAAAAGTTCTTTCCACCAGTGAAGTGGTCTGATGTCTTCGTCCAAACTCGGCTCGCACATGCAAACACTTGTGCAAACACAAAAAATGGATCAGCTTGAGCAAGAGAACCATAAGCTTCGTGAAGAGGTAACAACCCTCCGGGTCGAGAATGAGGTTTTGAGGAACGTAGCATCCTCGTTGACGGTTGTACAGGGTCAGCCACTATCTCTTCCTATTGTCAGCACTCAAGCTCAGATGGTGGTCTCCACTACCCCGATTTCGACAGTGTTTGCTAGTACTCCTCAACATGCTATGCTGGAAGGTTATCCTTGGAGTACACCTTTAAATTCTGGTGAATTATTCTGTCCAGGTGTCCCTAAGTTTCAAGCTCCTTTTGTGCAACACAACCGGGCCCTTCGTACCCTCAAGCTAATTTGACCTACTCCACTCTCTTGATTCACACTACTCAGCAAGACCATGAACCCATCTATCACTCGAAAGGTGTGGTTGCATATGACCAGATAGATGAACTGAAAGGAAAGTTTGATAAAGTACAACTGGAATTGAAAGCTCTCCGTGGGAAGAAACTGTTTGACAAGAATACTCATGATCTCTACTTGATGCCCAATGTTGTGATACCACCCAAGTTCAAGGTCCCCGACTTTGAGAAATACAAGGGGAACACTTTCCCTATGGTTCGTCTGGAAATGTACGTGAGAAAGATGTCTGCATATGTTGATAATGATGAGCTTCTTATCCATCGTTTCCAAGATAGTTTGACTGGTGCCGCAATGTTATGGTACATGGGCATAGAAAAGGCCGATATCAAAACTTTCAATGATTTGCGCAAGGCTTTCATCCAACGTTACAACTACAACCTGTACTTGCCTCCAAACAGAGAAGAACTACGGACCATGACTCAGAATGATAATGTTCAACTTTGGAGAGATTGGGCCAAGAAAGTGTTCCCACTAACAGTTTAGAGGGCAAAGATCATGAAATGAGTAGGGTAAAAAGTTAGCCTCAACAAAAAAGTTAGGCCCATCACCAATGTTGTTCAAAATCCGGGTAATCAACCCCAGTTTCAGCGATATCCGCAACAACCTTGACAACAGGCTCAAAGAACACAGATTGATCCAATTCCTATGAAGTATGCAGATTTGTTTCTAAGGTTGCTTGAAAGGAAGTTGATCTACACCAAGGCACCTCCTCTAGTGCCAGTAAAATTGACAGCCCGGTATAGGCCCGACCTCTTTTGTGCTTTCCATCAAGGGGCACCAGGTCATGATATTGAGCACTGTTTTACATTTCAGAAGGTAGTTCAAAAGTTGGTATGAAAAAACCTCATACCTTTCGAAGAGTTTGAATTTGAATGTGCAGGTTAATCCGCTATCGGATCATGGTACCTACTGTTGCCACATGGAATGTTTAGCTGCAATTGGGTCGTTGTTGATGTTTCTTTCTACTACTCATTTGTTCAATTAATATGTTCGTTTGTTGCTTTATGTTTTTCAAAAAAAAAAAAATCCTTTTTCCCCACACGAGGCGAAAGTTAATTTGTTTAGGGCTTTTTGCTTTATGTATTTTCATCATTAATTAAAAAGTCGCTTTGATCCCGACTTTGTTTTTATTTTGTGCTTTTTCTGGAAAAAATGGTAATACAAAAAACCAAAAAAAAATTATATTTCTTTAATCATATTTGCATAATTATAACTTCCTTTTACTTGTCAAAATCAATAATCAAATCATGCATTAATGAACCCTTTGAATACTTTGGCCCTGTACTCTCTCCCAACTTTGAGTTCCTTTGTGTCCGAAACTGAAGAAGGAGAATAGAATGTTCCCAATGAGATTTCTCGCCTACTGGGGCATCTTAGCCGCCGAAACTTCAAATGCAAATATCAAGAAAGATTGTCCCGAGGATGACGTTCACTTACTGGTACAGGATGCTACCATTTGCTTTGCAAAGGATATTGTACTTCAGTACACACTTCAACAGGGGAGGCCCCCCCGCCATCCCTCACTATACAACGTAAAGGCAGAGCCTCACATGGACGTCAGAGTCCCGTCAACGGAAATTCTGATTAAGGCTAAGTTTAACTGCCGTATGTCATGGACAACTACATCAAAAGGATAAAGCAAGCTTTCGACAAAAGGAGGCTCGTCCCCGTGAATTGCAAGAAGGAGGGTTTGTGCTCGAAATATGTGCCATATGGTCCACTCAGCTGCAAGGGCAAAGGATTGCCTAACCACAGAAGAAGGTTCACCCCTCGTGAATTCCAAAAAGTTGCCTTGTGCTCAAATATGTCATATGACTTAACTAGACTCTAAGAGAAAAATTACAAAGAAGGGTGACAAACTTGTATGCCCTGTGAATACCAATGCAGTCAAGAAATACTTTGTTAAAATGAAAAAGCTCGATAATTCGCAAACCTGAATAAGCGACTTAGGAAAAAAAGAGCGTCTCGATGGACGAAAACCCGAAAGGGCGGTCCATGCAAAAATTAGAGACATGTGTAAAAAAAAAAAAACCAGCTCGATAAGTCCCAATCCTGAAAAAGCGGCTTAGGCAAAAATAGATCGTCTCGATGGATTGAAAACCCGAAAGGGCGGTCCATGCAAAAGTTAGAGACATGTAAAAAAAAAGGAAGAGAACAAAAATGAAAATGTTTATCCTAATAGGTCGAAACCCGCAAGGGCGATCTATGCAAAAGTTAAGGATCATGACAAAGTAACTGCATCTGGTCAGACATGACTCACTTGAGGCATTTCAGCCGTCAAAAGTCCTCCAATTTATGGCAAGGTAACTGTATCAAATCAGATATGATTCATCTGGAGCATCTTAGTTGTTAAAGGACTTCCGATCTAAAGCATCTGCAAATTAAAGACTCAAAACAGTGGAATTCAAAGTTGATAGTAAGAACAGTGGTTATTGTGTTTAACGTACCTTTTCCATATAATTACCATTTTCCAAACTTTTAAAATCCGTGGAGCCATGCCTTTGGCAGACCACCACCCTATTACATTTAATTTGAGCTTGTGCCTTTATTTGAAACTCTCATTTATTCTGTTTGCATTATTTTCTTCTATTTTTGATGTTAATACTTAAAGCAAAAAAAAAATCAAATAATCAAAAAAAATTTAAAACTTTTTCACGTCTTTTGAAATGCATAAATAACAGGTACATCTTCTTTGAACTCATGAGTAGGAGAAGCATACATCAACATCCGTCTCAAGGACAGTTAAACTCTACAAGAGAAGTATGACCAAAGGTCATGAGGTGACCTCTGTCAAAAAAAAAAATACAAAAAAAAAAAACTAGCTAAGTCGAAAACCCGAAAGGGCGGCTTAAGCCAAAAATGAGCGTCCCGTGTAACTCCCTCTTTATTTATTTAATTATTTTATTAGAGAATATAGTATATTATTATATATTATATGATTTTTGATGATTATGTGACGTAATTATGATGTGTGACGTGATGATTATTTTATTGTTTAATAAAATAATATATGTGATGTTTTATATATATATTTATATGAAAAATAGAGATTTGTTATAAAATATATTATTTTGAGAAGTGGGGCTATATTTATAAATAGGAAGAGTTATGAGGGTTGAGATAGAATTAGATAAGTTGGGAGGTGGTATAAAAGGAAATTAGGTTAAGGAAAGTAGGCAGAACGCATACAGACTTTTGGAATTAGAGAAAGAGAAACGGTTGAAGAGAGGAAGAAGCTAGGCTGCGATTTTCTGCATATTTCCAGGTAAGGGTGAGCCTAACTTCAGTAATATTAATAGTATTTCATCTGTTTATGATTGGCTTAGGGATTGGTGTAACACCCCGTTTCCCAAAACAACGTAATAATAATATTACTAATAATCATAATCAGAGTTATCCAACATATAACGGAGCATTACACTACTTCTTCAGAATTATTTAAATAGAATATAAAAACTATTTAAAAGCATCAACAAATTTCATCATATTAAAATTCTGCAGCGGAAAATCTTTAATTTAAATCAACATCATTAATCATCTACAACAAAATCCTTGGCTCAAGGCCTCAACAATTTAAGCATCATCCAAAAATTAAATATCCAACAACGTGTTCTTCAAAAGAAATGATACATAAAGGAATACAAGAAAGACAACGTTTCCCCATCCCTACTATGTATCAGAGCCCTAGACGCAAGAGCCAACAACACTAGTCTTCATTACCTGCACTTGCCCACAAGGCGGCAATTCCAGTAGAAGGGGTGAGTTCACAATTCAAAAGTAAAATATATAGATATAAGAATCATCAAAGTAAATTGAAAACAACAACAAATAATAACAACCAACAGCAACATTATCAACAATATCATCTCAACATTGTAATTTTGATTCATCTTTGATTAACATCACAACTGCAACCCTTGTGGCGACATCTCACCAACTACAACTCCAACAAGACATCTCACACCTACAACAACTATGCAAGACCTCAACTACTAATGCAATATGCATGTGGTACCATACTACGCGCGTTGAATGCTAAGCATTCCAGGGCAATAAGCCCCCAACAGTTGGATGGTTAAAGCATCCCAGGGCAATAAGCCCCCAACAGGTGAACGATAAAGCGTTCCAGGGCAATAAGCCCCCAACAGGTGAATGATAAACATTCCAGGGCAATAAGCCCCCAACAAATGCAAATGAGTATGAATGACTCTACGGTGTATATCTGCATACAACCCAACAACATCTAATGGAGCATATCAGCATGCAACCAACAACAACTACTTAGGACATCAAATAATGTGTCTAACAACTAAGACACCCTCCCCAACTGGATAACACCACTCAACATCATCAAAAGCAACTCAAGTTTAGCAAAGTATAATTATTTGCACATAAGCATACATAATTCCATCTTGATCATCTTCATAATATAGTTTCACATCCTCTAACTCATCCAAAAACCCCTTTTTGATCCCCCAAACACCCAAAATGATTTACTACATTGGTTATGGGTTCAATACGCAACAAAGCATCAGAAATTTATCATGTTCTTAACCCTAAACCAACAACCACCAATTTTAATTCAAATTTCATGAATCATATACATATATATTAACAATTGAAAAGTAAACCCACCCTTACCTTAATTCAGCAAATTCTACAGCAAATGGATGAATTTTCCTCTTCCTAGTTCTTCCCTTAGCTTCTTCTCTCTTTCTCCCAAAACTCTTGTTTTCTTTGTTTTACTGATACGTACAAATGTTTCTTTTTGTCTGACTAATTCTATTTCCTTACCAACCAAAACATAACCCCTTTCTTTCTCTTAACTCCTCATTTAATTCCTAATTAAAGTGTAACCCCCACTTAATTCCTAATTAAAGTGTAACCCCTCTCCTTAACTCTATTAATTCTAAATAAATCCCCTTTTTCTAAAATAAATATTATTTCTTCTATTTTCACTTAAATAATAAAAATCATTAGTAATTCTATATAATAAAATATAATAAAATAGCAAACACCAATAATTCACATAAATCAACATAAATAATTTTAAAGCACATAAAATACACAAAAATCAACCAAAATAAATAAATAGTAACTAGGGCGTTACAACTCTCCCCAACTTAGAGAATTTCGTCCTCGAAATATTACCTCAAACAAACAACTCAGGATAGGATTCTTGCATCTTGCTCTCCAACTCCCAAGTCAAACTTTCACCAGTCACACCACCCCAAACAACCCTCACCAAAGGTATTTCCTTGCCTCTCAGCTGCTTCACCTTACGATCATCAATCCTTAAAGGTAAAGTCTCAACGGTAAGATTATCCCTAACTTGCACATCATCTCTAGGAATAACATGCGAAGGATCTGCTACATACTTCCTCAGTTGCGACACATGAAACACGTCATGCAAGTTCGATAGATGTTGTGGCAAGCCAATCCGATATGCCACGGTTCCAACCTTCTCTGAAATCTGATAAGGACCAATGAACTTTGGAGTCAACTTCTTAGACTTCAAGGCACGTCCTACACCCGTCAAAGGAGTAACCCTTAAGAACACATGATCACCCTCCTGAAACTCAAGGGCCTTCCTACGCTTGTCATGGTAACTCTTCTGACGATCTTGCGATGCTTTCATCTTTTCTCTGATCATCTTGACCTTCTCTGTAGTCTGTTGAACCAACTCTGGTCCCAAAACCACGCTTTCACCCGACTCAAACCAACACAAAGGAGTTCTGCACCTCCGACCATACAAAGCTTCGAACGGTGCCATACCAATACTCGAATGGTAACTATTGTTATAGGTGAACTCTATCAACGGTAAGTGGCTGTCCCAAGCTCCACCTTGCTCGAGTACACACACTCTCAACAAATCCTCTAAAGATTGGATAGTCCTCTCCGACTGACCATCTGTCTGCGGATGATAAGCCGAACTCAATCTTAACTTTGAACCCAAAGCATCTTGCAAACTCTTCCAAAACCTCGAAGTGAACCTCGGATCTCTATCCGACACAATACTTGACGGAACACCATGCAGCATCACAATGTCCCGAATGTAAATCTCCGCCAACTGAACTACCAGATAACTAATATTTATCGGAATAAGGTGCGCCGACTTAGTCAACCTGTCGACCACGACCCAAATGACATCATGCCCTCTTGGAGTATTCGGTAAACTCGTGACAAAATCCATAGAAATGCTATCCCACTTCCACTCAGGTACATCTAACGGAGTCAACAGTCCTGCCGGCTTCTGATGTTCTACCTTGGACTTCTGGCAAGTCAAACATGCATACACAAACTGAGCAACATCTCTTTTCAAACCGGACCACCAAAACAATTTCTTCAAATCATGGTACATCTTCGTAGCTCCCGGATGAATACTCAAGCTACTCTTATGACTTTCTTCTAAAATCAACTTCTTCAAACCCTCATCATCAGGAATACAAATCCTTCCTCTAAACCTCAACACACCTTGGTTATCAACCTTGAAATCACTATCCGCATTTTGATCACTAGCAGCCATCAAATCCACAAACTTAACATCAATCTTTTGCGCCTCTTTGATACTATTCAAGAATTCACTATTAATTCTCAACATGCCCAACTTCACACTCTTAGGTGATCTTTCACAAACAAGACTCAAGTCTCTAAACTGTTCAAGTAGCTCAAACTCTTTCACCATCATAGCCGACATATGCAACGTCTTTCTACTCAATGCATCCGCAACCACATTGGCTTTACCAGGATGGTAATTCAAACCAAAATCATAATCCTTAACCAACTCAAGCCACCTCCTCTGCCTCATGTTCAACTCCTTCTGATCAAACAAATATTTTAAACTCTTATGATCACTAAATACTTCAAATCTGGAACCGTACAAATAGTGCCTCCAAATTTTCAACACAAACACCACGGCTGCTAACTCTAAATCATGTGTATGATAATTCTTCTCATGGATCCTCAACTGCCTAGAAGCATACGCTACCACCTTGCCGTCTTGCATCAGAACACCACCTAAACCCAGCTTAGATGCATCACAATAAACAACAAAAGGTTCTTCTGGCTTCGGCAAAATCAAAATAGGAGCAGTCGTCAATCTTTGCTTTAACTCATTGAAACTACTCTCACATTGAGTATCCCACACAAATGCTTTTCCTTTACAAGTCAACTGCGTCAAAGGAAGTGCTAACTTCGAGAATCCTTCAATGAACCTACGATAGTAACCAGCCAAACCAAGAAAACTTCTAACCTCGGTAACTGACTTCGGTGTCTCCCACTGCGACACAGCATCAACCTTCGAAGGATCTACAACAATACCATTACCAGAAATGATGTGGCCAAGAAAACTTACTTCATGCAACCAGAATTCACACTTGGACAGCTTGGCATACAACTTCTTTTCTTTCAGCACTTGCAATACAAGCTTCAAATGCTCTGCATGCTCTGCTTCAGTCTTAGAATAAATCAAAATATCATCAATAAAGACCACCACGAACTGATCCAGATACTCATGAAAAATTCTGTTCATATACTCCATAAAAACACCAGGCGCATTAGTAACACCGAAAGGCATCACCTTATATTCATAATGACCATATCGCGTCCTAAAGGCCGTCTTTTGCATATCCTCATCTCTCACCTTAATCTGATGGTAACCTGACCTCAGGTCAATCTTGCTAAATACTTTTGCACCTACTAACTGATCCATCAAGTCATCAATCCTCGGAAGTGGATACCTGTTCTTGATCGTCACTTTGTTCAACTGACGGTAATCTATACACAACCGCATGCTACCATCCTTCTTCTTTACTAACAACACCGGCGCTCCCCAAGGTGAAACACTCGGTCTCACAAACTTCTTGTCAAGTAGGTCTTCCAACTGCTTCTTCAACTCAGCTAACTCAAAAGCTGACATACGGTAAGGAGCCATCGACACAGGCTTCGTACCCGGGACAAGGTCAATCGAAAATTCAACCTCCCTCTCTGGTGGCACATCTGGAATCTCATCAGGAAAAACTTCAGGAAATTCTGTAACACCCCGTTTTCCCAACATAAAAATTTCTTTAAAAAGAATAGCATGCATCAGAGTAAACACGTAAACAGGGCATCACATATCTTAAAACATCTCATGTTAATGAATAAATAAACATTAACCCTTCATAAAATATTCATAACATATTACTCAATATTGCAGCGGAAATATCATAAGAAAAACATCTCAAAAATCATCTTTGGCACGCAGGCCTTATCAACGTCTTAATCAAAATAGTCAGAGTAATCATAAACATGCAAAAGAACATAATACGCAAGGAACAGAGAAAATAAGGAAGATCCCCTATCCCGTTACGTATCAGAGCACCTAGACTCGACTGCAGAAATCCTCACACGTCTGCACCTAATCTTGGTTACCTGCACTTGCCCACGAGGCGGCAATTCCAGCAGAAGGGGTGAGATTCACAAATAATTATATTAAACATGTAATTAAATAATCACAATTCAACAACCAAACATAATTCATCATATCACAGATAAACATCTAGCATTTAGAACATCAACATAAATACACATCATTTAGCAGCGTCATAATCAACATCATAAACACCTTAGTAAACATCTTAGACGACACGACTCGACATCATCACTTGACTATGCAACCCTACGTCTTATATGCATGTGGTACCAATCCAGGGCATGAGCCCTCGTCGCTATGAGCATAAATATACTCCAAGGCATAAGCCTTCGTCGCTGGTGAGCAAAGCTCCAGGGCATAAGCCCTCGTCGCTGGTGAGTAAAAACTCCAGGGCATAAGCCCCCATCATAGAATGAGTATGCATGAGACTCAACACTTTTTAACTTAAACAAGTTAACATCTTAAACGTCGCAAAAACATCTTAATCATCAAGGACTGACACATGCAGCAACTATACAAAAGTAAATAGCAACATGGCAGCAAGTACATCATACAGATAGCAATCATAGTGCAAGCATCGCAAGTAAATCAGACATTCATGACTTAATTAAATTCATATATCACACACAAGCTTCATAAAAATCATCATAAACAATCTCAATCATCACATATCATCATTACAGTTCATAATAAACATCAGTAAAAGTCCCAGAAGCTACCCAAAGGTCATCTCTCAAGGTTATATGCGACTGCAGGTCGCCAACAGATTGGATTCTGGGTTCTGACATAACTCGCTATGGCGAGTGGGAATGCCCGCCTCGCGAGTAACTAAGGTCCTGCTCGCTATGGCGAGTTGGAGTTCTCGCCTCGCGAGCTCTAGGGTAGTGCTCGCTATGGCGAGCTGGGTTGCTCGCCTCGCGAGTAAACTAGGTCTGCTCGCCGCGGCGAGTTGCATAGCTCGCCCAGGCGAGCGATGAACAGACTGTTACGGGTTCTGCGAAAATTACACAAAAGTTTCCCAAATTCATCATCTAAATCATCTAAACTCTCAGAAACATTATCATTATGGTTAATCTACGTTCTGTACTCAATTTCTAACTCTGTTTCACAGTTTCATAGCCTAATTCATGGTCTTTCCTCAATTTTAACCTATTTCCAATTCTCTCAAAATCCAATCCTATGTTGTTAATTCTGATTAGATGCATTACAGATCAATATAATTAAGTGCTAGGCTCACCCTTACCTGATCAAAGCATAAAATCGCAGCCCTAATGCTCTTCTCCCTTCACGTCCGTTTTCTCCCTTTTTTTTTCTTTCTTTCCAAAACTCTGTACGCGTACTGACTCTCTTGACCTAATTTCCCTTTATATACTCCCAACAAATCTTATCTTATTTACTCTTTCTCCCACAAAGCTCTCTAAAATCCAAAACTAACCCACAACTAAATATTTTATTTTATTTTCAAATCATATTTTATTAAACAATAAAATAAGTCGCCACGTCGCATAAAATCATATTAAATCTTCTCTCAACATCACATAATATATATAAAAATATATAGCAATTTCTCAAATAAATCAAATAATTAAATAATCAAAATGGGCGTTACAACTCTCCCCAACTTAAAAGATTTTCGTCCTCGAAAATTACCTCAAGCAAACAACTCAGGGTACGACTCTAGCATCTTACTCTCCAATTCCCACGTCAAGCTTTCGCCAGTCGCTCCCGACCAAACGACTCTAACGAGAGGTATCTCCTTGCCCCTCAGCGTCTTCGTCTTTCTGTCATCGATCCTCACAGGTAAGGTCTCAACCGTAAGGTTGTCCCTAACTTGCACATCATCACTCTGGATCACATGAGACGGATCCGGAACATACTTCCTCAGTTGTGCTACATGGAACACGTCGTGCAAATTCGACAGATGTGGTGGCAATCCAATACGATAGGCCACCGCCCCAATCCTCTCTGAAATCTGATACGGACCAATAAACTTCGGGGTTAACTTCTTTGACTTCAATGCACGACCAACACCGGTCATAGGAGTCACTCTCAGGAACACATGATCTCCCTCTTGGAACTCAAGGTCCTTTCTACGCTTGTCATGGTGACTCTTTTGTCGACTCTGCGACGCTTTCATCTTCTCTTGGATCATTCTCACTTTCTCAGTAGTCTGCTGAACAATTTCCGGTCCTAACATCACATTCTCGCCTGACTCAAGCCAACACAACGGAGTTCTGCATCTCCGACCATACAAAGCCTCAAAGGGTGCCATCCCAATACTCGAATGGTAACTGTTGTTGTACGTGAACTCTATCAACGGAAGATGACTATCCCAAGTTCCTCCTTGCTCAAGTACACACACTCTCAACAAATCTTCCAACGACTGAATCGTCCTCTCCGACTGACCATCTGTCTGCGGATGATAAGCCGAACTCAACCTCAACTGAGAACCTAAAGCCTCTTACAAACTCTTCCAAAATCTAGAAGTAAACCTCGGGTCTCTATCTGATACGATGCTCGAAGGAACACCATGCAACTTCACAATCTCCTTGACATAGATCTCGGCCAACTGAGCAACAGGAAAAGTAATATTGATCGGTAGAAAATGGGCCGACTTCGTCAATCTATCAACAATCACCCAAATAGCGTCATTCCCTTTAGGAGTATTCGGCAAGCTCGTCACAAAATCCATGGATATACTATCCCATTTCCACTCTGGCACATCTAAAGGTACCATCATACCGGCAGGTTTCTGATGCTCAACCTTCGATTTCTGACAAACCAAACAAGAATAAACAAACTGTGCCACGTCACGTTTCAAACCAGACCACCAAAACAACTTCTTTAAATCATGATACATCTTCGTAGCTCCCGGATGAATACTCAAGCTACTTCTATGACTCTCTTCAAGGATCATCTTCTTCATTTCCTCATCTTTCACTTTAATCTGATGGTAACCCGATCTCAAATCTATCTTGCTGAATACACAAGCACCCACCAACTGATCCATCAAGTCGTCAATTCTCGGAAGTGGATACCTATTCTTTATCGTTACTTTATTCAACTGACGATAGTCGATGCACAACCTCATACTTCCATCTTTCTTCTTGACTAACAACACTGGAGCTCCCCACGGTGAAACACTTGGTCTCACGAACTTCTTATCAAGCAAATCCTCTAACTGTTTCTTCAGCTCAGCCAACTCAGAAGCTGACATACGATAAGGCGTCATAGACACAGGCTTCGTTCCAGGAACAAGATCAATCGAAAATTCAACTTCTCTTTCCGGAGGCACATCAGGAATCTCATCTGGGAAAACTTCAGGAAAATCACATACTACTTGTAACTTATCAATCACCGCCTGATTCTCAATAGATAAAGACGCCATCAAAGAAAACATCATAATTCCATCGCGTTCCAACTGCTTCAACTGTTTAGTAGATAAGAATTCTGCTCCACTCTCTTCTTCGGGAGAAGAAAAATGCACCATCTTGCTAAAACAATTAATCAGAACATGATTGTACTCTAACCAATTCATCCCCAAAATCACATCCATCCCAACCAACGGCAGACACACTAAATCAATCTCAAAATCACGACCAAACATAGACACAGGACATCTTAAACACACAAGGGAAGTAGTCACCGAACCCTTAGCTGGAGTTTCGACAACCATCTCCCCATTCATATCAGATACAACAAGATTCAACTTAGCAGCACAATCAAGAGCAACAAAACAATGTGTGGCACCAGTATCAATAATAGCAACTAAAGGTATATTATCAAAATAACAAGTACCTCTGATCAAGCGATCCTCGCTCTCCGTCTGCGTACCAGACAAAGCAAAAACTCTCCCAGTAGTCTGAGTCTTCTTAGGTTGTGTGCACTGGGACCCAATGTGACCTTCCTCATTGCAATTAAAGCATACAATATCACCACGTTTGCAATCAGCAGTAGTATGACCCTTCTTGCCACAACGAAAACACCTCTTCACCTCTCCAGGACAAGCATTACTCTTATGGCCTTTCACGCCACAAGTATAGCAAACTACCTCAGCAGGAGCATCTTTCTTCACGGGTCTCCTCTCATCATTAACTCGTTGTTTGCCCTTATCTGCAGGGGCACTGTAGGGCTTAGGACGACTTTGCTGCCCTTTTCCTTTCCTCTCATTAACCACCTTGTAATGAGCCTTCGTGTCCTCCTCATAAATCCTGCAGCTGCTCACTAACTCAGAAAAGTTTCTAATCTTCTGATACCCTATAGCCCTCTTGATATCAGCTCTCAATCCGTTCTCAAACTTAATACACTTAGAAAATTCAGCGGTCTCAGCAGAGTAGTGTGGATAAAACTTGGCCAGCTCCACAAATTTTGCAGCATACTCAGTCACAGACATGTTCCCTTGCTTTAGCTCCAGGAACTCAATCTCTTTCTTGCCCCGCACATCCTCAGGAAAATATCTGTTGAGGAATTCTCTCTTAAACACTGCCCAGGTCACCTCAGCACCGTCCTGCTCCAGGGTAGGTAGAAGACTAATCCACCAATCGTCCGCCTCCTCAGCCAGCATGTGCGTACCGAAACGCACCTTCTGCACCTCCGTGCACTGCATCACCCTGAATACCCTTTCTATCTCTTTGAGCCACGTCTGGGCTCCATCCGGATCATATCTCCCCTTGAAGGTAGGAGGATGGTTTCTCAAGAAGGTCTCCAGCATACGGACCTCCGCACTAGCACCAGCATTTGCATTCGGTTGCTGTCCCACAGCTTGAGCAACAGCTTCCAAAGCAGCAGCAATCGCAGCGTCGTTTCTTCCAGCCATCTTAATCCTCTACAAAGCAAACATAAGTTAGAATAATACAATAATAGTATTCTAACTCTAAGACAACGTCACTCGACTCTCTACTTGGCCGGACGGACCGACCTGCTCTGATACCAATTGTAACACCCCGTTTTCCCAACATAAAAATTTCTTTAAAAAGAATAGCATGCATCAGAGTAAACACGTAAACAGGGCATCACATATCTTAAAACATCTCATGTTAATGAATAAATAAACATTAACCCTTCATAAAATATTCATAACATATTACTCAATATTGCAGCGGAAATATCATAAGAAAAACATCTCAAAAATCATCTTTGGCACGCAGGCCTTATCAACGTCTTAATCAAAATAGTCAGAGTAATCATAAACATGCAAAAGAACATAATACGCAAGGAACAGAGAAAATAAGGAAGATCCCCTATCCCGTTACGTATCAGAGCACCTAGACTCGACTGCAGAAATCCTCACACGTCTGCACCTAATCTTGGTTACCTGCACTTGCCCACGAGGCGGCAATTCCAGCAGAAGGGGTGAGATTCACAAATAATTATATTAAACATGTAATTAAATAATCACAATTCAACAACCAAACATAATTCATCATATCACAGATAAACATCTAGCATTTAGAACATCAACATAAATACACATCATTTAGCAGCGTCATAATCAACATCATAAACACCTTAGTAAACATCTTAGACGACACGACTCGACATCATCACTTGACTATGCAACCCTACGTCTTATATGCATGTGGTACCAATCCAGGGCATGAGCCCTCGTCGCTATGAGCATAAATATACTCCAAGGCATAAGCCTTCGTCGCTGGTGAGCAAAGCTCCAGGGCATAAGCCCTCGTCGCTGGTGAGTAAAAACTCCAGGGCATAAGCCCCCATCATAGAATGAGTATGCATGAGACTCAACACTTTTTAACTTAAACAAGTTAACATCTTAAACGTCGCAAAAACATCTTAATCATCAAGGACTGACACATGCAGCAACTATACAAAAGTAAATAGCAACATGGCAGCAAGTACATCATACAGATAGCAATCATAGTGCAAGCATCGCAAGTAAATCAGACATTCATGACTTAATTAAATTCATATATCACACACAAGCTTCATAAAAATCATCATAAACAATCTCAATCATCACGTATCATCATTACAGTTCATAATAAACATCAGTAAAAGTCCCAGAAGCTACCCAAAGGTCATCCCTCAAGGTTATATGCGACTGCAGGTCGCCAACAGATTGGATTCTAGGTTCTGACATAACTCGCGATGGCGAGTGGGAATGCCCGCCTCGCGAGTAACTAAGGTCCTACTCGCTATGGCGAGTTGGAGTTCTCGCCTCGCGAGCTCTAGGGTAGTGCTCGCTATGGCGAGCTGGGTTGCTCGCCTCGCGAGTAAACTAGGTCTTCTCGCCGCGGCGAGTTGCATAGCTCGCCCAGGCGAGCGATGAACAGACTGCTACGGGTTCTGCGAAAATTACACAAAAGTTTCCCAAATTCATCATCTAAATCATCTAAACTCTCAGAAACATTATCATTATGGTTAATCTACGTTCTGTACTCAATTTCTAACTCTGTTTCACAGTTTCATAGCCTAATTCATGGTCTTTCCTCAATTTTAACCTATTTCCAATTCTCTCAAAATCCAATCCTATGTTGTTAATTCTGATTAGATGCATTACAGATCAATATAATTAAGTGCTAGGCTCACCCTTACCTGATCAAAGCAGAAAATCGCAGCCCTAATGCTCTTCTCCCTTCACGTCCGTTTTCTCCCTTTTTTTTTCTTTCTTTCCAAAACTCTGTACGCGTACTGACTCTCTTGACCTAATTTCCCTTTATATACTCCCAACAAATCTTATCTTATTTACTCTTTCTCCCACAAAGCTCTCTAAAATCCAAAACTAACCCACAACTAAATATTTTATTTTATTTTCAAATCTTATTTTATTAAACAATAAAATAAGTCGCCACGTCGCATAAAATCATATTAAATCTTCTCTCAACATCACATAATATATATAAAAATATATAGCAATTTCTCAAATAAATCAAATAATTAAATAATCAAAATGGGCGTTACAAATTCTTTCACAACAGGCAGTCCATCAATAACAGCTTGATTCTCTACCGACAAGAATGGCAACAAGGAAAACATCAAGACTCCGTCTTGTTCTAACCGCTTCATCTCCTTAGTGGATAAAAATTCCGCTCCACTCTCTTCTTCAGCAGATGAAAAACGTACCGTCTTGCTAAAACAATCGATATGAACATGGTTATACTACAACCAGTTCTCTACACAACAACAACAAATCAGGACAACAAAGACAGTTTAAAGCTGTCACACAACACTACTAGGCTCGACACGACTCTACTAATTGGTCGGACGGACCGACCTGCTCTGATACCAATTGTAACACCCTGTTTCCCAAAACAACGTAATAATAATATTACTAATAATCATAATCAGAGTTATCCAACATATAACAGAGCATTACACTACTTCTTCAGAATTATTTAAATAGAATATAAAAACTATTTAAAAGCATCAACAAATTTCATCATATTAAAATTCTGCAGCGGAAAATCTTTAATTTAAATCAACATCATTAATCATCTACAACAAAATCCTTGGCTCAAGGCCTCAACAATTTAAGCATCATCCAAAAATTAAATATCCAACAACGTGTTCTTCAAAAGAAATGATACATAAAGGAATACAAGAAAGATAACGTTTCCCCATCCCTACTATGTATCAGAGCCCTAGACGCAAGAGCCAACAACACTAGTCTTCATTACCTGCACTTGCCCACAAGGCGGCAATTCCAGCAGAAGGGGTGAGTTCACAATTCAAAAGTAAAATATATAGATATAAGAATCATCAAAGTAAATTGAAAACAACAACAAATAATAACAACCAACAGCAACATTATCAACAATATCATCTCAACATTGTAATTTTGATTCATCTTTGATTAACATCACAACTGCAACCCTTGTGGCGACATCTCACCAACTACAACTCCAACAAGACATCTCACACCTACAACAACTATGCAAGACCTCAACTACTAATGCAATATGCATGTGGTACCATACTACGCGCGTTGAATGCTAAGCATTCCAGGGCAATAAGCCCCCAACAGTTGGATGGTTAAAGCATCCCAGGGCAATAAGCCCCCAACAGGTGAACGATAAAGCGTTCCAGGGCAATAAGCCCCCAACAGGTGAATGATAAACATTCCAGGGCAATAAGCCCCCAACAAATGCAAATGAGTATGAATGACTCTACGGTGTATATCTGCATACAACCCAACAACATCTAATGGAGCATATCAGCATGCAACCAACAACAACTACTTAGGACATCAAATAATGTGTCTAACAACTAAGACACCTTCCCCAACTGGATAACACCACTCAACATCATCAAAAGCAACTCAAGTTTAGCAAAGTATAATTATTTGCACATAAGCATACATAATTCCATCTTGATCATCTTCATAATATAGTTTCACATCCTCTAACTCATCCAAAAACCCCTTTTTGATCCCCCAAACACCCAAAATGATTTACTACATTGGTTATGGGTTCAATACGCAACAAAGCATCAGAAATATATCATAACAACATCATCAACAAGATAATTCAACAACAATGAGAAATTTATCATGTTCTTAACCCTAAACCAACAACCACCAATTTTAATTCAAATTTCATGAATCATATACATATATATTAACAATTGAAAAGTAAACCCACCCTTACCTTAATTCAGCAAATTCTACAGCAAATGGATGAATTTCCCTCTTCCTAGTTCTTCCCTTAGCTTCTTCTCTCTTTCTCCCAAAACTCTTGTTTTCTTTGTTTTACTGATACGTACAAATGTTTCTTTTTGTCTGACTAATTCTATTTCCTTACCAACCAAAACATAACCCCTTTCTTTCTCTTAACTCCTCATTTAATTCCTAATTAAAGTGTAACCCCCACTTAATTCCTAATTAAAGTGTAACCCCTCTCCTTAACTCTATTAATTCTAAATAAATCCCCTTTTTCTAAAATAAATATTATTTCTTCTATTTTCACTTAAATAATAAAAATCATTACTAATTCTATATAATAAAATATAATAAAATAGCAAACAACAATAATTCACATAAATCAACATAAATAATTTTAAAGCACATAAAATACACAAAAATCAACCAAAATAACTAAATAGTAACTAGGGCGTTACAATTGGGAAGAAATTGAGATGAGTTTCATGATTTAGGGTTTGATGAATTTGATGAATTTGATGTGAGAATGTGTTGCATTGCTGTAGAAATGTGTTACAGAACCTATTTTATCCCCTAGGACAACATTGCTGATGAATTAGAGGCTTAACATGAGAGATTTGGGATGAATTGGTGAGAATTGGAGTGAACCCGTAGTGGTTCTGAGATCGCTCGCCTGTGGCGAGTGACTACTCGCCGTGGCGAGTACAACCTTATCGCTCGCGAGGCGAGCAGCAGAGCTCGCCGTGGCGAGCTTGACCCTAAAACTTACGATTTTTGCCAAACTTTAGGTGGTTTTGAGTGCCTTATTATTTATCGGAAAGACCTGTGAAGTTGTTTGGACCAATTTGGATTTAGGGAACCTTAAAATATAGTTTTTAGGTGAAAATGTCAAAAAGGCCGAGAGCACCCAGTTTTGCTCGCCTGTAGCTCGCCCCCAGCTCGCCTTTGGCGAGTAGCTTTTGAGAGAGCTCGCCGTAGCGAGAAAATCACTCGCCGTGGCGAGTTAGTGCCTTCCTGAACCATTGTTTTGTTTTGCGATCTGTTTCGCATGGGACTTTGAGAGGAGATCTTTGGGTAGTGTTAGAGATGTTTTATGACTTAAGATGCATTCTGTAATGATGATTAATGATGGTTCTCTTATGTTAATAATAATGCGATGTATTGCTTATATTTTAATGATTTATAAGCATGATGTTAAGTGATGTTGATGATGTTATGTGCCTTTGTATATGTGTTAAATGAGTTGAACTTCTGCCATGTATTTATTAGAATTGCATGTGTCAGTTGAGTTGTTAATGATGTTTGAGAAGTTGTAATTAACTTGTTTAAGACGTAAAGAGTCGTGTCCATGCATTTGCATATTATGAGACGGTGGAGCTTTTGCTCAAAGCGACGGTGGAGCATTTGCTCAAAGCGACGGTGAAGCATATTAATGCTTATATATGGTACCACATGCATGATGTCAAGATGTTAAGAGTTGCATTTAGTGAGTCAAATTGTTGACATAATATGAGACGATGTTTTAAGACGGTGATGTGTTATTTGGGATGTTTTATGACGATGATGTTATCCTTGTATTTTTAATATGTGATGTATGTGATGAGTTTATGATGTTAATCATAAATGTTTGATTTATATATTAATATTTCTGTTGTGAATCTCACCCCTTCTGTTGGAATTGCCGCCTTGTGGGCAAGTGCAGGTAATCCAAGCTTAGGTGCGCAGATGTGAGGAGTCTTGTGTGACGTAGGATTGCTCTGATACGTAACGGGATGGGGTCTTTATTAGAGTCTATTCCTTTATGTATCATGTTTGAACTATTTAATAATTTTAAGTATTTTGACGAAATTATGAGACGTTTATGAGGCCAAGTGCCAAGACCTTTTTGAAGGATATTTTAATTATGATTCCGCTGCTATATTTGATTATTTATTTGAAGGATAAACTAATATTTATTTGGTTAAAAGATTTTGTTGAGAAATTTGACACTCCTTTATGATGTTACTCTGATATATGCATTTATTTAATGAAATTTTTAAGTCGGGAAATTGGGGTGTTACATCCCGGTGGATTGAAAACCTGAAAAGGGCGGTCCAGGCAAAAATTAGGGGCATACAAAAAAAAAGATATATTCCCGGTGGATTGAAAACCCGAAAGGGCGGTCCAGGCAAAAGTTAGGGATTTGCAAAAAAAATATAACAAAAAGAGAAGAAAAAAACAAAGACAGAGGCATCACATTGCAAGTGGGCCAACTAGTAGAATACACCTTATGCTGGCTTACAAATGGCAAGTTCTGCCATAATGATTGATTGATGGGTTTTATCCCGAGAAATGGCGACTTCTGCCTGTGGTTTGATTGATGGCGATTTCTGCCAGAATTATTGATTGACGGGTTTTACCCCAAGAAATGGCGACTTCTTCCAGTGGTTTGATTAATGGCGACATCTGCCTGAATGATTGATTGATTGGTTTCATCCCGAGAAATGACAACTTCTGCCTGTGGTTTGATTGATGTCGATTTCTGCCAGAATGATTGATTGACGGGTTTTACCCCAAGAATGGCGACTTCTGCATGTGTTTTGATGAATGACGACTTCTGTCAATGGTTGATTAATGGTTTTTGTCCTGAGAAATGGCAATCTCTGCCTATGTTTGGATCGATGGCGACTTCTGCCAGTGGTTTGATTGATGGTAACATATGTCAGACGTCTAATAAGTGGGCTTCATCTCCAAGAAATGTTTACATCACCATCAGCTGAGACTTTATAATGGGTTGTTACCTCTTCAATGGGTTGTTACCTCTTCGTGGCTTGATTAGTCAGATTTTCCCCTTCAATGGCTTGATTAGTAAGGTTTGCCCCTTCAGTGGCTTGATTAGTGAGGTTTGCCCCTTCAGTGGCTTTATTAGTGAACTTTGCCCCTTCAGTGGCTTGATTAATAAGATTTACCCCTTTAGTGGTTTGATTGTTTTGGGCTTCCCCCCATTAGTGGTTTGATCGTATCCCCATCAATGGCTTCATTGTTGGGTCGTATCCCCATCAGTGGTTTGATTTTGGGGTCGTATCCCCGTTGATGGTTTGATTTTTGAGTCGTATCACCCGTCAATGGTTCGATTATTGGGCTTTACCCCCCTTCATCTCCAATAGTGGTTTGATTGAAGGGCTTCACCCCGATCAGTGTTTGACTCGTCTCTAGTAATGTTATCCCCGTTGAAGACTGCAGAGTGTTTAGTACGACGATATCGGGCCACTTCCTCTTGGACCTGCCCAACCTTGTCTCAACAGTCTCAAAATCGTGTTGTCACAAAAGTCTCATACATATTCATGCATTCATTCATGCATACATAGCACGTATCATTCATACATGTTTGCATTTTTACCCTGTGTCTTATTTCATTTGTACGACATGAAAGGGTTATCCCCAATGTGTCTGACCTAAAAGTGTTAACCAATCAAGTTGTTTTTAAGTGGCAGGTCCCACTCAGTAATCATTTTACCAAATATCTTCCCAATCTCCCCAATGTCTTTTTCAAACCTTATCTTGAATGCCCTTTGTTAAAGTCTATCATATTCGTCTTTACCTGTTTAAAGGTAATAGACAAGTCTTTCCTTGCATATTGGATCGTTGTTGATGTTTCTTTCTACTACTCATTTGTTCAATTAATATGTTCGTTTGTTGCCTTATGTTTTTTGAAAAAAGAATAAAAAATCCTTTTGCCCCACCTGAGGCGAAAGTGAATTTGTTTAGGGCTTTTTGCTTTATGTATTTTCATCATTAATTAAAAAGTCGCTTTGATCCCGACTTTGTTTTTATTTTGTGCTTTTTCTGGAAAAAATGGTAATACAAAAAACCAAAAAAAAATTATATTTCTTTAATCATATTTGCATAATTATAACTTCCTTTTACTTGTCAAAATCAATAATCAAATCATGCATTAATGAACCCTTTGAATACTTTGGCCCTGTACTCTCTCCCAACTTTGAGTTCCTTTGTGTCCGAAACTGAAGAAGAAGAATAGAATGTTCCCAATGAGATTTCTCGCCTACTGGGGCATCTTAGCCGCCGAAACTTCAAATGCAAATATCAAGAAAGATTGTCCCGAGGATGACGTTCACTTACTGGTACAGGATGCTACCATTTGCTTTGCATGGATATTGTAACGCCCTATTTTATTTATTTAATTATTTGATTGAGTTTAGAGTCTTTTTAAATAATTTATTTGATTTATGGTGATGTGTGTTATTTTTGTGTTATATGTTGGTGTTTTAGTAGCATATTATATTATAATATATATGTTATTGGGTGTAGTGTTATCGCGATTTTCGGGTGTCAAATCATTAATTAGATTTGAACCTTTCAATCATTGATATCTCTATTTTTTTTGGGGAAAGGTAAAATCGAGAGAAAACCTTAGAAATTCTAAGTTCGGGGCTGATTTCACTACGGGAAGGTGTTAGGCACACGCGGTGACTATAGTATCCTATAGGAACCGTTTTGCTAGCCTTATGTGTTCGCTTTGCTTTTATCGCTATTTGTAAAAAGAGGGGTTGATTTTAAGAATGAGAGAAAGAAGATTTTGAGTTTTGTTTTTATTGGACTTGGAGAGATTTTGAGTCTCTTGCCTACATACCCTTTTAAGGGATCAAAATTCCATGTAGTTCTCTTCCAAAATATTTTTGTGGGTTTAATTTGTTTTTTAAGTTTGAAAAAGATTTTGAAGAAGGGAAAGAGGCCGTATAGGCATTAGAATTGAAAAGAAGAAAAAGCATTCGGTTGGTTCAATTGTTAATGAAACGGTTAAAGTTGGAAATTAATTGCATTTTGATTTGATTAAGAAAATAAAGGGAAAATCCTTTGGAGTTTTGACTCCAAGGTTCATTTGGAAAATATTTGAAGTGATGGAAGTTATTTGTTTTTTTTTTTTAAAAAGATTAATTTTCTCTAAGTATCGCGCATCCTAAACATACACCTAGCGTTAGCTCATGCAACGTGTGTGCGTGTCGGTGCGTGTGTCGGTGTACATCATTATAGTCCATAGTCTTTTACATCGGGTCCTATTTTACATTCTATGATCTTGCATGAAATTAAAGAAAAGTAAACTACCTAAACATTGCATGAGAATTAGTTGAACGTCCCATGGAAGGGTTAAAGGAAGAAATGGGAATGAGATGAGATGCTTAGTATGCATGAAACATAGAGTAAAGTGGTTAGTAAAACAAGGAAAAATAATAATGAAATACTAATCCTAAACAAAATGGTAAACTATCACAAAATTGGCATAAAATCACACTAAACAAAAATTGCAAAATATCACAAAATTGGCATCAAAACTCTAACTAAACAAGATTGCAAAATATCACACCATTAGTATCAAGAACCAAACTAAACATAGTTGCAAAGTATCACAAAATTAGTATCAAGAACCAAATTTAACAAAATTGCAAAATATCACAAAATTGGTATCAAGAACCAAACTAAACATAGTTGCAAAATATCACAAAATTGGTATCAAGAATCAAATTTAACAAAATTGCAAAATATCACAAAATTGGTATCAAGAATCAAATTTAACAAAATTGTAAAATATCACACAATTGGTATCAAGAATCAAGTTTAACAAAATTGTAAAATATCACAAAATTCAAGTTTTAACAAAGTTGAAAATATTACACAAAAACAAAAGAGAATTAACCTTGCTAAGATCAAATGTATTATCATGGAATCAGAGGGGATAAAATCATACAATCAAGTGCCAATCAACATTATATGGCATGAATTTAGATCAACAATTATGCAAGAAACTCATCAAAAGAATACACAAAAATACACAAATATGTAAAATAAATGCACATATATTTTTTTTATCAATTTTAACATGTAATAACATCACAAAACAATAAAGAAATGCTTCAAGAACATAGAGTAATTTTTTTGGAATTTTTGTAAAGAAATTAAAACGCACAGGAGGTCCAGATAGCAAGCACAGGGGTGCACATAGCAAGAAAATTCAAGGAAACTGAAAGAAAGACCAAACCCGCGGGTAAAAGCCCAAACCCAAACACACAGATGGATCCGGATCTCCAGAACGCCTCTGGGGCGTTGGATTGATCCAGATCCATTAAGATCAAGATCCAACGAACGAAAGCGAGGGAGAATGGACCGGGTTTGGATCCGCCCGCTTCGCTTGCTTATATAAAAGGGGATCCAACCCGGTTCACTCATTTTGCTTGCTCTTTCTCTTTCTTCCGTTCGTTCTCTCTTCTCTTCTCTCTACGAACCCTAACCCTAGTTTCTTGAATCTTGCTCAGAAACGGTTCGTTCATGGCTTAATCTGTTCGTGTCACCGTTCTAAGCATGAATCATCCAAGAGAAAGCAACTTTAACCGTCAAAACGATGTGAATCTTTGAATTTTGATGCCTTAGGTTCGAACTGTTCTGATCCGTCGCGTTTTTGGCTGAATCCGTTGTAAAATTGCAAGAAATCGCTTCGATTCACACTTGTTGTGGATTCTGAAACGTTTCTTTGATTTTTTAAAACGATTTTGTGTTAGGGTTTGGGTTCTGGATCGAACAGTTTGAGCTTGCTACAGGTTCACATCGTTTTGGATTCTGTAATGGTTTTTATTGAAATGAGATGAAGTTTGAGCGTTACCTGTGTTTGTGATTGGAGATTCGAACCGTTTCCTTTGATCCTTGGCTATGAATCTCTTCTGGTAAGCTGGTATTGCTTCTTTTCCTCTTCTCTGATTCGAATCTTGCGATCCTCTTCACCTTCTCTTCTTCTCTTCGAACCCCTCTGTGATCGCGCTTGAGCTTGCTACCTTTGGGTGGTGAGTTCGCGTTTGAATTGCAGAAAAACGATTCAATGATGAAGATTCAATGCTGAATCTCTGAGAATCAATGCAAACTCCATTGAATTTTGTTGAATTTTGATTCTGGAAAAGTCTAGGGTTTGTGTGTTCTTGAGCTTCTTGTGAATTTTGTGATTTTGATCCGTAACTGAAAGGAGAGAGAAATTGAATCTGTTTGTGTTGATGTGGCGTGATTCTGCAGAATTCTGACACTGTGTACTATTTATAGCCTGCCATGTGTGTACCTGATCCAATAGGAACGTGACACGTGGAATTGAACACTTGCGTGGCACTTGTGGACTGAACTGAAAAAAGGACTAAAATGCAATTTTAAGAACTTAAGGACTGGAATGCAATTAAAAATTTGGACTGTTTTGAAAATAATAAAAACTGAAACTGGGCTGTTTTGAAAATTGGAATTGGACACTTCTGCAATAAAATGTAAAATCTGGACTGAATTGCAATTTTTGAAAGTATTGGGACTAAAATGCAATAATAATAAAATTGGTTAAAAAATGTAATCTGAAATGTAACGTAAAGTGAAATAGTTAAAATTGACAAAATGGACTAAAATGAACAAACTACCAAAAATGAGGTATTTTAAAATACCTCTCTGCCCAAAATTTGTTTGATGTGAAAAGACTAAAATGCCCCTGGGGGCATGAACGACTCAGACTGACTCAGACTGACTCAGATGCAAAACTGAGATGATTTTTGTACAAAATTTGATTAATGATTCATGCAAACAAATTGAAAAGACTCAGGGACAAATTGTAGGGACTAAAATGGGTTCCTTTGTAGGAAATGACCAAAATACCCTTTTGTATGATTTTACGCAAAAATTAAAAGACAGAAACAGTAACGTATGCAGCTGAAGCACAGTGGTAAATTGCAGAGCAATACACAGTAAATTGAAAAAGTATTAGGAATAGAAAGGAAATTTTAACGAGTATTTTTAGGTCCAAAATGAGAGTATGACATGTAGAGATATTATGTTATTTGGTGTAAAAATATATTTGTTATGTGGTGTAGAAATATTATGTTATTTGTTATAGAAATATATTTGTTATGTGGTGTAGAGATATATTTGTTATAGAAATATATTCGTTATTTTGTGTAGAAATATATTGTTATTTGGTGTATTATTTTTATTAAGTGGGGGAGATATATATTTAGTTTAGAAATAAATAAGATTATGAGGAAAAGAGTGGTTTTGGAGTATAAGAGTAATTAGGGTTAATATAAGAGGTAGAGAATAGAAAAGTTAGAAAATAGAAACACGTACAAGAGTTTTGGAGAAAAAGGGAGAAGACCTTAGGAGAGAAGAACGCTGCTGCTAATCCAAAAGTAAATCTAAGGTAAGGGTGAGACTAACCTTCATTAATATCAAGTTGTAATTCATAGAAATTAATCGTTGTTGTAGTTTTCAAAAATTTGGGAAATTAGGTTAAAATCAATAAAGATGGTAGAAAGTTTTTGAATTTCATTAATTAACGTAGGGAAGTGATGTCTAAGTTGTAGAATAATCATAGGTAATGTTTCCTATCAAATTTGGGGTTAGGGTTGATGAAATTGGGGTTTTTGGGGTGAAAAATGGTTCGTTCCCGTAGGGTTGTCTGTCGCCTCGCG
Source organism: Medicago lupulina (assembly GCA_958299785.1). Taxonomy (NCBI): domain Eukaryota; kingdom Viridiplantae; phylum Streptophyta; class Magnoliopsida; order Fabales; family Fabaceae; genus Medicago; species Medicago lupulina. The sequence goes on along the minus strand of OY283144.1, from coordinate 46,836,572 downwards.
AGCTGCACAGTTACAACATCTCCTGTTTCGCGTTCTTACGTCTTTTTTACCCATTTCTGTTTCGAGTTGGCTTTTGGTGTAAACATAAAAGTTGTAGATAATTGAGTTAACTTTTTAATGGCGTTGGAGTGAATTGAAAATGTTTTGTGAATCTTGAGTTATGATAAAAACACTCCAAGTGTGTTTTGAGAAAACCATCATTTGTTTCTCATTCTTGTGTCCTTTTCACCCGTTTATGTTTTGAACTGGCTTTTGGGGTAAACATGAAAGTTGTAGATAATTGCTTTAGCTTTCCAGTGGCTTTGGTTTGACTTGAAAATGATTCTTATTTTTTGAGTTATGATGAAAATACTCCAGGGAGGTCTTAGTGAAATTTTATGGAAATTAACCCAAAACTTATGGATTGTCTCTAAACTTCAAGCTTGTGTACTATGCGTTTAATTAAGGTGTTTATGATTATTTAACCTATGTTTTAATGAATCTAACTTGGTTTTATGTGAGTATATTTGATTGATGAATATGATGCTATATGGTGTTGTTCGTGATTTAATATTGAATTATGAAGTTGATGTTGTTGTTTTAAGATGGTGTCGTTGCATTTGAGTCGTGTCGTTGCATTGGGTCGTGTTGTTGCATAGCATAGTCAGCGATGGGGGCTTAATGCCTGACAGGTCCTTTTATGACCTTAACGATGGGGGCTTAATGCCTGACAGGTCCTTTTTGACCTTAGCGATGGGGGATTCATGCCTGACAGGTCCTATTTGACCTTTAGCGATGGGGACTTATGCCCTGATGGTACCACATGCATATTGCATTGTTGAGTCGATGTGATGTTAAGATGAGTAGTTGTTGTCGTTGCATTGTAGAGTCGTCATTGCATAATATAAATGATGATTATTGAGAAGTTGTTGCTGATGATGTTGTTGTTGTTGATGATGTTGCTGTTGTTGTTGATGATGTTGTTGTTGTTGTTTTACTTTTATTAAATGATGATTTATGTGAAATCTCACCCTTTCTGCTTGAAAATGTTGCTCTTCGTATGAGTAACTTGCAGGTAACGAAGAATAGTGCAGTTGTGAGTAATCTCCGCCGTGTCGTCTAGGATGCTCTGATACGTAACGGGATGGGGATTGTTTTATTGCATGTTTCCTTGTTATGTATTTCCTTTTTAATGATGTTGAACTATTTTCATGAGAACTATTTAAGATATTGATGTTGTGACCTTTAAGAGCCAAAAGTTGCTATAAGATGTTAAAAACTATTCCGCTGCATGATTATTGGATTTTTATAAAGACAGATTGTTTTAATAAATAGTACTTTTATTCTATTTTTATTTGTGGAAAAGTTGTAAGATGAATGTCATGCTCCGTATATGAATGAAAACTCTGATATTCTTTATATTTATTTATGTTTGGGAAAACGGGGTGTTACAACTGGTATCAGAGCAGGTTGGTCCGTCCGGCCAAGTAGTTGAGTCGTTTGTGTCGTGTGACAGTTGAATACTGTCGTTGTATTTTTCTAATTAACAGTTATGTTTTATTATGTGATCATGTTTAACTAACTAACTTTAATTTGGTTTTTGTGCATTATTTGAAGTTTCTATTTGTTATATATAGTTTGAGATATTTAAGTAATAATTAAATTCATTTTCTCTTGTGTTTTGAATTTCGAGGACGAAATTCTCTTAAGGGGGGTAGATTTGTAACGCCCTATTTTATTTATTTAATTATTTGATTGAGTTTAGAGTCTTTTTAAATAATTTATTTGATTTATGATGATGTGTGTTATTTTTGTGTTATATGTTGGTGTTTTAGTAGCATATTATATTATAATATATATGTTATTGGGTGTAGAGATATTATGTTATTTGGTGTAAAAATATATTTGTTATGTGTTGTAGAAATATTATGTTATTTGTTATAGAAATATATTTGTTATGTGGTGTAGAGATATATTTGTTATAGAAATATATTTGTTATTTTGTGTAGAAATATATTGTTATTTGGTGTATTATTTTTATTAAGTGGGGGATGTAACACCCCGTTCACCCACAGCGTAATTTTCGAATAAATTAATCAGAGTAAATCAACAACGGAGTATTACACTACTTTTCAAAGTTTCTTAAATAGAAAATAAAAACTATTTAACTTCAACAACTTTAATTTCATAATAATTGCAGCGGAAATTCTTTTTAACATAATATTCTTCTTCAACAAAATCTTGGCACAAAAGCCTCAACAATAGAATGATATCCAACATAATTAAGGTTCAACAACATTATTTCAAAATCGATACATAAAGGAATGAAAGAACAAGACAACGTTTCCCATCCCGTTACGTATCAGAGCCCTAAGACATTGAGCCATTCACCAACCTAGCCTTCATTACCTGCAAGTTACCCATACGAAGAGCAACATTTTCAAGCAGAAGGGGTGAGATTCACAAACAACAATAATATATATATATAATTCTTCAATTTGAATTAAAACAACAACAACTCAACAAATAGCATCATTAGCACATATTTATATCACATGGCATCAACAATTGCAACAACAATCTACATCAATTCTTATTTAAAATGCAACAACATCATCGACTACAACACCATCAACTACTACGACTCCGACGACTCACCAACAACGACTCCGACAATGCACCGACGACAACAACTAATGCAATATGCATGTGGTACCATTTTAACGTGTTCGACGGTTACAATTTCAAAGGTAATCAGCAGGATTTATTTTCATGCATATTCGTGGGTTACTATTTCAAAGGTAATCAGCAGGATTTATTTTCAGCACATTCGTCGGTTACTATTTTAAAGGTAATCGGCAGGATTTATTTTTCATGCATATTCGTCGGTTACTATTTCAAAAGTAACCGGCAAGATTTATATTTCATGCATATTCGTTGGTTACTATTTCAAAGGTAATTGGCAGGATTTATTTTCTGCACATTCATCGGTTACTATTTCAAAGGAAATCAACAGGATTTATTTTCAGCACATTCGTCGGTTACTATTTCAAAGGTAATCGGCATGATTTATTTTTCATGCATATTCGTCGGTTACTATTTCAAAAGTAATCGGCATGATTTATTTTTCATGCATATTCGTCGGTTACTATTTTAAAGGTACTCGGCAGGATTTATTTTCAGCACATTCGTCGGTTACTATTTCAAAGGTAATCAGCAGGATTTATTTTCAACACATTCTTCGGTTACTACTGTAAAGGTAATCGACAGGATTTATTTTTCATGCATATTCGTCAGTTACTATTTCAAAATAATCGGCAAGATTTATTTTTCATGCATATTCGACGGTTACAATTTCAAAGGTAATCGACAAGATTTATTTTTCAAGCATATTCGTCGGTTACTATTTCAAAGGTAATCGGCAAGATTTATTTTTCATGCTTATTCATCGGTTACTATTTCAAAAGTAATTGGCAAGATTTATTTTTCACGCATATTCGACGGTTACAATTTCAAAGGTAATCGGCAGGATTTATTTTCATGCATATTCGTGGGTTACTATTTCAAAGGTAATCAGCAGGATTTATTTTCAGCACATTCGTCGGTTACTATTTCAAAGGTAATCGGCAGGATTTATTTTTCATGCATATTCGTCGGTTACTATTTCAAAAGTAACCGGCAAGATTTATATTTCATGCTTATTCGTCGGTTACTATTTCAAAGGTAATCAGCAGGATTTATTTTCTGCACATCTATCGGTTACTATTTCAAAGGAATCGGGAGGAGTTATTTTTCATGCACATTCCTCGGTTACCATTTCAAAGGTAATCGACAGGATTTATTTTTAGCACAGTCATCGGTCACAATTTTAAAGGTAATCAGGAGGATTTATTTTCTTGCATATTCGGCGGTTACTATTTCAAAGGTAATCGACAAGATTTATTTTCATGCACATTCGTCGGTTACCATTTCAAAGGTAATCAGCAGAATTTATTTTCAGCACATTCGTCGGTTACTATTTCAAAGGTAATCAGCAGGATTTATTTTCAACACATTCGTCGGTTACTACTGTAAAGGTAATCGGCAGGATTTATTTTTCATGCATATTCGTCGGTTACTATTTCAAAAGTAATCGGCAGGATTTATTTTTTCATGCATATTCGTCGGTTATTATTTCAAAAGTAATTGGCAAGATTTATTTTTCATGCATATTCGACGGTTACAATTTCAAAGGTAATCAGCAGGATTTATTTTCATGCATATTCGTGGGTTACTATTTCAAAGGTAATCAGCAGGATTTATTTTCAGCACATTCGTCGGTTACTATTTTAAAGGTAATCGGCAGGATTTATTTTTCATGCATATTCGTCGGTTACTATTTCAAAAGTAACCGGCAAGATTTATATTTCATGCATATTCGTTGGTTACTATTTCAAAGGTAATTGGCAGGATTTATTTTCTGCACATTCATCGGTTACTATTTCAAAGGAAATCAACAGGATTTATTTTCAGCACATTCGTCGGTTACTATTTCAAAGGTAATCGGCATGATTTATTTTTCATGCATATTCGTCGGTTACTATTTCAAAAGTAATCGGCATGATTTATTTTTCATGCATATTCGTCGGTTACAATTTCAAAGGTAATCGACAAGATTTATTTTTCAAGCATATTCGTCGGTTACTATTTCAAAGGTAATCAGCAGGATTTATTTTCAACACATTCTTCGGTTACTACTGTAAAGGTAATCGACAGGATTTATTTTTCATGCATATTCGTCAGTTACTATTTCAAAAGTAATCGGCAAGATTTATTTTTCATGCATATTCGACGGTTACAATTTCAAAGGTAATCGACAAGATTTATTTTTCAAGCATATTCGTCGGTTACTATTTCAAAGGTAATCGGCATGATTTATTTTTCATGCTTATTCATCGGTTACTATTTCAAAAGTAAATGGCAAGATTTATTTTTCACGCATATTCGACGGTTACAATTTCAAAGGTAATCGGCAGGATTTATTTTCATGCATATTCGTGGGTTACTATTTCAAAGGTAATCAGCAGGATTTATTTTCAGCACATTCGTCGGTTACTATTTCAAAGGTAATCGGCAGGATTTATTTTTCATGCATATTCGTCGGTTACTATTTCAAAAGTAACCGGCAAGATTTATATTTCATGCTTATTCGTCGGTTACTATTTCAAAGGTAATCAGCAGGATTTATTTTCTGCACATCTATCGGTTACTATTTCAAAGGAATCGGGAGGAGTTATTTTTCATGCACATTCCTCGGTTACCATTTCAAAGGTAATCGACAGGATTTATTTTCAGCACAGTCATCGGTCACAATTTTAAAGGTAATCAGGAGGATTTATTTTCTTGCATATTCGTCGGTTACTATTTCAAAGGTAATCGACAAGATTTATTTTCATGCACATTCGTCGGTTACCATTTCAAAGGTAATCAGCAGAATTTATTTTCAGCACATTCGTCGGTTACTATTTCAAAGGTAATCAGCAGGATTTATTTTCAACACATTCGTCGGTTACTACTGTAAAGGTAATCGGCAGGATTTATTTTTCATGCATATTCGTCGGTTACTATTTCAAAAGTAATCGGGAGGAGTTATTTTTCATGCACATTCCTCGGTTACCATTTCAAAGGTAATCGACAGGATTTATTTTTAGCACTGTCATCGGTTACAATTTTAAAGGTAATCAGGAGGATTTATTTTCTTGCATATTCGTCGGTTACTATTTCAAAGGTAATCGACAAGATTCATTTTCATGCACATTCGTCGGTTACCATTTCAAAGGTAATCAGCAGAATTTATTTTCAGCACATTCGTCGGTTACTATTTCAAAGGTAATCAGCAGGATTTATTTTCAACACATTCGTCGGTTACTACTGTAAAGGTAATCGGCAGGATTTATTTTTCATGCATATTCGTCGGTTACTATTTCAAAAGTAATCGGCAAGATTTATTTTTCATGCATATTCGACGGTTACAATTTCAAAGGTAATCGACAGGATTTATTTTTCATGCATATTTGTCGGTTACTATTTCAAAGGTAATCAACATGATTTATTTTTCATGCTTATTCGTCGGTTACTATTTCAAAAGTAGTTGGCAAGATTTATTTTTCATGCATATTCGACGGTTACAATTTCAAAGGTAATCGGCAGGATTTATTTACATGCATATTCGTGGGTTACTATTTCAAAGGTAATCTGCAGGATTTATTTTCAGCCCATTCGTCGGTTACTATTTCAAAGGTAATCGGCAGGATTTATTTTTCATGCATATTCGTCGGTTACTATTTCAAAAGTAACCGGCAAGATTTATATTTCATGCTTATTCGTCGGTTACTATTTCAAAGGTAATCAGCAGGATTTATTTTCAGCACATTCGTCGGTTACTATTTCAAAGGTAATCGGCAGGATTTATTTTTCATGCATATTCGTCGGTTACTATTTCAAAAGTAACCGGCAAGATATATATTTCATGCATATTCGTCGGTTACTATTTCAAAGGTAATTGGCAGGATTTATTTTTTGCAGATTCATCGGTTACTATTTCAAAGGAAATCAGCAGGATTTATTTTCAGGACATTCGTCGGTTACTATGTGAAAGGTAATCGGCATGATTTATTTTTCATGCATATTCGTCGGTTACTATTTCAAAAGTAGTCGGCAGGATTTATTTTTCATGCACATTCCTCGGTTACTATTTCAAAGGTAATCGACAGGATTTATTTTTAGCACACTCATCGGTTACAATTTTAAAGGTAATCAGGAGGATTTATTTTCTTGCATATTCGTCGGTTACTATTTCAAAGGTAATCGACAAGATTTATTTTCATGCACATTCGTCGGTTACCATTTCAAAGGTAATCGGCAGGATTTATTTTCTGCACATTTATCGGTTACTATTTCAAAGGAAATCAGCAGGATTTATTTTCAGCACATTCGTCGGTTACTATTTCAAAGGTAATCGGCATGATTTATTTTTCATGCATATTCGTCGGTTACTATTTCAAAAGTAATCGGCAAGATTTATTTTTCATGCATATTCGACGGTTACAATTTCAAAGGTAATCGACAGGATTTATTTTTCATGCATATTCGTCGGTTACTATTTCAAAGGTAATCGGCATGATTTCTTTTTCATGCTTATTCGTCGGTTACTATTTCAAAAGTAATTGGCAAGATTTATTTTTCATGCATATTTGACGGTTACAATTTCAAAGGTAATCGGCAGGATTTATTTTCATGCATATTCGTGGGTTACTATTTCAAAGGTAATCAACAGGATTTATTTTTCATGCATATTCGTCGGTTACTATTTCAAAAGTAACCGGCAAGATTTATATTTCATGCATATTCGTCGGTTACTATTTCAAAGGTAATTGGCAGGATTTATTTTCTGCACATTCATCGGTTACTATTTCAAAGGAAATCAACAGGATTTATTTTCAGCACATTCGTCGGTTACTATTTCAAAGGTAATCGGCATGATTTATTTTTCGTGCATATTCGTCGGTTACTATTTCAAAAGTAATCGCCATGATTTATTTTTCATGCATATTCGTCGGTTACTATTTCAAAGGTACTCGGCAGGATTTATTTTCAGCACATTCGTCGGTTACTATTTCAAAGGTAATCAGCAGGATTTATTTTCAACACATTCGTCGGTTACTACTGTAAAGGTAATCGACAGGATTTATTTTTCATGCATATTCGTCAGTTACAATTTCAAAAGTAATCGGCAAGATTTATTTTTCATGCATATTCGACGGTTACAATTTCAAAGGTAATCGACAAGATTTATTTTCAAGCATATTCGTCGGTTACTATTTCAAAGGTAATCGGCATGATTTATTTTTCATGCTTATTCATCGGTTACTATTTCAAAAGTAATTGGCAAGATTTATTTTTCACGCATATTCGACGGTTACAATTTCAAAGGTAATTGGCAGGATTTATTTTCATGCATATTCGTGGGTTACTATTTCAAAGGTAATCAGCAGGATTTATTTTCAGCACATTCGTCGGTTACTATTTCAAAGGTAATCGGCAGGATTTATTTTTCATTCATATTCGTCGGTTACTATTTCAAAAGTAACCGGCAAGATTTATATTTCATGCTTATTCGTCGGTTACTATTTCAAAGGTAATCAGCAGGATTTATTTTCTGCACATTCGTTGGTTACTATTTCAAAGGAAATCAGCAGGATTTATTTTCAGCACATTCGTCAGTTACTATTTCAAAGGTAATCGGCATGATTTATTTTTCATGCATATTCGTCGGTTACTATTTCAAAAGTAATCGGCAAGATTTATTTTTCATGCATATTCGACGGTTACAATTTCAAAGGTAATCGACAGGATTTATTTTTCATGCATATTCGTCGGTTACTATTTCAAAGGTTATCGGCATGATTTATTTTTCATGCTTATTCGTCGGTTACTATTTCAAAAGTAATTGGCAAGATTTATTTTTCATGCATATTTGACGGTTACAATTTCAAAGGTAATCGGCAGGATTTATTTTCATGCATATTCGTGGGTTACTATTTCAAAGGTAATCAACAGGATTTATTTTTCATGCATATTCGTCGGTTACTATTTCAAAAGTAACCGGCAAGATTTATATTTCATGCATATTCGTCGGTTACTATTTCAAAGGTAATTGGCAGGATTTATTTTCTGCACATTCATCGGTTACTATTTCAAAGGAAATCAACAGGATTTATTTTCAGCACATTCGTCGGTTACTATTTCAAAGGTAATCGGCATGATTTATTTTTCATGCATATTCGTCGGTTACTATTTCAAAAGTAATCGCCATGATTTATTTTTCATGCATATTCGTCGGTTACTATTTCAAAGGTACTCGGCAGGATTTATTTTCAGCACATTCGTCGGTTACTATTTCAAAGGTAATCAGCAGGATTTATTTTCAACACATTCGTCGGTTACTACTGTAAAGGTAATCGACAGGATTTATTTTTCAAGCATATTCGTCAGTTACTATTTCAAAAGTAATCGGCAAGATTTATTTTTCATGCATATTCGACGGTTACAATTTCAAAGGTAATCGACAAGATTTATTTTCAAGCATATTCGTCGGTTACTATTTCAAAGGTAATCGGCATGATTTATTTTTCATGCTTATTCATCGGTTACTATTTCAAAAGTAATTGGCAAGATTTATTTTTCACGCATATTCGACGGTTACAATTTCAAAGGTAATTGGCAGGATTTATTTTCATGCATATTCGTGGGTTACTATTTCAAAGGTAATCAGCAGGATTTATTTTCAGCACATTCGTCGGTTACTATTTCAAAGGTAATCGGCAGGATTTATTTTTCATTCATATTCGTCGGTTACTATTTCAAAAGTAACCGGCAAGATTTATATTTCATGCTTATTCGTCGGTTACTATTTCAAAGGTAATCAGCAGGATTTATTTTCTGCACATTCATCGGTTACTATTTCAAAGGAAATCAGCAGGATTTATTTTCAGCACATTCGTCGGTTACTATTTCAAAGGTAATCGGCATGATTTATTTTTCATGCATATTCGTCGGTTACTATTTCAAAAGTAATCGGCAAGATTTATTTTTCATGCATATTCGACGGTTACAATTTCAAAGGTAATCGACAGGATTTATTTTTCATGCATATTCGTCGGTTACTATTTCAAAGGTTATCGGCATGATTTATTTTTCATGCTTATTCGTCGGTTACTATTTCAAAAGTAATTGGCAAGATTTATTTTTCATGCATATTTGACGGTTACAATTTCAAAGGTAATCGGCAGGATTTATTTTCATGCATATTCGTGGGTTACTATTTCAAAGGTAATCAACAGGATTTATTTTTCATGCATATTCGTCGGTTACTATTTCAAAAGTAACCGGCAAGATTTATATTTCATGCATATTCGTCGGTTACTATTTCAAAGGTAATTGGCAGGATTTATTTTCTGCACATTCATCGGTTACTATTTCAAAGGAAATCAACAGGATTTATTTTCAGCACATTCGTCGGTTACTATTTCAAAGGTAATCGGCATGATTTATTTTTCATGCATATTCGTCGGTTACTATTTCAAAAGTAATCGCCATGATTTATTTTTCATGCATATTCGTCGGTTACTATTTCAAAGGTACTCGGCAGGATTTATTTTCAGCACATTCGTCGGTTACTATTTCAAAGGTAATCAGCAGGATTTATTTTCAACACATTCGTCGGTTACTACTGTAAAGGTAATCGACAGGATTTATTTTTCAAGCATATTCGTCAGTTACTATTTCAAAAGTAATCGGCAAGATTTATTTTTCATGCATATTCGACGGTTACAATTTCAAAGGTAATCGACAAGATTTATTTTCAAGCATATTCGTCGGTTACTATTTCAAAGGTAATCGGCATGATTTATTTTTCATGCTTATTCATCGGTTACTATTTCAAAAGTAATTGGCAAGATTTATTTTTCACGCATATTCGACGGTTACAATTTCAAAGGTAATTGGCAGGATTTATTTTCATGCATATTCGTGGGTTACTATTTCAAAGGTAATCAGCAGGATTTATTTTCAGCACATTCGTCGGTTACTATTTCAAAGGTAATCGGCAGGATTTATTTTTCATTCATATTCGTCGGTTACTATTTCAAAAGTAACCGGCAAGATTTATATTTCATGCTTATTCGTCGGTTACTATTTCAAAGGTAATCAGCAGGATTTATTTTCTGCACATTCATCGGTTACTATTTCAAAGGAAATCAGCAGGATTTATTTTCAGCACATTCGTCGGTTACTATTTCAAAGGTAATCGGCATGATTTATTTTTCATGCATATTCGTCGGTTACTATTTCAAAAGTAATCGGCAAGATTTATTTTTCATGCATATTCGACCGTTACAATTTCAAAGGTAATCGACAGGATTTATTTTTCATGCATATTCGTCGGTTACTATTTCAAAGGTAATCGGCATGATTTATTTTTCATGCTTATTCGTCGGTTACTATTTCAAAAGTAATTGGCAAGATTTATTTTTCATGCATATTTGACGGTTACAATTTCAAAGGTAATCGGCAGGATTTATTTTCATGCATATTCGTGGGTTACTATTTCAAAGGTAATCAACAGGATTTATTTTTCATGCATATTCGTCGGTTACTATTTCAAAAGTAACCGGAAAGATTTATATTTCATGCATATTCGTCGGTTACTATTTCAAAGGTAATTGGCAGGATTTATTTTCTGCACATTCATCGGTTACTATTTCAAAGGAAATCAACAGGATTTATTTTTCATGCATATTCGTCGGTTACTATTTCAAAAGTAATCGCCATGATTTATTTTTCATGCATATTCGTCGGTTACTATTTCAAAGGTACTCGGCAGGATTTATTTTCAGCACATTCGTCGGTTACTATTTCAAAGGTAATCAGTTGGATTTATTTTCAACACATTCGTCGGTTACTACTGTAAAGGTAATCGACAGGATTTATTTTTCATGCATATTCATCAGTTACTATTTCAAAAGTAATCGGCAAGATTTATTTTTCATGCATATTCGACGGTTACAATTTCAAAGGTAATCGACAAGATTTATTTTTCAAGCATATTCGTCGGTTACTATTTCAAAGGTAATCGGCATGATTTATTTTTCATGCTTATTCATCGGTTACTATTTCAAAAGTAATTGGCAAGATTTATTTTTCACGCATATTCGACGGTTACAATTTCAAAGGTAGCTGGCAGGATTTATTTTCATGCATATTCGTGGGTTACTATTTCAAAGGTAATCAGCAGGATTTATTTTTAGCACATTCGTCGGTTACTATTTCAAAGGTAATCGGCAAGATTTATTTTTCATTCATATTCGTCGGTTACTATTTCAAAAGTAACCGGCAAGATTTATATTTCATGCTTATTCGTCGGTTACTATTTTGAAGGTAATCAGCAGGATTTATTTTCTGCACATATTATCGGTTACTATTTCAAAGGAAATCAGCAGGATTTATTTTCAGCACATTCGTCGGTTACTATTTCAAAGGTAATCGGCATGATTTATTTTTCATGCATACTCGTCGGTTACTATTTCAAAGGTAATCGACAGGATTTATTTTTAGCACACTCATCGGTTACAATTTTAAAGGTAATCAGGAGGATTTATTTTCTTGCATATTCGTCGGTTACTATTTCAAAGGTAATCGACAAGATTTATTTTCATGCACATTCGTCGGTTACCATTTCAAAGGTAATCGGCAGGATTTATTTTCTGCACATTTATCGGTTACTATTTCAAAGGAAATCAGCAGGATTTATTTTCAGCACATTCGTCGGTTACTATTTCAAAGGTAATCGGCATGATTTATTTTTCATGCATATTCGTCGGTTACTATTTCAAAAGTAATCGGCAAGATTTATTTTTCATGCATATTCGACGGTTACAATTTCAAAGGTAATCGACAGGATTTATTTTTCATGCATATTCGTCGGTTACTATTTCAAAGGTAATCGGCATGATTTATTTTTCATGCTTATTCGTCGGTTACTATTTCAAAAGTAATTGGCAAGATTTATTTTTCATGCATATTTGACGGTTACAATTTCAAAGGTAATCGGCAGGATTTATTTTCATGCATATTCGTGGGTTACTATTTCAAAGGTAATCAACAGGATTTATTTTTCATGCATATTCGTCGGTTACTATTTCAAAAGTAACCGACAAGATTTATATTTCATGCATATTCGTCGGTTACTATTTCAATGGTAATTGGCAGGATTTATTTTCAGCACATTCGTCGGTTACTATTTCAAAGGTAATCAGCAGGATTTATTTTCAACACATTCGTCGGTTACTACTGTAAAGGTAATCGACAGGATTTATTTTTCATGCATATTCGTCAGTTACTATTTCAAAAGTAATCGGCAAGATTTATTTTTCATGCATATTCGACGGTTACAATTTCAAAGGTAATCGACAAGATTTATTTTTCAAGCATATTCGTCGGTTACTATTTCAAAGGTAATCGGCATGATTTATTTTTCATGCTTATTCATCGGTTACTATTTCAAAAGTAATTGGCAAGATTTATTTTTCACGCATATTCGACGGTTACAATTTCAAAGGTAGCTGGCAGGATTTATTTTCATGCATATTCGTGGGTTACTATTTCAAAGGTAATCAGCAGGATTTATTTTTAGCACATTCGTCGGTTACTATTTCAAAGGTAATCGGCAAGATTTATTTTTTATTCATATTCGTCGGTTACTATTTCAAAAGTAACCGGCAAGATTTATATTTCATGCTTATTCGTCGGTTACTATTTCAAAGGTAATCAGCAGGATTTATTTTCTGCACATATTATCGGTTACTATTTCAAAGGAAATCAGCAGGATTTATTTTCAGCACATTCGTCGGTTACTATTTCAAAGGTAATCGGCATGATTTATTTTTCATGCATACTCGTCGGTTACTATTTCAAAGGTAATCGACAGGATTTATTTTTAGCACACTCATCGGTTACAATTTTAAAGGTAATCAGGAGGATTTATTTTCTTGCATATTCGTCGGTTACTATTTCAAAGGTAATCGACAAGATTTATTTTCATGCACATTCGTCGGTTACCATTTCAAAGGTAATCGGCAGGATTTATTTTCTGCACATTTATCGGTTACTATTTCAAAGGAAATCAGCAGGATTTATTTTCAGCACATTCGTCGGTTACTATTTCAAAGGTAATCGGCATGATTTATTTTTCATGAATATTCGTCGGTTACTATTTCAAAAGTAATCGGCAAGATTTATTTTTCATGCATATTCGACGGTTACAATTTCAAAGGTAATCGACAGGATTTATTTTTCATGCATATTCGTCGGTTACTATTTCAAAGGTAATCGGCATGATTTATTTTTCATGCTTATTCGTCGGTTACTATTTCAAAAGTAATTGGCAAGATTTATTTTTCATGCATATTTGACGGTTACAATTTCAAAGGTAATCGGCAGGATTTATTTTCATGCATATTCGTGGGTTACTATTTCAAAGGTAATCAGCAGGATTTATTTTTAGCACATTCGTCGGTTACTATTTCAAAGGTAATCGGCAAGATTTATTTTTCATTCATATTCGTCGGTTACTATTTCAAAAGTAACCGGCAAGATTTATATTTCATGCTTATTCGTCGGTTACTATTTCGAAGGTAATCAGCAGGATTTATTTTCTGCACATATTATCGGTTACTATTTCAAAGGAAATCAGCAGGATTTATTTTCAGCACATTCGTCGGTTACTATTTCAAAGGTAATCGGCATGATTTATTTTTCATGCATAGTCGTCGGTTACTATTTCAAAGGTAATCGACAGGATTTATTTTTAGCACACTCATCGGTTACAATTTTAAAGGTAATCAGGAGGATTTATTTTCTTGCATATTCGTCGGTTACTATTTCAAAGGTAATCGACAAGATTTATTTTCATGCACATTCGTCGGTTACCATTTCAAAGGTAATCGGCAGGATTTATTTTCTGCACATTTATCGGTTACTATTTCAAAGGAAATCAGCAGGATTTATTTTCAGCACATTCGTCGGTTACTATTTCAAAGGTAATCGGCATGATTTATTTTTCATGCATATTCGTCGGTTACTATTTCAAAAGTAATCGGCAAGATTTATTTTTCATGCATATTCGACGGTTACAATTTCAAAGGTAATCGACAGGATTTATTTTTCATGCATATTCGTCGGTTACTATTTCAAAGGTAATCGGCATGATTTATTTTTCATGCTTATTCGTCGGTTACTATTTCAAAAGTAATTGGCAAGATTTATTTTTCATGCATATTTGACGGTTACAATTTCAAAGGTAATCGGCAGGATTTATTTTCATGCATATTCGTGGGTTACTATTTCAAAGGTAATCAACAGGATTTATTTTTCATGCATATTCGTCGGTTACTATTTCAAAAGTAACCGACAAGATTTATATTTCATGCATATTCGTCGGTTACTATTTCAATGGTAATTGGCAGGATTTATTTTCAGCACATTCGTCGGTTACTATTTCAAAGGTAATCAGCAGGATTTATTTTCAACACATTCGTCGGTTACTACTGTAAAGGTAATCGACAGGATTTATTTTTCATGCATATTCGTCAGTTACTATTTCAAAAGTAATCGGCAAGATTTATTTTTCATGCATATTCGACGGTTACAATTTCAAAGGTAATCGACAAGATTTATTTTTCAAGCATATTCGTCGGTTACTATTTCAAAGGTAATCGGCATGATTTATTTTTCATGCTTATTCATCGGTTACTATTTCAAAAGTAATTGGCAAGATTTATTTTTCACGCATATTCGACGGTTACAATTTCAAAGGTAGCTGGCAGGATTTATTTTCATGCATATTCGTGGGTTACTATTTCAAAGGTAATCAGCAGGATTTATTTTTAGCACATTCGTCGGTTACTATTTCAAAGGTAATCGGCAAGATTTATTTTTTATTCATATTCGTCGGTTACTATTTCAAAAGTAACCGGCAAGATTTATATTTCATGCTTATTCGTCGGTTACTATTTCAAAGGTAATCAGCAGGATTTATTTTCTGCACATATTATCGGTTACTATTTCAAAGGAAATCAGCAGGATTTATTTTCAGCACATTCGTCGGTTACTATTTCAAAGGTAATCGGCATGATTTATTTTTCATGCATACTCGTCGGTTACTATTTCAAAGGTAATCGACAGGATTTATTTTTAGCACACTCATCGGTTACAATTTTAAAGGTAATCAGGAGGATTTATTTTCTTGCATATTCGTCGGTTACTATTTCAAAGGTAATCGACAAGATTTATTTTCATGCACATTCGTCGGTTACCATTTCAAAGGTAATCGGCAGGATTTATTTTCTGCACATTTATCGGTTACTATTTCAAAGGAAATCAGCAGGATTTATTTTCAGCACATTCGTCGGTTACTATTTCAAAGGTAATCGGCATGATTTATTTTTCATGAATATTCGTCGGTTACTATTTCAAAAGTAATCGGCAAGATTTATTTTTCATGCATATTCGACGGTTACAATTTCAAAGGTAATCGACAGGATTTATTTTTCATGCATATTCGTCGGTTACTATTTCAAAGGTAATCGGCATGATTTATTTTTCATGCTTATTCGTCGGTTACTATTTCAAAAGTAATTGGCAAGATTTATTTTTCATGCATATTTGACGGTTACAATTTCAAAGGTAATCGGCAGGATTTATTTTCATGCATATTCGTGGGTTACTATTTCAAAGGTAATCAGCAGGATTTATTTTTAGCACATTCGTCGGTTACTATTTCAAAGGTAATCGGCAAGATTTATTTTTCATTCATATTCGTCGGTTACTATTTCAAAAGTAACCGGCAAGATTTATATTTCATGCTTATTCGTCGGTTACTATTTCGAAGGTAATCAGCAGGATTTATTTTCTGCACATATTATCGGTTACTATTTCAAAGGAAATCAGCAGGATTTATTTTCAGCACATTCGTCGGTTACTATTTCAAAGGTAATCGGCATGATTTATTTTTCATGCATACTCGTCGGTTACTATTTCAAAGGTAATCGACAGGATTTATTTTTAGCACACTCATCGGTTACAATTTTAAAGGTAATCAGGAGGATTTATTTTCTTGCATATTCGTCGGTTACTATTTCAAAGGTAATCGACAAGATTTATTTTCATGCACATTCGTCGGTTACCATTTCAAAGGTAATCGGCAGGATTTATTTTCTGCACATTTATCGGTTACTATTTCAAAGGAAATCAGCAGGATTTATTTTCAGCACATTCGTCGGTTACTATTTCAAAGGTAATCGGCATGATTTATTTTTCATGCATATTCGTCGGTTACTATTTCAAAAGTAATCGGCAAGATTTATTTTTCATGCATATTCGACGGTTACAATTTCAAAGGTAATCGACAGGATTTATTTTTCATGCATATTCGTCGGTTACTATTTCAAAGGTAATCGGCATGATTTATTTTTCATGCTTATTCGTCGGTTACTATTTCAAAAGTAATTGGCAAGATTTATTTTTCATGCATATTTGACGGTTACAATTTCAAAGGTAATCGGCAGGATTTATTTTCATGCATATTCGTGGGTTACTATTTCAAAGGTAATCAACAGGATTTATTTTTCATGCATATTCGTCGGTTACTATTTCAAAAGTAACCGACAAGATTTATATTTCATGCATATTCGTCGGTTACTATTTCAATGGTAATTGGCAGGATTTATTTTCAGCACATTCGTCGGTTACTATTTCAAAGGTAATCAGCAGGATTTATTTTCAACACATTCGTCGGTTACTACTGTAAAGGTAATCGACAGGATTTATTTTTCATGCATATTCGTCAGTTACTATTTCAAAAGTAATCGGCAAGATTTATTTTTCATGCATATTCGACGGTTACAATTTCAAAGGTAATCGACAAGATTTATTTTTCAAGCATATTCGTCGGTTACTATTTCAAAGGTAATCGGCATGATTTATTTTTCATGCTTATTCATCGGTTACTATTTCAAAAGTAATTGGCAAGATTTATTTTTCACGCATATTCGACGGTTACAATTTCAAAGGTAGCTGGCAGGATTTATTTTCATGCATATTCGTGGGTTACTATTTCAAAGGTAATCAGCAGGATTTATTTTTAGCACATTCGTCGGTTACTATTTCAAAGGTAATCGGCAAGATTTATTTTTTATTCATATTCGTCGGTTACTATTTCAAAAGTAACCGGCAAGATTTATATTTCATGCTTATTCGTCGGTTACTATTTCAAAGGTAATCAGCAGGATTTATTTTCTGCACATATTATCGGTTACTATTTCAAAGGAAATCAGCAGGATTTATTTTCAGCACATTCGTCGGTTACTATTTCAAAGGTAATCGGCATGATTTATTTTTCATGCATACTCGTCGGTTACTATTTCAAAGGTAATCGACAGGATTTATTTTTAGCACACTCATCGGTTACAATTTTAAAGGTAATCAGGAGGATTTATTTTCTTGCATATTCGTCGGTTACTATTTCAAAGGTAATCGACAAGATTTATTTTCATGCACATTCGTCGGTTACCATTTCAAAGGTAATCGGCAGGATTTATTTTCTGCACATTTATCGGTTACTATTTCAAAGGAAATCAGCAGGATTTATTTTCAGCACATTCGTCGGTTACTATTTCAAAGGTAATCGGCATGATTTATTTTTCATGAATATTCGTCGGTTACTATTTCAAAAGTAATCGGCAAGATTTATTTTTCATGCATATTCGACGGTTACAATTTCAAAGGTAATCGACAGGATTTATTTTTCATGCATATTCGTCGGTTACTATTTCAAAGGTAATCGGCATGATTTATTTTTCATGCTTATTCGTCGGTTACTATTTCAAAAGTAATTGGCAAGATTTATTTTTCATGCATATTTGACGGTTACAATTTCAAAGGTAATCGGCAGGATTTATTTTCATGCATATTCGTGGGTTACTATTTCAAAGGTAATCAACAGGATTTATTTTTCATGCATATTCGTCGGTTACTATTTCAAAAGTAACCGGCAAGATTTATATTTCATGCATATTCGTCGGTTACTATTTCAAAGGTAATTGGCAGGATTTATTTTCAGCACATTCGTCGGTTACTATTTCAAAGGTAATCAGCAGGATTTATTTTCAACACATTCGTCGGTTACTACTGTAAAGGTAATCGACAGGATTTATTTTTCATGCATATTCGTCAGTTACTATTTCAAAAGTAATCGGCAAGATTTATTTTTCATGCATATTCGACGGTTACAATTTCAAAGGTAATCGACAAGATTTATTTTTCAAGCATATTCGTCGGTTACTATTTCAAAGGTAATCGGCATGATTTATTTTTCATGCTTATTCATCGGTTACTATTTCAAAGGTAATCAGCAGGATTTATTTTCTGCACATATTATCGGTTACTATTTCAAAGGAAATCAGCAGGATTTATTTTCAGCACATTCGTCGGTTACTATTTCAAAGGTAATCGGCATGATTTATTTTTCATGCATATTCGTCGGTTACTATTTCAAAAGTAATCGGCAAGATTTATTTTTCATGCATATTCGACGGTTACAATTTCAAAGGTAATCGACAGGATTTATTTTTCATGCATATTCGTCGGTTACTATTTCAAAGGTAATCGGCATGATTTATTTTTCATGCTTATTCGTCGGTTACTATTTCAAAAGTAATTGGCAAGATTTATTTTTCATGCATATTTGACGGTTACAATTTCAAAGGTAATCGGCAGGATTTATTTTCATGCATATTCGTGGGTTACTATTTCAAAGGTAATCAACAGGATTTATTTTTCATGCATATTCGTCGGTTACTATTTCAAAAGTAACCGGCAAGATTTATATTTCATGCATATTCGTCGGTTACTATTTCAAAGGTAATTGGCAGGATTTATTTTCTACACATTCATTTGGTTACTATTTCAAAGGAAATCAACAGGATTTATTTTCAGCACATTCGTCGGTTACTATTTCAAACGTAATCGGCATGATTTATTTTTCATGCATATTCGTCGGTTACTATTTCAAAGGTAATCGGCATGATTTATTTTTCATGCTTATTCATCGGTTACTATTTCAAAGGTAATCAGCAGGATTTATTTTCTGCACATATTATCGGTTACTATTTCAAAGGAAATCAGCAGGATTTATTTTCAGCACATTCGTCGGTTACTATTTCAAAGGTAATCGGCATGATTTATTTTTCATGCATATTCGTCGGTTACTATTTCAAAAGTAATCGGCAAGATTTATTTTTCATGCATATTCGACGGTTACAATTTCAAAGGTAATCGACAGGATTTATTTTTCATGCATATTCGTCGGTTACTATTTCAAAGGTAATCGGCATGATTTATTTTTCATGCTTATTCGTCGGTTACTATTTCAAAAGTAATTGGCAAGATTTATTTTTCATGCATATTTGACGGTTACAATTTCAAAGGTAATCGGCAGGATTTATTTTCATGCATATTCGTGGGTTACTATTTCAAAGGTAATCAACAGGATTTATTTTTCATGCATATTCGTCGGTTACTATTTCAAAAGTAACCGGCAAGATTTATATTTCATGCATATTCGTCGGTTACTATTTCAAAGGTAATTGGCAGGATTTATTTTCTACACATTCATTTGGTTACTATTTCAAAGGAAATCAACAGGATTTATTTTCAGCACATTCGTCGGTTACTATTTCAAACGTAATCGGCATGATTTATTTTTCATGCATATTCGTCGGTTACTATTTCAAAAGTAATCGCCATGATTTATTTTTCATGCATATTCGTCGGTTACTATTTCAAAGGTACTCGGCAGGATTTATTTTCAGCACATTCGTCGGTTACTATTTCAAAGGTAATCAGGATGATTTATTTTCAACACATTCGTCGGTTACTACTGTAAAGGTAATCGACAAGATTTATTTTTCATGCATATTCGTCAGTTACTATTTCAAAAGTAATCGGCAAGATTTATTTTTCATGCATATTCGACGGTTACAAATTCAAAGGTAATCGACAAGATTTATTTTTCAAGCATATTCGTCGGTTACTATTTCAAAGGTAATCGGCATGATTTATTTTTCATGCTTATTCATCGGTTACTATTTCAAAAGTAATTGGCAAGATTTATTTTTCACGCATATTCGACGGTTACAATTTCAAAGGTAATTGGCAGGATTTATTTTCATGCATATTCGTGGGTTACTATTTCAAAGGTAATCAGCAGGATTTATTTTCAGCACATTCGTCGGTTACTATTTCAAAGATAATCGGCAGGATTTATTTTTCATTCATATTCGTCGGTTACTATTTCAAAAGTAACCGGCAAGATTTATATTTCATGCTTATTCGTCGGTTACTATTTCAAAGGTAATCAGCAGGATTTATTTTCTGCACATTCATCGGTTACTATTTCAAAGGAAATCAGCAGGATTTATTTTCAGCACATTCGTCGGTTACTATTTCAAAGGTAATCGGCATGATTTATTTTTCATGCATATTCGTCGGTTACTATTTCAAAAGTAATCGGCAAGATTTATTTTTCATGCATATTCGACGGTTACAATTTCAAAGGTAATCGACAGGATTTATTTTTCATGCATATTCGTCGGTTACTATTTCAAAGGTAATCGGCATGATTTATTTTTCATGCTTATTCGTCGGTTACTATTTCAAAACTAATTGGCAAGATTTATTTTTCATGCATATTTGACGGTTACAATTTCATAGGTAATCGGCAGGATTTATTTTCATGCATATTCGTGGGTTACTATTTCAAAGGTAATCAACAGGATTTATTTTTCATGCATATTCGTCGGTTACTATTTCAAAAGTAACCGGCAAGATTTATATTTCATGCATATTCGTCGGTTACTATTTCAAAGGTAATTGGCAGGATTTATTTTCTGCACATTCATCGGTTACTATTTCAAAGGAAATCAACAGGATTTAGTTTCAGCACATTCGTCGGTTACTATTTCAAAGGTAATCGACATGATTTATTTTTCATGCATATTCGTCGGTTACGATTTCAAAAGTAATCGCCATGATTTATTTTTCATGCATATTCGTCGGTTACTATTTCAAAGGTACTCGGCAGGATTTATTTTCAGCACATTCGTCGGTTACTATTTCAAAGGTAATCAGCAGGATTTATTTTCAACACATTCGTCGGTTACTACTGTAAAGGTAATCGACAGGTTTATTTTTCATGCATATTCGTCAGTTACTATTTCAAAAGTAATCGGCAAGATTTATTTTTCATGCATATTCGACGGTTGCAATTTCAAAGGTAATCGACAAGATTTATTTTTCAAGCATATTCGTCGGTTACTATTTCAAAGGTAATCGGCATGATTTATTTTTCATGCTTATTCATCGGTTACTATTTCAAAAGTAATTGGCAAGATTTATTTTTCACGCATATTCGACGGTTACAATTTCAAAGGTAATTGGCAGGATTTATTTTCATGCATATTCGTGGGTTACTATTTCAAAGGTAATCAGCAGGATTTATTTTCAGCACATTCGTCGGTTACTATTTCAAAGGTAATCGGCAGGATTTATTTTTCATTCATATTCGTCGGTTACTATTTCAAAAGTAACCGGCAAGATTTATATTTCATGCTTATTCGTCGGTTACTATTTCAAAGGTAATCAGCAGGATTTATTTTCTGCACATTCATCGGTTACTATTTCAAAGGTAATCGGCATGATTTATTTTTCATGCATACTCGTCGGTTACTATTTCAAAAGTAATCGGCAGGATTTATTTTTCATGCACATTCCTCGGTTACCATTTCAAAGGTAATCGACATGATTTATTTTTAGCACACTCATCGGTTACAATTTTAAAGGTAATCAGGAGGATTTATTTTCTTGCATATTCGTCGGTTACTATTTCAAAGGTAATCGACAAGATTTATTTTCATGCACATTCGTCGGTTACCATTTCAAAGGTAATCGGCAGGATTTATTTTCTGCACATTTATCGGTTACTATTTCAAAGGAAATCAGCAGGATTTATTTTCAGCACATTCGTCGGTTACTATTTCAAAGGTAATCGGCATGATTTATTTTTCATGCTTATTCGTCGGTTACTATTTCAAAACTAATTGGCAAGATTTATTTTTCATGCATATTTGACGGTTACAATTTCATAGGTAATCGGCAGGATTTATTTTCATGCATATTCGTGGGTTACTATTTCAAAGGTAATCAACAGGATTTATTTTTCATGCATATTCGTCGGTTACTATTTCAAAAGTAACCGGCAAGATTTATATTTCATGCATATTCGTCGGTTACTATTTCAAAGGTAATTGGCAGGATTTATTTTCTGCACATTCATCGGTTACTATTTCAAAGGAAATCAACAGGATTTAGTTTCAGCACATTCGTCGGTTACTATTTCAAAGGTAATCGACATGATTTATTTTTCATGCATATTCGTCGGTTACGATTTCAAAAGTAATCGCCATGATTTATTTTTCATGCATATTCGTCGGTTACTATTTCAAAGGTACTCGGCAGGATTTATTTTCAGCACATTCGTCGGTTACTATTTCAAAGGTAATCAGCAGGATTTATTTTCAACACATTCGTCGGTTACTACTGTAAAGGTAATCGACAGGTTTATTTTTCATGCATATTCGTCAGTTACTATTTCAAAAGTAATCGGCAAGATTTATTTTTCATGCATATTCGACGGTTGCAATTTCAAAGGTAATCGACAAGATTTATTTTTCAAGCATATTCGTCGGTTACTATTTCAAAGGTAATCGGCATGATTTATTTTTCATGCTTATTCATCGGTTACTATTTCAAAAGTAATTGGCAAGATTTATTTTTCACGCATATTCGACGGTTACAATTTCAAAGGTAATTGGCAGGATTTATTTTCATGCATATTCGTGGGTTACTATTTCAAAGGTAATCAGCAGGATTTATTTTCAGCACATTCGTCGGTTACTATTTCAAAGGTAATCGGCAGGATTTATTTTTCATTCATATTCGTCGGTTACTATTTCAAAAGTAACCGGCAAGATTTATATTTCATGCTTATTCGTCGGTTACTATTTCAAAGGTAATCAGCAGGATTTATTTTCTGCACATTCATCGGTTACTATTTCAAAGGTAATCGGCATGATTTATTTTTCATGCATACTCGTCGGTTACTATTTCAAAAGTAATCGGCAGGATTTATTTTTCATGCACATTCCTCGGTTACCATTTCAAAGGTAATCGACATGATTTATTTTTAGCACACTCATCGGTTACAATTTTAAAGGTAATCAGGAGGATTTATTTTCTTGCATATTCGTCGGTTACTATTTCAAAGGTAATCGACAAGATTTATTTTCATGCACATTCGTCGGTTACCATTTCAAAGGTAATCGGCAGGATTTATTTTCTGCACATTTATCGGTTACTATTTCAAAGGAAATCAGCAGGATTTATTTTCAGCACATTCGTCGGTTACTATTTCAAAGGTAATCGGCATGATTTATTTTTCATGCTTATTCGTCGGTTACTATTTCAAAACTAATTGGCAAGATTTATTTTTCATGCATATTTGACGGTTACAATTTCATAGGTAATCGGCAGGATTTATTTTCATGCATATTCGTGGGTTACTATTTCAAAGGTAATCAACAGGATTTATTTTTCATGCATATTCGTCGGTTACTATTTCAAAAGTAACCGGCAAGATTTATATTTCATGCATATTCGTCGGTTACTATTTCAAAGGTAATTGGCAGGATTTATTTTCTGCACATTCATCGGTTACTATTTCAAAGGAAATCAACAGGATTTAGTTTCAGCACATTCGTCGGTTACTATTTCAAAGGTAATCGACATGATTTATTTTTCATGCATATTCGTCGGTTACGATTTCAAAAGTAATCGCCATGATTTATTTTTCATGCATATTCGTCGGTTACTATTTCAAAGGTACTCGGCAGGATTTATTTTCAGCACATTCGTCGGTTACTATTTCAAAGGTAATCAGCAGGATTTATTTTCAACACATTCGTCGGTTACTACTGTAAAGGTAATCGACAGGTTTATTTTTCATGCATATTCGTCAGTTACTATTTCAAAAGTAATCGGCAAGATTTATTTTTCATGCATATTCGACGGTTGCAATTTCAAAGGTAATCGACAAGATTTATTTTTCAAGCATATTCGTCGGTTACTATTTCAAAGGTAATCGGCATGATTTATTTTTCATGCTTATTCATCGGTTACTATTTCAAAAGTAATTGGCAAGATTTATTTTTCACGCATATTCAACGGTTACAATTTCAAAGGTAATTGGCAGGATTTATTTTCATGCATATTCGTGGGTTACTATTTCAAAGGTAATCAGCAGGATTTATTTTCAGCACATTCGTCGGTTACTATTTCAAAGGTAATCGGCAGGATTTATTTTTCATTCATATTCGTCGGTTACTATTTCAAAAGTAACCGGCAAGATTTATATTTCATGCTTATTCGTCGGTTACTATTTCAAAGGTAATCAGCAGGATTTATTTTCTGCACATTCATCGGTTACTATTTCAAAGGTAATCGGCATGATTTATTTTTCATGCATACTCGTCGGTTACTATTTCAAAAGTAATCGGCAGGATTTATTTTTCATGCACATTCCTCGGTTACCATTTCAAAGGTAATCGACATGATTTATTTTTAGCACACTCATCGGTTACAATTTTAAAGGTAATCAGGAGGATTTATTTTCTTGCATATTCGTCGGTTACTATTTCAAAGGTAATCGACAAGATTTATTTTCATGCACATTCGTCGGTTACCATTTCAAAGGTAATCGGCAGGATTTATTTTCTGCACATTTATCGGTTACTATTTCAAAGGAAATCAGCAGGATTTATTTTCAGCACATTTGTCGGTTACTATTTCAAAGGTAATCGGCATGATTTATTTTTCATGCATATTCGTCGGTTACTATTTCAAAAGTAATCGGCAAGATTTATTTTTCATGCATATTCGACGGTTACAATTTCAAAGGTAATCGACAGGATTTATTTTTCATGCATATTCGTCGGTTACTATTTCAAAGGTAATCGGCATGATTTATTTTTCATGCTTATTCGTCGGTTACTATTTCAAAAGTAATTGGCAAGATTTATTTTTCATGCATATTTGACGGTTACAATTTCAAAGGTAATCGGCAGGATTTATTTTCATGCATATTCGTGGGTTACTATTTCAAAGGTAATCAACAGGATTTATTTTTCATGCATATTCGTCGGTTACTATTTCAAAAGTAACCGGCAAGATTTATATTTCATGCATATTCGTCGGTTACTATTTCAAAGGTAATTGGCAGGATTTATTTTCTACACATTCATCGGTTACTATTTCAAAGGAAATCAACAGGATTTATTTTCAGCACATTCGTCGGTTACTATTTCAAACGTAATCGGCATGATTTATTTTTCATGCATATTCGTCGGTTACTATTTCAAAAGTAATCGCCATGATTTATTTTTCATGCATATTCGTCGGTTACTATTTCAAAGGTACTCGGCAGGATTTATTTTCAGCACATTCGTCGGTTACTATTTCAAAGGTAATCAGCATGATTTATTTTCAACACATTCGTCGGTTACTACTGTAAAGGTAATCGACAAGATTTATTTTTCATGCATATTCGTCAGTTACTATTTCAAAAGTAATCGGCAAGATTTATTTTTCATGCATATTCGACGGTTACAAATTCAAAGGTAATCGACAAGATTTATTTTTCAAGCATATTCGTCGGTTACTATTTCAAAGGTAATCGGCATGATTTATTTTTCATGCTTATTCATCGGTTACTATTTCAAAAGTAATTGGCAAGATTTATTTTTCACGCATATTCGACGGTTACAATTTCAAAGGTAATTGGCAGGATTTATTTTCATGCATATTCGTGGGTTACTATTTCAAAGGTAATCAGCAGGATTTATTTTCAGCACATTCGTCGGTTACTATTTCAAAGATAATCGGCAGGATTTATTTTTCATTCATATTCGTCGGTTACTATTTCAAAAGTAACCGGCAAGATTTATATTTCATGCTTATTCGTCGGTTACTATTTCAAAGGTAATCAGCAGGATTTATTTTCTGCACATTCATCGGTTACTATTTCAAAGGAAATCAGCAGGATTTATTTTCAGCACATTCGTCGGTTACTATTTCAAAGGTAATCGGCATGATTTATTTTTCATGCATATTCGTCGGTTACTATTTCAAAAGTAATCGGCAAGATTTATTTTTCATGCATATTCGACGGTTACAATTTCAAAGGTAATCGACAGGATTTATTTTTCATGCATATTCGTCGGTTACTATTTCAAAGGTAATCGGCATGATTTATTTTTCATGCTTATTCGTCGGTTACTATTTCAAAACTAATTGGCAAGATTTATTTTTCATGCATATTTGACGGTTACAATTTCATAGGTAATCGGCAGGATTTATTTTCATGCATATTCGTGGGTTACTATTTCAAAGGTAATCAACAGGATTTATTTTTCATGCATATTCGTCGGTTACTATTTCAAAAGTAACCGGCAAGATTTATATTTCATGCATATTCGTCGGTTACTATTTCAAAGGTAATTGGCAGGATTTATTTTCTGCACATTCATCGGTTACTATTTCAAAGGAAATCAACAGGATTTAGTTTCAGCACATTCGTCGGTTACTATTTCAAAGGTAATCGACATGATTTATTTTTCATGCATATTCGTCGGTTACGATTTCAAAAGTAATCGCCATGATTTATTTTTCATGCATATTCGTCGGTTACTATTTCAAAGGTACTCGGCAGGATTTATTTTCAGCACATTCGTCGGTTACTATTTCAAAGGTAATCAGCAGGATTTATTTTCAACACATTCGTCGGTTACTACTGTAAAGGTAATCGACAGGTTTATTTTTCATGCATATTCGTCAGTTACTATTTCAAAAGTAATCGGCAAGATTTATTTTTCATGCATATTCGACGGTTGCAATTTCAAAGGTAATCGACAAGATTTATTTTTCAAGCATATTCGTCGGTTACTATTTCAAAGGTAATCGGCATGATTTATTTTTCATGCTTATTCATCGGTTACTATTTCAAAAGTAATTGGCAAGATTTATTTTTCACGCATATTCGACGGTTACAATTTCAAAGGTAATTGGCAGGATTTATTTTCATGCATATTCGTGGGTTACTATTTCAAAGGTAATCAGCAGGATTTATTTTCAGCACATTCGTCGGTTACTATTTCAAAGGTAATCGGCAGGATTTATTTTTCATTCATATTCGTCGGTTACTATTTCAAAAGTAACCGGCAAGATTTATATTTCATGCTTATTCGTCGGTTACTATTTCAAAGGTAATCAGCAGGATTTATTTTCTGCACATTCATCGGTTACTATTTCAAAGGTAATCGGCATGATTTATTTTTCATGCATACTCGTCGGTTACTATTTCAAAAGTAATCGGCAGGATTTATTTTTCATGCACATTCCTCGGTTACCATTTCAAAGGTAATCGACATGATTTATTTTTAGCACACTCATCGGTTACAATTTTAAAGGTAATCAGGAGGATTTATTTTCTTGCATATTCGTCGGTTACTATTTTATAGGTAATCGACAAGATTTATTTTCATGCACATTCGTCGGTTACCATTTCAAAGGTAATCAGCAGAATTTATTTTCAGCACATTCGTCGGTTACTATTTCAAAGGTAATCAGCAGGATTTATTTTCAACACATTCGTCGGTTACTACTGTAAAGGTAATCGGCAGGATTTATTTTTCATGCATATTCGTCGGTTACTATTTTAAAGGTAATCGACATGATTTATTTTTCATGCTTATTCGTTGGTTACTATTTCAAAAGTAGTTGGCAAGATTTATTTTTCATGCATATTCGACGGTTACAATTTCAAAGGTAATCGGCAGGATTTATTTTCATGCATATTCGTGGGTTACTATTTCAAAGGTAATCAGCAGGATTTATTTTCAGCACATTCGTCGGTTACTATTTCAAAGGTAATCGGCAGGATTTATTTTTCATGCATATTCGTCGGTTACTATTTCAAAAGTAACCGGCAAGATTTATATTTCATGCTTATTCGTCGGTTACTATTTCAAAGGTAATCAGCAGGATTTATTTTCAGCACATTCGTCGGTTACTATTTCAAAGGTAATCGGCAGGATTTATTTTGCATGCATATTCGTCGGTTACTATTTCAAAAGTAACCGGCAAGATTTATATTTCATGCATATTCGTCGGTTACTATTTCAAAGGTAATTGGCAGGATTTATTTTCTGCAGATTCATCGGTTACTATTTCAAAGGAAATCAGCAGGATTTAATTTTCATGCATATTCGTCGGTTACTATTTCAAAAGTAACCGGCAAGATTTATATTTCACGCATATTCGTCGGTTACTATTTCAAAGGTAATTGGCAGGATTTATTTTCTGCAGATTCATCGGTTACTATTTCAAAGGAAATCAGCAGGATTTATTTTCAGGACATTCGTCGGTTACTATTTGAAAGGTAATCGGCATGATTTATTTTTCATGCATATTCGTCGGTTACTATTTCAAAAGTAGTCGGCAGGATTTATTTTTCATGCACATTCCTCGGTTACTATTTCAAAGGTAATCGACAGGATTTATTTTTAGCACACTCATCGGTTACAATTTTAAAGGTAATCACGAGGATTTATTTTCTTGCATATTCGTCGGTTACTATTTCAAAGGTAATCGACAAGATTTATTTTCATGCACATTCGTCGGTTACCATTTCAAAGGTAATCGGCAGGATTTATTTTCTGCACATTTATCGGTTACTATTTCAAAGGAAATCAGCAGGATTTATTTTCAGCACATTCGTCGGTTACTATTTCAAAGGTAATCGGCATGATTTATTTTTCATGCATATTCGTCGGTTACTATTTCAAAAGTAATCGGCAAGATTTATTTTTCATGCATATTCGACGGTTACAATTTCAAAGGTAATCGACAGGATTTATTTTTCATGCATATTCGTCGGTTACTATTTCAAAGGTAATCGGCATGATTTATTTTTCATGCTTATTCGTTGGTTACTATTTCAAAAGTAATTGGCAAGATTTATTTTTCATGCATATTTGACGGTTACAATTTCAAAGGTAATCGGCAGGATTTATTTTCATGCATATTCGTGGGTTACTATTTCAAAGGTAATCAACAGGATTTATATTCAGCACATTCGTCGGTTACTATTTCAAAGGTAATCGGCAGGATTTATTTTTCATGCATCTTCGTCGGTTACTATTTAAAAAGTAACCGGCAAGATTTATATTTCATGCCTATTCGTCGGTTACTATTTCAAAAGTAATTGGCAAGATTTATTTTTCATGCATATTTGACGGTTACAATTTCAAAGGTAATCAGCAGGATTTATTTTCATGCATATTCGTGGGTTACTATTTCAAAGGTAACCAGCAGGATTTATTTTCAGCACATTCGTCGGTTACTATTTCAAAGGTAATCGGCATGATTTATTTTTCATGCATATTCGTCGGTTACTATTTCATAAGTAACCGGCAAGATTTATATTTCATGCCTATTCGTCGGTTACTATTTCAAAAGTAATTGGCAAGATTTATTTTTCATGCATATTCGACGGTTACAATTTCAAAGGTAATCGACAGGATTTATTTTCATGCATATTCGTGGGTTACTATTTCAAAGGTAATCAGCAGGATTTATTTTCAGCACATTCGTCGGTTACTATTTCAAAGGTAATCGGCAGGATTTATTTTTCATGCATATTCGTCGGTTACTATTTCAAAAGTAACCGGCAAGATTTATATTTCATGCATATTCGTCGGTTACTATTTCAAAGGTAATTGGCAGGATTTATTTTCTGCACATTCATCGGTTACTATTTCAAAGGAAATCAGCAGGATTTATTTTCAGGACATTCGTCGGTTACTATTTGAAAGGTAATCGGCATGATTTATTTTTCATGCATATTCGTCGGTTACTATTTCAAAAGTAGTCGGCAGGATTTATTTTTCATGCACATTCCTCGGTTACTATTTCAAAGGAAATCGACAGGATTTATTTTTAGCACACTCATCGGTTACAATTTTAAAGGTAATCAGGAGGATTTATTTTCTTGCATATTCGTCGGTTCCTATTTCAAAGGTAATCGACAAGATTTATTTTCATGCACATTCGTCGGTTACCATTTCAAAGGTAATCGGCAGGATTTATTTTCTGCACATTTATCGGTTACTATTTCAAAGGAAATCAGCAGGATTTATTTTCAGCACATTCGTCGGTTACTATTTCAAAGGTAATCGGCATGATTTATTTTTCATGCATATTCGTCGGTTACTATTTCAAAAGTAATCGGCAAGATTTATTTTTCATGCATATTCGACGGTTACAATTTCAAAGGTAATCGACAGGATTTATTTTTCATGCATATTCGTCGGTTACTATTTCAAAGGTAATCGGCATGATTTATTTTTCATGCTTATTCGT